>VCAU01000006.1:21604-305078 GCA_015844325.1 Aspergillus nanangensis | reverse complement strand
GGGGGGGAGGAGAGGGGGTTATATGAGTGGAACTAGCTTTTAACTGCTGAGAGATTCCATTGTATACCTTTGTTCAACAGGTTGTGTAATATGGTAGGCTGTGTTGGTATCATGTCGACTTTGTATTTAGAAATCATATACTCAACTCATCGTCTTGATTTGAATAGCAAACTTTTGCACACGCAGAGTCATACCCCGTCAGATCATGGAATACCCGGCGGGGGAAGTTATGGTCTATGTAGGCATGCAGGGAGTAAAAAGCAATCCGGAGCTTTGCTTGTCTAGTTATCCCTAGGGGCATGCGCAAATACTCGGTGAGTCTCCTTTTGGATACATCTCATTTCCCCGCATGATTCGTGTTCTTGATTCGATAGGATTCAGGGTGAGGCTAGTGGTCTGCATATGTCACACACAACTGAAGCGTGTGATGGCACTTATGAGTTTCCCTGGTTTCAGCATGTTTGGCCATGGCCTGGAGGTGAGTGATCGCCTGGATTGAAGGGTAGGATTGTATTATATATCACGAAGGGCATGACAGCTTGTACAGTTTGCCTCCATGGGGTGGTATGATGGCTTTTGAGGCGCATTGCTGTGGATTGGCTAAATCCAATCAATCTGTGCAGGATGATAAATGTGTGTGAGAGAGAAAGAGTATAGAAAATGAGAGCACAAGTTCAACCGATGTAACTACATGAGTGATGTTAATTACCTCATTCGGCGACCGAACACAAACAGGGCAAACACTCTCCGCCCGCACTCTCTCACCTCCCTCTGTCCATAAGTGATTCCATCGCATTGACGACATAAAACCATCTCCCATCAAAACTACGCCACAAGGATTCTTGATAACTTGGACCTCGCATTTTTGCTAAATATTTGCTCCGGTTCAAACCCTTGCGCCGCTCTAGTTCCCTTCTCTCGCCCCAATTGACGACCGGAAACCTCGATCCACCAACCACCCCTCCTTCGCTCGCTCCTCCACAGCTACAAACAACATTCGCACAGTTACCAAAAACATGGAACGGCTCTCGTTGAATGAGAACCCTGCTGCTGGTCAACAAGGAAATCACCAGCAGGGACCCCAGCAGCAGCAACAACAGCAGAACAATAATATGCTGGGTCCGATGTCGCAGCAGCAGCAGCACGGCCCGCCGCAACTGCCCCCGCAAATGTTCACCACTGCTGCTCAGTTGTTAGATCTGACTGATAGTATGTTCTCTCTTTCTCTCTTTCCCTCTTTATTTTGGCTGTTGGATACTCAACCTTCTGGCTTCTTATCCGCCAACCGTCGAGACCTGGGAAGATATAATCCTAACATTCACCGTCCCTCTAGAGAAACTTGTGTTGGTATTGCGCGATGGAAGAAAATTGATTGGAGTCTTGCGCAGCTGGGATCAATTCGGTATGAAATACAGTACTTTCGATATGGAAGATGGTGATCGCCTAACCTTGTTCAATTTTTTTTTGGCAGCGAACCTCGTCCTTCAAGATACCATCGAACGCATGTATGTTGGAAACCTTTACGCCGACATTCCGAGGGGTATTTTCCTTGTTCGTGGAGAGAACGTGTTGCTTCTGGGTGAAATCGTATGTATAGTTTTCTCCTCTTTTCCCTTCTCTCTCTCTTTTGACGTGGCACTCATACGACTCCCTTCCCGGCCTTAGGACCTCGATAAAGAGGATGATATTCCGACCCACTTGCAGAGAGCACCATTCCAAGAAGTATTCGAATTAAAGCAGAAGGAAGACGCCAAGCGGAAAACTGGGGATAAGAAACGCCACGGCAAACTGCAGGGACTTGGGTTTGAGGCCGAACATAGTGGGGAGATCCTTTTTTAAGACCTAAATTACTTGTGTCTTTGCTAAACCTTTGATGATTGCCCCCTGTCAAAGATGCCGGCGATGCAAGGAGGCACGATCTACACCGAAGACAAGGACAGTGTTCGTCTCGAGCGTAAAATTCGATAAGCTCGAGACTCCAGAAATGCTCCCTCAGAACCGGTTTCGGAAGCCAGAAGCAGTGTCTTTTTGTTTTATTACCCCCCTGGCCTCCTTTGCAGCCCGATAATTCTGGGCTGAACAAGAAGATGGCTCTATTGGCTCGGGGAAATTTTTTGTTGACCGTGAGCTGCTTGGAGATGGACACCAGGTCCAGGATTCAGGATATTACCCATGCATGGGGGATCATGGCGAGGAGAATGTCATGCTTGACGATTTTGATGTCTTATTATTCTTATTTTTATTATTATTTTTTTTTTTTTTTTTTTTTTTTTTACTAATATTTCGTTTCTTTTCTTGATACAGAACTGTGGGGTTTGAACAGATGACCAACACGGCGAGAGAGACTGATTGTTTGAATAGAGAGATGGGAGATGTATAACAAGACGATGAGAAGAAGAAGAAGTGTAGTTGAATCATATTGCATCATATTGAATTGAATTGGAAACCATGAATGAATTGAATACCTTTTTTTTTTTTTTTGCATGGGGCGTTATCGATAAGTCGGGGCCCGCCAAGCCAGCCGTCGTACCTTTTCTCCCTCCCAAATTTTTTTGGTCGGAGCCACCAAAGTAAAAAAAAAACCCTCTTCTTCACACCATCTTCATTCTCCCTCCCCCTCAACTTCCTCCTTCTTCTTATCCCCACTTCTCAACTTTTCGGATTGGAATCCCGTCTTCTCAACTGCCTGTAGGTCGATCCGCCCATCATGGCGACCCTGGCGGAGAAGCTGGAGAAGATCAAGTCTCCCAAACTGCAGAATCAGCATCATGTAAGTCCCTCCTCCCCTCCCCGCGCCATGCGACAATTAACCCCTTCATGGCTAATTGATCGCGCCTTAATGTAGACATCGGTGGTGCTTTCTGCTGTCGAAGATACTCTCCGTGATCAAAAAACCGATTTCTCCCCTACAGCCTACTTCGCAGCCCTTCTCGCACTGCTTTCTCAGTCACTGTCGGCGACCCAAGGCATTGTGAACAAGGATCTGGCGACCTCCGTCGTTTATTTGCTCGATATCACCACTGGCTACGTTCCCGCTCCCATCCTTCGCTCCAAGTTCTCTCAGATCCTCACCGGTCTTGCGCCGGCCTTGTCGCTGCCGGAAGTTGAAGCGCCGCTTCTTCGCCCATCAATTGGCTGTCTCGAGTCGCTACTCATTGCTCAAGATACGGCAGCATGGAACCTCCCACACACTCAGATTGGTCCGCGACGGGCCACGGCCGGCCTGCTGAGCCTGGCTGTGGATCACCGACCCAAGGTGCGCAAGAGGGCCCAGGAGGCTTTGATTAAGGTCCTCCAGAGCCCTCCCCCCAGCCCATCGACCGATCATCCCGCCGCCGATATGTGCGCGGAGACTGGTCTGCGCACATTACGCGACAGTATTGCCGCAGTCTCCAAGCAGAAACGGGGTCGTCAAGATCCTCACAACCGGGATAACCAAGACCCCCTGGTGATCCACTCTCTGCAGTTGGTGAAAACGATTGCCACCGCATCGGGCGGTTGGCCGAGCAAGAAGATCGAGCCGCTGTGTGAGATGCTGATGACTGCTTCCCGATCGACTAACGAGTATATCACGATGGGCGCGTTCGAGGTGTTCGAGGTCATCTTCTCCAGCATGGCCGATGAGGTCTCGTCGTCCAAGCTTCCCCATCTCCTGGAAGCGATCGCCGAGCTTAAGCCCGCCCAGAACGATTCGCAGTTGCTCCCTCCCTGGATTGCGGTCCTGTCCCGTGGATACGATGTGTCGGCCCAAATCAACCCTGAGGATACGTTTGAGAAACTCCCGGACCTGTTCAACTTGATTTCTGGCTTCCTCGTGTCTCCTTCAACCAACATCCGGGTGTCGGCGTCGGAATGCTTGATCTCCTTTTTGGCCAACTGTATTCCGGACAGTGTCATTATTGATCCGTCAATTTATGATGAGAAAACGCTTGAGAAGATTGCCAAGGCCGCAACGGATCTACTCTCCGTCAAGTACCAGGTTGCCTGGGCCGAGGTGTTCAATGTATGCTCTGGGATGTTTGATAGCTTCAAGTGGCGATCCAGTCCGTTCTTGAATGAGATTGTCAAAACCGTGGGAGAGCTCCGTAGCAACGAGTCCTTCCACGGGAAGAAAGAGGCAGACCAGGTACTTGGAAGCGCCATTGAAGCCATGGGTCCCGCTGCAGTCCTGGAGATTCTACCCTTGAACATCATCGAGCAGAAGGCCGGTCAACCCGGCCGTGTGTGGTTCCTCCCTGTGCTCCGCGACCACGTCACCAACACAAATCTTGCCCATTTCCGGACCGAGTTTGTTCCCCTGAGTGAAATGCTTTATCAGAAGGTGATGTTTTTCAACTCTGCCGAGAAGGCTGTGGAGGCCAAGATCTTCGAGACCCTGGTGCAGCAAACCTGGGCTATTCTTCCCGGTTATTGTGAGCTTCCTCTGGATCTCGTTGAGGCTTTTGACCAGGAATTTGCCGAGCTTCTGTCCAACGTGCTCTACAAGCAGACGGACCTGCGGGTCGAAGTCTGTCGAGCCCTACAGAACCTGGTCGAGTCAAACCAGGCGATCCTGTCCGTGGAGTCCGAGGTAGACGATCTAATCCTTCAGCGCCGGATTACCAAGGTTGCAGCCGAGAAGAACATTGCTCATCTTGCTGGGTTTGCTAGCAACCTGTTGGCTGTGCTGTTTAACGTGTACAGCCAGACTCTTCCTCACTACAGAGGTTATATTCTGCAATGCATCAACGCTTATCTGAGCATCACACCTGAGACGGTTAGTTGACTGGACACTATTCATTCCCCGAACTTGCTTCGCTAACACCACTTGCTCATCCAGGAACTTAATGAGACGTTCACCCGTGTCACTTCCATGCTTGAGTCATCTGTGGTCTCGGAGCAGGAAGCGGTATCCAAACAGGGCGGACATCAACAAGGTGGCTCTGGTGGTGACAAGATGCCTCCTACCTCGCACACCCTGATTGATCTGGTTATCGCCATGTCGATCTATCTACCTCGATCCAGCTTTTCCAACCTCTTCGCTCTTGCTTCCGCCGTGTTGAACGGCAACACTGGTGATCAGCAGCTGATTAAGAAAGCCTACAAGCTGATCCCCCGATTGGCTTCAACAGAGACTGGAAGCATCGCGCTGCGCGAGCGTAGCACGGAACTTCAGCAACTCATCATCTCTACTGCCGATAAGACACCCGCTTCTGCTCGCCGAGACCGCATGCTTGCCATCTACGAAATCGTCACTCATCTTCCCACCTCCGACCTCCACTTCATTCCTTCTGTTCTTTCCGAGGTTGTCCTGGGTTGCAAAGAAAGTAACGAGAAGGCCAGAACTGCATCCTTCGACCTCCTTATCCATTTGGCAAAGAGAACCATGGATTCCGAGCGTAATCCTCCCGGTACGAAGATTCGAAACTCTCTCGTGCCTCACATGCCCAGCGATGCTCCCGACGCTCCCGCTACGATTGAGGAATTTTTTACGATGGTGTCCGCTGGTCTGGCTGGAAGCTCTCCCCATATGGTTGCCGCATCCGTGACGGCGCTATCTCGCCTGTTCTTCGATTTCCATACACAGGTCGAGCCCGCGATTCGTTCCGACCTCGTGCAGACGGTTGAGCTGTTCCTCACCAGCAACAACCGCGAGATCGTCCGCTCCGTGCTAGGCTTCGTCAAGGTCGCCGTCGTTGTCCTCCCTGACGACCTCCTCCGCTCCCGCTTGAGCACCCTCGTGCCCAACCTCATGGTATGGAGCAAGGAGCACAAGGGCCGTCTCCGCAGTAAGGTGAAGGGTATTCTCGACCGCATTATTCGCCGCTTCGGCGCCGCCCCCATCGAGGAACTGGTTGGGGAAGCCGATCGCAAGCTAGTGGTAAACATCCGCAAAGCGCGCGAGCGTGCGAAGAAGAAGAAGAAGGCCGGTGAGCAAGATGACGACGACGAGGAGGAGGAGGGCGACAATGCCGCCCCTGCCGCCTCCGGTCGACCCCAGAGCACCAACGCCTTCGACAAGGCAGTCTACGACTCCGATTTCTCCGACTCCGACCTCGACGACGACGCCAGCGAAATCGACGTCGACGAACAGGGCAACACCCACGTCACCAAAGGCGGCCGCCGCACCAAGAAGCCCGCCAAGGGCCAGAGTGAACAGTACATCCGTGAACTTTCCCCAGAAGACAACCCGCTCGATCTCCTGGCCCCCAGCGCCATGGCCAACATCTCCACCACCAAGCCCAGCGTCCGCTTCCTCAACACCGGCCCGGGATCCCGTCGCAAGCACGCAGCCAAGGTTGACGCAGACGGGCGTCTGATCTTCGGTGCCGGCGACAACGACGTCGACATGGACGGCAATGCTCCTCTAGAGGGTAACGATAGTGGTGTCAACGCATACGTCGCTGCCGTCAGCGGACCCGACGCCGTGCGTCGTGGCCAACGCGGCAAGTTCAAGATGGCGCAGGCCCAAAAGAGAAAGGGTGGCGGCGATGATATGGACGTCGACGATGATGACGACAACAACGGCGGCCCCCGGGGCGATAGGAACAACGGTCGTCGCGGCCTGGGAATGCCCAAGGCTCACGGCCCCAGTGGGGGTGGACGTATCCAGAAACGAAGCAACTTCTCAGGTGGACGTGGTGGTGGCCGCGGTGGTGGTCGTGGCGGTCCTCGTGGCGGTTCTCGTGGCGGTCCTCGTGGCGGTTCTCGTGGAGGTTTCCGACCTGGACGAGGAAGAAGATAAGATAAGAGAGCTTCTAAAAGAAAAGAAAAGAAAGGTTCGAGTTTGAAAATTGAAGCTCGTACTTTTTACTCTTTTTTTTTTTTTTTTTACAACTCCCATGCATGCTACTCTCTTAACTATTGGATCCTCTGAATGACCTTGATGACCAGACAAAAAAAAAACCCCTCCAAAAGCTGAATACTATTTTATTTACTTACTTTTCTCTCCAACCTGCCTAGCAAACTTTTCTCTATCTACCTTTATCCCATTATCATCCCATCCGCATTGGTTTTTTTTTTTTTCTTTTTTTTTTCAACATGTTTATCCCGGGGGATACAGGAGAAAAGAGGGTTTCAAGACAAAAAAGGAAGAGAGAGAGAGATTGCACAAAACCTGGTTTGTTCGTGTTATGCATTTCCTGAGTGTACCTAAGCAGGCAGGTATCTTATACCCTTGAGTTACTTATGTCAATGGATCATGTTAACTATTTTAATCACTTTTCTCATTCCCTGCGAATCAAAATACTTGAAAGTTACACGGTGGATACATCCGATTCGCATACCCGAAACCCTAACCTTACTAGATAATAATCCATCTAAAATGAAGATCAAAGACAAGATTTCAAAATCGATAGCTCGAGTTTGATATATAAAAAAAACCCCGAATGTGAGAGCTCCGATTTATCAAAATAGAGAAAGTTAAAAGAAATGAAAAAAAAAATGAAAAAAACACAAAGCCAAAAAAAAAAAGAGAAGCCAGGGTATCAATTCTTCGCGAGATAGAAGTACAGTACACCAAATTCGACATTTTGGCCGTCTTGCAAAAATTAATTGCCTTTTCTGCACTCTTGTGAGATGTTTGAAATAATCAATAAAGAGGGGGGAAAGAAAAGAAAAGAAAACACATATGATATAACAACGGGGGAAATTTCCGACTCCTCACGCCGATGACCAAACAACAATAACCAACTCCTATACATGATATACGGAATTTCAGCGCCACTTTGTGTATGAACAGGGAAAACAGAAAAGAAAAAATCAAGAAGGCAGAAAACTCATTCCACATATCCCAAACGTTGGTATCATGGTAGCGTCAAAGACAAAATTGTTGCACGCTCGAAAACGAAAAGAAAATAAAGAGAAAAAAAAATTAACAATAATTTTACAGATAAGACCGATCTTAGCGAGGCGCTTTTCGAGCCTTGCCTAGCCATATCTGCCACCATTTGCAAACCCCAAGGACGGCAGCGCGGCCGTCGTCTCGGCGTTCGGTGCCGTCAGGATTGCCCAGGATCATGGCAAAGATCCAGAAAAAAGCAGCGGTCCAGGCAAGAAGAAGAAAGACGAGAGAGGCCAGAGACGAGCATAGGAGAACTGCAATCAGACCGCCCATAGAATAGCCCCGAGTCGGATCGGACTCAGACCCCTCCGGATCATTATATATCGACTGCGTCGAAGAAGACCGATAGGATGAGGGTCGCAGGCGAACGAGTCGTTCGTGGACATGCAATTGCGGTACCAGGAGGTCGCATAGCTGCGCACGGAATGATGTTTTGCGCAAGTATGGAATGCAAGCACAGAGGCGAAATGGGGAGACCATAATCACGAAGAACAGGCCGAAGACGGTATAGAGGGTCGCAAGAAACGAGAAAATTGGGATGGGGAGCGAGAGCCGGAACTAAAGAGAGAACAGAACGTCAGCAACAAGGTTCAAGCATAGCTAGAAAAGGAAAGGAAAGTCCCACCAGCAACACGAGTGCATCTTGACTGTCATCGGCGAAGGGCTCATCGTCAGGGATTGGCCGTTTTGGGACCCGAGTTGCGCCGTGCGCATGATGGTTGTCGCCCGACATATATGAAGAATGGTCGGTCCAACTCCCCCGGACGCGCTCCTCTTTGCGCACACCTCCGTTACTGTGGAACGTTAATAAGGAACGATGATCCAGATAAGGTAGGGTGGGGGTTACGAACGTCACCGGAGCTACTGCAGGCGGTCCAGAATCTGGGTATATGGATTCCCCAAGTGCCTTGGTATTGTGGGGATAAGGCGGGTGGGAGTGGCTAGTATATGAGTGCCACTGATCAGACGAGGAATGAATCTTGTCGGTGGGAGTGCGGTCCTTGGAAGAGGGACGGGAACCGACGGCCCCCTGTGGTGGGTTGGAGCGATGGCTGCGATGCTTGGACGAGACGGACGAATGCGGAGAGACGTGGGCCGCAGAAGGTGCCGCTGGGGGAGTGTCGGGGAGATGTGCCGTGACAAGTTGGCCATTATCCTGGTAGTAGGCAGGCGAATGGGACATCTCCGGCTGCCTCATGGTGGGCGCAAGAGAAGAGAAGGGAAGGGAGAGAAGGGGGGGGAGGGGAGGAAAGAAGATCAGAGAGCCGAAAGGGTCGGATGAAACAAAGGTCGCTACCTCCTTGGAGGGAAAAAGCGGCGGGAGAGGTCGTAAACACAGAAGGTGGTACAAAGGCGTACACTGAGTGACCAGGGCAGATTCACCGCATGGCTCCAGGCGCAAGGGGCATGAGGTACACGTCGAATGCACAGCTGAAGGTCGGGGAGGTCCTCCAGTTAGATCAGACTAGATCTACAGCCTGCAACGCAAGAGTAGAGGTAGGTAGGTATGAATGTAGAGACGACAGGAGGCGGAGGGGAGACGAGAGCAGAGGCGGATAGGGAAATCGGGCGAAAACGAGGGAGACGGAGGAAAGGAGAAGCGGATGGGAGGAAAGGGCGAGAGAGAGAGAGAGAGGAGCGGAAGAGGGCGAGCGACAAGGTTATAAGAGCGCCATGAGCGAGAGAGGGAGGATTTGGAGAGCGGAAGTCCAAGAAAACGACAAGAAAGCCAGAGGAAAAAGGTCGTCTTGTCGTGCAGCAGCGGAGGGTGTCGCTCTCTTTGTCGGTGCCAAGACGCCCAGCGGCCGAGACCTTGGCATGATTGAAATTTTAGTTCCCTGGATGGACGGTGGCATTCCTGGGTGGCATTTTGGGAGGAGGTGAAACCCGACCAGTTCCCTAGTCGCCATTCTGGATGTGGTGGATAGAATAATTCCTTGCGTTGAGGATGATGGATGATGATGATGATGATGTTGTTGTTGTTGTTGTTGTTGTTGTTGTTGTCGTCGTTTGTTTCAATTCACGAACAACGAAATCAATTCTGGAGAAGCCGTCGGTACTAACGTTACCCGTCTGGTACAGCCTGCCAAGACGCCAAGACCTTACGGGGAATCAATATAACATTACCCTGCTCCTCATTGGTTATTGCGAAGGGCGTGATCCGCGTTGGGGGTCGGACTGGAGTCTTGGCGGTATCATCGACCGTTCGCAGTCAGTATCACGATGCTTTCGGCGATCCGATCAGCCCGTAAACTTCCAATTCCCCGTCGAATTCCAGCCCTACATATTTTTTCCCCCCAACGGAACTCCATTTTTTTTTACATGTTTCAACTAGTGAGTTATTAATCATAGTGATATTAATATTATTCTAAGGATTGATGATCCAGAGGATGACGACTCTTGGATGATCCTTGACACACGCCCAGCCGCCTAGAAATTTGGCAACTATTATTATCTCATCTTTGTGCTCCCCAACTTCATAACTAATTCATTAGGTAACCCGTTACCCCCTTGTTGGTCTTGGGTCTTGGTGGCTTGGATCCTGCTATATCGACCTGTCTAGAAGCCTCTCAATAATAATAAACAAATATGGTTAGGTTTTCCTTCATCGTATCGTGCGTGGTAGATCATTCCCTTGATAAAAACCTACACAAAATCAATAGTATCAAAAAGAAGTACAGACCCTAGTAATAACAGTCATAAAAGTAAGGACTATCTTCCTCGGTTCCCCTCCTCATCGTCCAAACATGTGCCTAACTTGCGATGACTTTGTAGTATTTTTTGCCTTGGCAGGTCCTCGCGATAACAGTCCTCCAGTCATTCATCACGCCTTGTCACATCCTGGGCAGCCTTCTTCCGTTGGCTCAATTATATCTCGCAGCATATCGATCAGGTCTTGGCCGCGCTGCCGAGACAATGCAGGGAAATCTCTTCTTCTTGGCCGGAGTCTCCTCTGTAACTCCTCTCTCTTAAAAACTGGAGGAGGAATGCATGGCATAACCTCCACAGGCCTTGGTTAATCGGTTGAAGCCGATATCACCGTTCAGGGTAGGAGGCAGTGATGCTCCCAAGAATCGAGCCCCGATGTCTATGGTGCCGGTCTTCCGGTGCGCAAACAAACAGAAAAAAATCAGACCGTTTGATTATGGTGGATTATCATTCCAGCTCTCTCGATGAGTCCAAGGGCGAAACCTGACAATTGACATGTGCAATGTTCCAACTTTCGTCGTCGTGGTGGTTACCATTTCTTATACAGACTGGCTCGGCAGCCCCTTGGCCCAACCAGCCATCAACTCTCGTTATCGTTAACAACTGCCACGACCCCGGCCTGTTGGTTTATACGTAGCGTAGCGGTGTAGGATAAAGAATCAACGATGACGAATTGACACGGCGCGGGGGAAAAAAAGGCATCCCCTCTGTCAGTGATGCTGAGTCACCGCCGAGAACTCGAGACTATCCTCAGATCATGATCATTCGCCCAACTTGACCCAAGTCCGGTCATCATCAACGGTACCAACTGCTGGACCGACTGGAAGTATCTCATGTCTCGTCCAGTTGAAGTTTTCCTTATGACTCCCGTGGTCTGCCCTCCCCCCCCTTTCCTTAGCATGGAAGGGTGTGCCTACTGTCCCAATGTGTAGTAGGACACTACCTACCTATACTTGCCAAATACATGCCCCTCATATGATGCACTTTTCACGATCTTAAAAGGTATCTATTTTGTGAGCTTATGCAGATTCCTCCAGCCAAGAACACTGATCATCCTGGCCGAAGATGTCCCCGCTGCAAGCTAAATATCTCTCTTCTAAACTCACCACATGGCCCTTTTCATCTATATGTGTGTATGTGTTGCAGCATACTTGCCTATCCTCGATGCATAACCCTGAGGAATCTACGTCGTAGTGGCATCGTCATTCCTCTAGGCGGTGCAAGAGCATGTTTGTTATCAATAACACACCTATTGACCTGCCCTAAACATCATCACTATGGAAGAAGATAAAAGTACCTACACAACAACAGTCGTCCAATATAACGGGCCTCCCGTTGGGACATTGTCCAATTCGCATAACACATCTATGCAAGGGGATATGATGTGAAATGGTGCCTGCCTATCATTTTCTCCATTTTTCACCCTTGAACTCTGTCTAGATGGGAGGGGAGCAGTTACCCCTGCGTCGGGTTGCGGCTGAGTTTCACTGCATAGATAACGATATAGACGGCTTGGTAGGGATGTGAGGCATATCGTCATACTGGTCAGTCAATACCTCTCGAGTTTATGTATCCGAGTTCTCTCTTCCCCCGGTTGTCTCTAATATTTAGTCCCACTGGTGAAATCCCATGGCAATGGCTCCCGGAGATGGAATCATGCGTTCAGTGGCACTACGTTGACTCGTATCCCATCCGGTTGGTTACGAAAAGATTGGTTGTCACCATCGCGAAGTAGGATATACCCTCTGTTCCAGATGAAATACGCTTGAGTATCTCCTACGTGTCTGGGTGGTTTATTCCGCTTGGTAGGAACAACGTACTCTGGGTAATTGGTCAATGAGTACCTACAGATGGGAAAAAGATGGATACATCGAGGGCGTTTGCTTTCGGGTAGTCAGGCGAGGAGGCAATATTTTATGAGGGTTTGTGGTGTTGGTTGAGTTTGAAGGTGGCTGAGGTTGAGAAGAACAAATACCCAAATATATATAGCAGACTCTCTCCCTCTCCCTTTCCCTCTCACATACTACTTTTTTTTTCTCTTTGCCCCCTATAGATACGTGTCGATGATTTTACAACATAAATTAAAAATAAATTTAAACAATACCCCAACTCCATGTGTTCGTAGTTAAAGGGTACATATAATCATCTCCACTGAACTAGGGTAAGGTGAATCTCACCGAACGATTAACTTTCTCCACCAGGGCAACTCAAACAATGGAGCAGCCCATGCCTTGATTGCGCCTGTGGAGCCTAATAATCTAGGTAGATGCAAGGATCCGACCGGGGGCTTGTTGGCGACCTGACGAGTTTATTATTATTATATTATATTAATATGATTATTCATGATCATCAATCAGTCTGCAAGATCCGATGACATCTGGAGAAACTGACTGCGGCCCGATCTCTGTCGGCAGCTATGTATGGATTATATACCTATGTATATATATAGACAGATGTAGGTTTATTTTTGAAAGAAAATTTTGATATTTGTCCTCCCTTGTTTATATCTATTCTATTCTATTATATTATTATTATCAGTTTAATTTTTTTTTTAGCTGAAGTCCCAGGAGAAAATACTAGGATCCTTCCACACGATAGATGGTTTTTAGCGCAGCGACACGTCCACCGCCGATTTTTGAGACACCCTCTCACACCCCTAGATTGATTTGTGGTGCAGCATCGGCAGGATAGAACTACAGGGTGGACTGCATGCTGCTGTGTAACCTGATCACGGTGAGAATGACAGTTAGATTTTGGCTGAGGTGATCATTTCCCTTTCTTCCGTGTTTTTTCCACCTCCCCCTTTCTTTTATAATTTATTTGGGGGTGTGTTTCGGGGTATTTTTTTTCTTAGCTTGCTTTCTCTTTTTCCCCCTTGGTGATATCTGTGTTGGGTCGTTCTCACCAACTATCAACCCAAACAGGTAGTCAACCTGAATGTAGATGGTAAGATTGTTCATCTGTCGATGTCAAGTCTTGCCAGTAGTCTGGTGCCCAGGTGCTACGTAACCAGATGGTAGGACAACACATTGAGCAAGGTAAGGTGGACGGCAGGTAGGTATGTAGGTCGTCGTTTGATTGACTACCTACAGTACACTTGCAGCTGCGCTACATGGTACATGCATATGTTCCTTCATCGACACAACTCATTGTTGACAGTGAAAAAAATAATAATAAAAAAAACGAGAGAAGAAAAGAAAAGAAAAAGAAAAAAAAAAGTCCTGTAAGGATCTCTGTTTGCTTTTTTTTTTTTAAAAAAAAAAATAAAAAATAGTTTCTTCCCCCTTCTTTCTGTCTGTTGTCCCCTCCCCCACACTGCATTTTATAGAAGCTTTAAGACAGAAGGCTGCCTTAGTATGGGGGTATGGGGCATGATCCTCTAGTGTGGTCACCACCAACCACATAAAGGCGATCAATAACACATGGTATGCCTCTCAAAGGTCTTGTCCTGTGAGATACCAGAAAAGCTAGTCGGCAGGTTGACGTGCCACAACACAATCATTGATTGTGTCGTTCTTGTCTTCCGAAAAGTGTGCCGATGACCTCTATGGCCACATGTCTACTACAACTTTTTTTTTTGGGAGGGGGAAACTTGTGTTTCAGGTACATTGTCTCTCACTGGGATGAATGCTGTCCATCCACGAGCATGGTTCCCACATTGATGCCTGTATCTGTTTGAGTATAGCCCTTGGCACCAAAATAAAAAATAAACAAAATAAACAAAATACAGAACGAAAACAATATCAAACAAGGCAACAAAGAATGATGACATCCTGGTAGGGCGGATGGAGCCATCCACGGTATGGTATGTCGGAAGCTCAGACAGACTTTCAACACATCTGGGAAGGAATAATGGAAGATCCTTGGTATGTACGGGAGTATGTTTGTGTCTATCCTATTTCCTTTTCCTTTTATTTTCTTTTTCAATTTTTCCAAAAAAAAAAAATTTCTTTTTTTTTTCGCTTGCTATCTTAGAGTTTGTTGACGGGCGGGCATTCCCTAGTGTACGCTTGCCTGAGTAAGAAAAATGCCTAAGGCTGATAGTTGCCGATTCGGAGCCGAATAAATAAATAGCGTATATCAGGGGATTGACTGTCTCTGAAGGCCTTGGTTTGACCTTAGCGTAGCGGGGACTCTGATCCACCAATTTCGTTTTCTTTCTCCCCTCTTTTTTTTTTTTTGGGTCCCTTGCAATAATAATACGAACAAAAATTATAGGAAATCGTACTAGTAATACTAATATCATCCAGACATCGGGTGGCTCTCCTAAATGAAGGAGAGTTTCCGATGTTAGGAACCACAGACGCATCTGGCTCCCGAACCATTTAACTGATTAGGTATCTTCTGTATGGGGGAACATGATCACCAAGAAATAAAAACTACGGTTGGCAGGAGGAGAGAATCTCCAAGATGGGAGGTAAGATAATTTTGAGTTCGTTGAATTTTGATCTCCGAAAGTTTTTGATTGTGTGAGATTTTATTTCTCATTTTTCTACTTGTACTTTTTGATTTATGATTATATAAATTCTTAAAATGACTTTGTTAGTGGACAGTGTTCGCTAGGACAGTACTTTATAGGACGATGAGAAGGTGGGAAAAAAAAAAGATCGGCCCACTCAAATGATGTATCAAGATCATCGAAAAGCCGACGGATCAACATCGGGAGAGGCCCCACTAATTGGAATCCGTTAGGAATATGTGGCTGGTGACATTTTTGAGCGGCGTTTCTTATATAAGCAGCAGGAGAGCCGGAAGAGCCTCTTGAGCGAGCCATGACGGAAGGGGCAAAGCGAGGGAATAATAAGAAATATTAAATATTAAATAATTGTAAATAATAAAGAATAAACCACCAAGGAAACCTTGAGGTGTCATTCTTCAACCATGAAATATGGATAACCACAGATCAGAACTCTTCTTCCTTCGTATTCCCCCCCATCCCCCCATCCCCCCAGATCGACAAGTTTGCGAAACTCTGTAGATGTACGACAAAAGAAAGAAGGAAATAGGGCAAGAAAAAGGTAAAAAAAAAGAAAAAGAAAATATACAATAAAGTAGTAATCTGGGAGAGAGAGAAAAAAAAAAGGTTATTAATAACGACAATGCAGATAGACACCTGCAGGCTAACACAGACTTATGTCTCCTAGATCCGTCTTTCAGGCTGAAGTTTACCGGGAGTGTGCAGTTCAGGGTTGACGTATAACAATTATTAGTTGGAGGGGGAGGGAAATGAAGGAGGGTGGATATTGAGGAGGGTTGGCCCGGATATTGGTTCTGCGACCCGAGAGTCGTTACTCGGTCCTAAGTTTAGTTAGGAGCAGTTAACACCGTGGAGAGGGGGGAATAATTGGGGAATGGGTCACAGAGGGTCCATACTCCATATGTACGCAAGTGCATGTATTGTCCGGCACAGTCTAACGTGTAGAAGGTTAGTCAGGGTCATCAGTCAACTGGGATGATTGGGAGAGAGGGGGTCATCAGGGTGGATGATGGCGGTGACTGCAACATTTTGCAGGTGGTCCGAGTGGAGTACGCCTCATGCCTGCCTACCTGGACTGCCGGGAGCTTAGGTGATTGAGCTTATGGGCCGAACGCCAGTCATGTATGTCGGTTGGAGCCCCACCCGCGCCGTCAGAAATTATTGGCGGCGCTCCGTAAATAATGCGCCTACGTAATTTCTTTTTTTCTTTTCTTTTTTTTTTTTTAAGGAAAAATTAATTTTATTTGCAATAATGGGATCAATGGCACGGGGAAGAGAGGGCCGGGTGGGTCCATGTTCCATGGTCCACCTGCAGCGTTTGGGCGAGTCACAACCGGGGGTTCGTGCTAGACTTCCTCCTTCCCCCCCTCAAAAAATCCCTGGAGGCGCCTTTCTGGCTCTGGCGCTTGCATCCTCGTCAGACACTGCCCTGTTTCGGGAGGTTGCGGTTCGACTCCATGTTGGGAGCAATTATTTATTATTATCTTTTATTTTTATTTTTATTTATTTTATTTTTGTTGAAGCCACAGATGAAACCTGTCTATTATGTCCTTTTGCCCACTATGAAGTTAGGTCCTGATTATTATTCTTGCCTCTACACCAACTGGGATCTCCCATAAATATTGATCTAATAAAATAATTATTTCTGATAATATTCACACTCCCCCGCCTTTATAAACACGGGAACAATATTATCAACTAATCTTTTAGACCGTCACACTGACATCCTCCCCCTCCCTTATCAGACAGGACCAGGGAGAAAAAAATAATCTAATATGCGAGGTGAGGGGACTCACCTGGCAGGTGGATATGAAGTGAGGACATGCGTATGTAGTCATGTATGGGGGATTTACTCTGAAGATGATTTAAAGATAGATCGAGTGCGAGGTAAAGAGTAAAATAAAAAGCAATAATAATAATCAAAATCACAAGAAAAGTTAAAACCATAGAAGAGAATAGAATGAAAAGTGGCCAAAAATAAAAAAGCACAATAATAAAAAAAAATAAAATAAAAAATAAAAAATAAAAATAATAAAACTACTACTAAGACAGAACGGCAACGCGGAAAATATTAACTGTAACTGTAAATACCCGCGGACACGACTCCAGATTGTCCCCACCCACTAGGCCGTTCCTGGCCGTCGAGCTGCCTGTCTTCGGCTTGGCGCCGGACGACCACCATCTCAGCTTTTCCGTGCTTTCCTTTGCGTTTCGTTGACTGCTCGAGAGCTGCACAACCACTAGCGCGGCTTGGCGTAATTCACCCTCCTACCACCAGCCCCTCGACCTTTTCCTCTTCTCTCTTCCTCTTCCTTTCCTTCCTTTTGCTTCCCTTTCCTCTCCTTTGGCCTCATTTCTAGCTAGCCCCTATCTACTGTTACTTGCCTCTGCCTTTTCCTTCGGCCGTTCTCACTGCCTTCCAATTCCCTCCCCCCCCACCTCCACTCCATTTCCATTTCTGTTTTCATCATCTGGGTTTGCCCGCTATCCCTTTCTCGGCTCCTCGCCTATATTCTTGGGGTTGCCGCTTCTCGTATTGCGTTGGACGTGCGTCTCACATATCGCTCGCCCACCATCCACCACATCCACCCCTAACACATCCCGTCGCATCTCAGCTCGATTGTTTGGTGCGCGGTCCTTCGGTGCCGTTGTCCTTCGCATTACCATCCATTATCCCCGGGACGCGACCGGCGGTTTTTGCGTACCCGTTTCAAGAGAACCATCGCCCCCTTGACAGCGGTCTTATAACTGTTATCTTGGGGTTGCAGTTGTCTGTAGGGAATTTGCTTCGAACCAATTCACGTTCGAGACGAATCACTGCATATCATTCTTCGCGACAGTATTATCTCTTATCGAGACTGTGCGACCGCCAAGTGACACGACAACTTATTGCATCATTGTGTCGCAAAAAGCTTACAGGACCCGAGATCGAAACTCAGTTGCGATTCTCCGGCCTATCTGCCTTCTGACGACATGTCTCATACTCAGCCGTCACCCACGGGAGGGGTAACTCCTCACCATGGTCATATCGCCGCTCACCCTCAGGTCAATGGGCACATCCCGATGCCAGCCCAGGGCCAGAAGGGTCCTCCCCTAAACACTGCCCAGAAAATCGCTGCACTCAATGAACAAGTCTGGCTCCAAATTGGTATGTATCTCAACCAGCGCGCTGTAGATCTTGTATTTAATATGAGGACCTGTGCTCACGTGCCATTTGTTCTTAGGGAGTTTAACCGAACTGATGGGCGATTTGGAGGGTGCCATGAATGCATATGAACAAGCTTTGCGCCACAATCAATGGTCTATTCCCGCCATGAATGCTATTTCGTGTATATTGCGCACGAAAGAGCAGTTCCCCAAGGCGATCGAATATCTTCAAAATATTCTCAAATTAGACCCAACAAGTGGTGAAACATGGGGTAGCCTTGGTATGTTGTTGGTGATGATGTTTGGCATCCCTAGAAACCATGGAAGCTAACTCTTACATTTCAAAGGTCACTGCCACCTGATGATGGATAATTTGCAAGAGGCGTATACTTCTTACCAACAGGCTCTCTACCACCTGCGGGACCCGAAGGTTAGTGATCCATTTCCTGGCGATCTTTTGGTACAATCTTAACGAGATATGTGTATAGGAACCGAAGCTGTGGTATGGAATTGGTATCCTGTACGACCGCTACGGATCTCTCGATCACGCGGAGGAAGCTTTCTCCCAGGTCATGCGTATGGCACCCGACTTTGAAAAGGCCAATGAAATCTATTTCAGATTGGGCATCATATACAAACAGCAGCAGAAATTCAACCAGAGCTTGGAGGTATGGTCACCACTCTTATAGATAATATATGCCGTACTTGTCTGCTAACTTTTTGCCCAGTGCTTCAAGTACATTGTCACAGACCCTCCACGCCCCTTGACGGAAGAAGACATTTGGTTTCAGATCGGCCATGTCCACGAACAACAGAAAGACTTTGACTCCGCCCAGCAGGCGTACAGGCGTGTTCTGGATCGCGACCCAAACCATGCCAAGGTGCTGCAGCAACTGGGTTGGCTGTATCATCAACAGAGCAACAGCTACGCCAGCCAGGAGAAAGCGATTGAGTACCTCGAAAAATCAGTCAGCGCCGACAACACGGATGCACAGAGTTGGTACCTCCTGGGCCGCTGTTACATGTCACAAGCCAAGTACCCCAAAGCGTACGAAGCCTATCAGCAGGCAGTCTACCGCGATGGACGGAATCCGACATTCTGGTGCTCTATTGGTGTGCTCTACTACCAGATCAACCAGTACCGGGATGCCCTGGACGCCTATTCTCGTGCCATCCGCTTGAACCCGTACATCTCTGAGGTTTGGTATGATTTGGGCACTCTTTATGAGTCCTGCAACAACCAAATCGCGGATGCCCTTGATGCTTACGGTCGTGCCGCCGACCTGGATCCCAGTAACGTCCATATCAAGGCACGGTTGCAATTACTCCAAAGCCAAATGTCTGGCTCAAACCAGAACAATGCCCCGGCTCCTCAGCCCCAAGATGTTCACCCTCAGGCTTATCAAGCCCCTGGCGTTGGAGGGCCTCCGGCTCCTCAATGGGGGGCACCGGCTCCCACTGGCGGACCGCCTCCCCAACCACCAGCGCCCCCGAGGCAGATTGCTGATTGGAACCGTGGCATTAACGAACTTCAGTCGCAAGCCCAGCCGCAAGCCCAGGGCCCCAACGGATTCGATCATCGTGATGCAGTCCGTGCATCTGTTACTGCTATCCAACAGCCAAGTCCTAGACAAGAGCCCGGCAGAGCGTTCCCCGAAGGTGTTCGTGCTCAACCTAATGTCCGTTCTCCAAAGGTGTCTGGCTTGCCTGGCCCGGCAGTGTACCCGCCTCCTCACGGACTTCCCCAGCTTTCAAACCCACCTGCACCATCACACGATCGTTCTCACAGTGGTCCTACTCCCTTTGGCTCTGGACCTCGGGGGGCACTGCCTCCTGCTCCCACAGGCCCTCCCCCCGCCCCTGGTGCACCCAATGGCGCGCCGGGTTCCGCTGGTCCTCTGCCTCCTTATCACCGTCCGTTCACTCCTCCAACGGAAATCAGGCCGATTCGTGATGAGCGGCCCTCTTCACCTGGCTCCACGTATCCCCACCAGCAGTACCACCATGGCCCTAGTGTTCCTCCTGTGCAGGTTCCTGGCAGCACTGGTATCGCCAGCGGCGCACCCGCACCCGCATCTGCCATCACAGCTGCCGAGGCTGCGGCCCGTGAGCGGGAGGAACGACCTGCATCGGCAATGAAGCGCGCTCGGGAATGGGAGGCCGACGCAGGTCCTACCAAGAAGATCGCTAACGAAGAGAGTCGTGCTCGCCTTGACGACCAAATGTCTCGTCGCGTCACGCCCCCCAACCGCATGCCTTCCCCAGCAACGCTGCAGCGTCGTAATTCATCTGAGGGTCGACGTGAGGAGCACCGCCCTGACGAGAACTATCATCCATCAGAGGCAGCGCATCACCCACCAACTCTGCCTTCTATTCAGAACATGCCCCCTCACGCCTCTGGGTCCAGCCTTCCCCCAATGACTGAGAGTCCTGTTGCCCCATCGAGTGGTCCACAACCCGGAATTCCATCTACGCAGGTCCCCGTTAAGGAAGAGCCTCGTGCTGGCGAACAAACCCCTGTTCATGAACCTGCGGCCCGTAAGATGGATGTGGATGAGGATTATGATGATGACGCAGATGATGAGAAGCGGACTACCACCGCTGCGAAGGGGAGCCCTTCTGCAAGTGGGTCGACCAATGCCAACAACGGCAGCAATGGTGGATTGAATGGAAATAGCCAGACTCCGCAAAAGCAGGAGTCTACTACTTAGACGCGTTAAGTCTCATAAGTTGGGCTTACTATCGGGTTGTCATGTCTCTTCTGCCGTAGGAACAAATGGAACGGACGCTTGAATAAGAGGATTATGGCAAGATATCTTTATTCTTTCGTTTACTTCTTACCCATGTTTTTATTTTCCTTTTCCTTTTTTTTTTTTTTTTGGCCTGCCTTTTTCACCCATCCTCCCTCTATCACAGCCTTTCCGTCCATACACATACATACATAGCTGTTCGCTGTCGGTTGATGTTTCGTCAGTTCTTTTTCTCTTTCCCTTTCTTTTTTTTCTTCTCCCATCGCAACTGAATGTGTATTGTACGACCTTGGTCAGCAAGTTAGGGGTGGTCTCGAGTCGTCTTCTATTTCCTTCTTTATGTACCTATTTATCATTATTACTGTCTGTCTGTGTATTGAGTGAAGGACCTGTTTCAAAGCCTTGCGATAACCCCTATGTTTGCTTCCCATTTCTTATGCATTATTTTTCTTGAGCACATTGTGAATGATTAAATAGTGAATAACCAAAAATGGTAAAATATCGTATCTTGGTCAGACTCGACTTTATTTTGTACCTAGACTGTAATGAAAAAAAGAGTCCGAATAATAATTGGTAACAATAATTGTAAGGTACCTTAGGCCTTAGGAACTTCTGGATCGGCCATTGAGTGGGCCCCTCTCACGTGATGACTGGTCAGAGGCGGACTGGTGCCTCAGGCCCGAGGTGTGGGCGTCGCTTAACCCGAAACGGCAATTCGCTAAGGGCTGCCCACACTCGTTAAGCGTGCAAAATACAACCTCCGGCAAACTCTGGAGATAGACAACCTCACTCACCACCTCGACGACTAACGACAACAGGGTCAAGATGTGAGTCCCTACCCCCCCAAAATGGGCATTGAAACACCTTGAGAATCAAATTGCTTATTTATATCGCTTTACAGGAGTCACCGGAAGTTCGAAGCGCCTCGGCACGGTTCGTCCACCTTTATTCCTTTTCACCCGCCCGACTTCGAGTTTTGAGATTGTGTGTATGGAATACTGACTTTGGTCTCAACAGGCTCTCTTGCCTACCTCCCGCGCAAGCGCGCTGCCCGTCACCGCGGAAAGGTCAAGAGGTTAGTCTACAATGATATTTTTTTGATGTTGGGAAAGAGAGCAGTATACTGAAGATTTTTCGCGACAGCTTCCCCAAGGATGACCCCAAGAAGCCCGTCCACCTGACGGCCTCCATGGGCTACAAGGCCGGTATGACCACCGTTGTCCGTGACCTTGACCGTCCCGGTGCCAAGATGCACAAGAAGGAGGTCGTTGAGGCCGCCACCGTCATTGAGACTCCTCCTGTAGGTGTTTCCCCATCCGAATGGCGTTCTCCTGACGCCAGGGAAAACAAAAAAATTGCAAAAGTGTTTTTGACTAATCAAATGTCACTAGCTCATCGCTGTCGGTGTTGTCGGTTACATCGAAACCCCCCGTGGTCTCCGCTCTCTCACCACCGTCTGGGCTGAGCATCTGAGCGACGAGGTCAAGCGTCGCTTCTACAAGAACTGGTACAAGAGCAAGAAGAAGGCCTTCACCAAGTACGCCAAGAAGCACGCCGAGGAGAGCGGCTCTGCCGTCACCCGCGAGCTTGAGCGCATCCGCAAGTACTGCACCGTCGTCCGTGTGCTCGCTCACACCCAAGTCCGCAAGGTCCCTCTTAAGCAGAAGAAGGCCCACCTTATGGAGATCCAGGTCAACGGTGGCTCCGTTGGCGACAAGATTGACTTCGCCCGCAACCTCTTCGAGAAGCCCATTGAGATCGACTCCATCTTCGAGCAGGATGAGATGATCGATGTCATCGCCGTCACCAAGGGTCACGGTTTCTCGGGTGTTACCAGCCGTTGGGGTACCAAGAAGCTTCCCCGTAAGACTCACAAGGGTCTCCGTAAGGTTGCTTGTATCGGTGCCTGGCATCCCAACCACGTCCAGTGGACTGTTGCCCGTGCCGGTCAGATGGGTTACCATCACCGTACCTCTTGCAACCACAAGGTCTTCCGCATTGGTAAGGGCTCCGATGAGGGCAACGCCTCCACCGAGTTCGATATCTCCAAGAAGCAGATCACTCCGTAAGTCTACCCGACCATATGCTAAAAAAAAAATCAGACCAAGACGAAAAGGCTAACAATCTGTTTGTAGTATGGGTGGTTTCGTCCACTATGGTGAGGTCAAGAACGACTTCGTTCTCCTCAAGGGTTCCGTCCCTGGTGTCAAGAAGCGTGTCATGACCCTGCGCAAGACCCTCTACCCCCAGACCACCCGCAGAGCCACCGAGAAGATCGAGCTCAAATGGATCGATACCTCCTCCAAGTTCGGTCACGGTGCTTTCCAGACTGCCGAGGAGAAGCGTGCTTTCATGGGTACCCTCAAGAAGGACCTTGCTACTTCTGCTTAAGCAGTTTACGACGTGGGTTTGGTGTAGTGCAAATTATTATCTCTTTCAATAAAAAAGCGAATACCTTCAAGCTTTGTCACGATGGGAAGATTAGTTATGGACTTCCTTTCACACTTGCGTAGCTCGATGTTTCAGTAATGATCATCCCAACCGTAAACTTCCAGAAAGATAGCCACAAAAGATCTAAGAATGTGATGTTGTATAATTCCTAATTTAAGTTACTTTGTGTAGGGGCGATGACGGTCTCGACGTTATTTTGTGGGAGAAGGAACAATTCGCGGATTTTTTTTTCTTTTGCCCTTGACTCACTCCGCCAAAGCCAAATCTTGCAACAAGAAAAACCCCAACAAGCCAGGAGACTGGCGTATATTCCCAGTGCCCAAGTACCTTAGTTACCTATCTTATTTGATCCTGAGACGATTTATTAGTTTCATCTTGCAAGCTCGATCGTCTTGTTTGTGTTCTCTAATCTTGCCGAATCCATTCCAATGTGGGCGCGCCGCGGCAGTCCCCATTGCGTCATTGATCGCATCCCGTCTTCTCTTGCCCCTCGTCTGTGTTCAACTGCTCAACCACGCCTTCCTACAAAACAACACTACCATCATCCCAGATTGTCCAAAACACCCCGCTTTCCCTTTCGACTGAGTGTCCCGACTACCCGCAACATGTCCGATGACGCCTACATGTCCTTCCTGGACAAAGCCAACGCAGACCTCAACTCCGCTGGCGCCGAACAGACCGGCAAGTCTTCGATCGCTCGCACTGAAACAGTCAGCGTGAACGTCCGTGTGCCTCCACCCCTGACTTCGGTTGATTCGTACTATATCTCGGAGACGGACGAGCCTTTCGAGCCAGTTGCGCTGAAGTGGGAAGGTGCTTCGAAAGGAGTTTGGCCTGATTCCTGTA
The DNA here is from genome assembly GCA_015844325.1 of Aspergillus nanangensis. Lineage (NCBI taxonomy): Eukaryota > Fungi > Ascomycota > Eurotiomycetes > Eurotiales > Aspergillaceae > Aspergillus > Aspergillus nanangensis. Next base: position 280,876 of record VCAU01000006.1, on the reverse strand, counting down.
CGTCTATCATTACATACTACCTACATACCTAACCTACCCACTCATACCTTATTTCATCTTACCTACTCTCTTGATCGAAAAGAGAGAGAGAGAGAGGGAGAGAGAGAGAGAGAGAGACTATCCCCATATCATTTGTCCTTGACCCAATAAAAGAAACCATGACTAACATTCACTCCATGAATAGCACATTTGTCAAGTCTTATCTCGCCGAATGCGGATCTTTCCCAGTCTATCGATACCCTCTCGCCTTCTTCGTTCGATCCAAAAAACCAGTATACAGCTGCTTTACGAGCCGTGCGGGCTGCGGTGGCGGAGGGCTCAGGGGGTGATGAATCTGCAGTTGAGGTGAAGGTGTATCGCGTTGAGGTTGGGCCGTCGCGGTTTGAGTATTATGTTTTGGCGTTGAATGTCGAGGACGGGTTGATTGTTGGGTTAAGGGCAAAGGCTATTGAGAGTTGAATGGTGGCTTGAATAGAGATATGTATATCTCTGTCTCTCTTTCTTTGCGCATGATTCGATTGGCACTTCTGAATAATGATTGGAGGGTTATGATATTGAGTTGAGCGGTATTCGATTGGTTTATTGGTTCCCTGGTAACTAATATAGGGATAATGTATCCTCTCGGCAACGTCTCAGCCATAAATTAAACATAGGGAGAAAAGTCCTTCCTCGGCGGGTTCGGCCACCGAGACAGAAGATGAGCTGTCATGCAAACACGCTAGTTTAATGTCTATCTTCCATCGGAAAAATACACTCGATTACTGTACTTTGGACCGATTTATTTCTGTTTTTGTTTCAGACTGAATTCACGACCTGAGCATGGACGCAAGGGGTAGTGGGCAAAGGATGGTGGATTGGTTGTCGATGTGCAAGGAGAAGCGCCAGAGAATGAAGGAAGATGGGTAGATGGGACTTTATCCTTCGTGAACTGATATCTTCTTCCGTTTGTTGATTTTGGAAAGGTTTTCTGCCTGTGTCTTGTCTTGCGTAATGAGAGACAAGGTAAGACGCGCGTGCATAACCAATCCATAGTCCTGGGACAATGAACCGTGTTCTAGTGATCTTCGAGGCTAAGATTTGTCGTGTTATATGGGGTGAACCGAAGAGCTCCGGAATCCTGTATCCTGGGTGATTTGCGATTGAATTATTCTTGGGGATGGATTGCTGAACAGGAGGGGTGGTCTGGAATGCTGACTGGAGTATTTTATTTGATTTGTTGCTCTGGTGAATGTCCTGTGAAGGGTATGTGGAGGTAGATGTAGTATGGATGAATTATGATTGAAGGTAACTTACCTTTCATTGTCTCTATCATGGACCATAGTCTGTACCAGGGGAAGGTGGAAATAGAAGAGTGACTACTTTACCTAAGTAGGTACCTGCCTAATGTAGTAGATGAGTAGTATCTAAGGAAGGTGTAAGCAAGGAAGGAACGAGAGGATCCGCCCAAAGAGGAAGGTACGCATGGCTTGGCAACGGCAGTTCTTCTTCCTCCTCCTTCGCTGGGATCGACATACTTTGATGGATTCTTTCGTCCTCCCTTCTCTCATTCCGGCATCCTCCTTTTGGATCTCCCAAATTCCTCGCCGTTGGGCCTGTCGGTAACAATGATGGCTTCTGCATCGGAGAATCACAAGATGGTGGTCTCGATGCCGCTTCTGATTGATGTTGATGATGTGAATGAGAGGATAGAGAGTTCTATTCGATCTACATCACGATATCCAGGATTATTCTCAATGGGAGAGAGAGTGGAAGAGCCTCCTGGAATAAATTCGCTACACATAACTCCCTGTTGAATCTGGGATTGTTTTTCCACCTCTGTTGGGTGTTCAAGATTACTACAACGGCTACTACTATTATTATCAAAACAGGGATATCGATTGGCATTGACACTCGACGCCCCTTCCTCTACCTCCATTCTCTCCGTCTCTTAGACACCGAGTGTTTTGCTTTCTCTGGATGCTTTTTCCCTCATTCATTCTGTTTGTTCCCTCATTTACCCAACACCTCGCCATCCGAGCCTCTTGCATCAATCCTTCATCTTCTCGACACCCCCTTCGGACGACACTATACTGCCGCACTTTGGGCTGATTGCCCAGTCCACTCATTATTTCCTACTTCGTTGATACCCACAATCGCGCCGTTTATTGTTTATTTGTTTATCGATTTTACTAATTAGAGGTCGGTTGTTACGTTCAATAGCGCATGGCAGATGCCATTGACTGATAAACACGACATCAATCACAGTTTCCGAACTTTCAACGCTCATCAATTGGTTGAATTCCTCTTGTAACGGTACACTAATATCCTAATTTTATCTGTCTCGCAATACCTCGCTTCAGCCATTTGAGGTATATACATAATCGACAAAAAACGCAAAGCAGAGAAAATACGAACAAACTCTTCGGTCTGGAAAAAAGGCGATTGTAAACTTCTTTTGTGGTGAAGGATTATTATACATAGCGCAACAATGACCGACGGCTCGCCGAACCCAACTCAGCCGCCGGAAGTGAGAGAAAGGCCCCAGATTCGACTGAATTCGGGACAGCATGAGCCGTATACAGACGCATCGCCCGACGAGTGTCTACAGGTGCCACCGCAGACACTAGGCCGACCCTTGACGCCAGACATAACTCATTCGCCATCAACAGCAACATTGCATACAGTATACGGCGCATCACACCCCCAAGAATCGACCGAGTTCTTAATACCCCCACAGCCCCATCGCCAGAGGGATGACACTAACAATGTTCCGGCACCCAACATGTCCATGATCTCCTCTCGGCGGACAAGTTGGAGCTCTGAGGCCCCGAGCTACGACAGACGCAGCTACGGATACACCCATATGGAGGACTCTCAAGCACCTTCGTGCGTGGAAAGTGAAGAGAACGATGTCAATACCCAGACTGTTACGGAAAAGTTCAATATTATGCCCACATCAGGGCTGTTGTTGTTTCCTGAGGACGTGGAGAAGGATGATTATATGCACAACCCCGACGCCACTGATAGGGACAAGAAATGCGACATCTGGAACCGGCGAGGACTGATCAATGTGGGAGGCCTGATTTTCCTCACCTTGGGTTTCTTGACCTTGTTCATTGGATACCCAATAATGTAAGGACCGAGACGCTTACTTGGTTTGTTTTGGTCGAAGCTGATCTTTATCTAGAACTGCCATGCAGGGTAGACATCACAAACCAAAGTGTGATGCTGGAGACACATTATGCCTGGATGTTGGCAAGCGAACCCTCCTGTCCAATGTTCGGTCGGGACTCATTGATCCGGATACGCCAAAGTCTGCAATGACCAAGACGGCTGCCGATGGGAAGGAATGGAAACTAGTGGTTGGTGACAAAGGATCCCGGTCAATGCTTATAAAGGATATCACTAACATGTTGCAGTTTTCTGATGAATTCAGCACGCCTGGAAGGACTTTCTATGATGGGGATGATCCGTTTTTTCAAGGCGTTGACCTTTGGTACGGGGTAACGCAAGATCTTGAGGTTAGTGACCCTAGAGCTGTCTCTCAAACACCCACTAAACTTACTAAAGTGGTACGACCCCGACGCGATCACCACCCGTGATGGAGTGCTGGAGATTCGTTTCGACGCTTTCGATAACCATGAAGTGGAATATCGCTCGGGTATGCTCCAGAGCTGGAACAAGCTTTGTTTTACTGGCGGCAGATTGGAAGCCAGTATTTCTCTCCCTGGATCTGGCGATGTTTCAGGCTTCTGGCCTGGTTTCTGGGCCATGGGTAACCTTGGGCGACCTGGTTATGCAGCAACTACCGAAGGCATGTGGCCATACAGCTATGAGGACAAATGCGATGCTGGAATCACCCCCAACCAGAGCTCAACCGACGGGATCAGTTGGCTTCCTGGTATGCGCCTGCCCGCGTGCACCTGCGACGGCGAGCAACACCCAACCCCTGGAAAATCCCGCAGCGCCCCCGAAATCGATGTAATTGAGGCTAGCGTCATCCCGATGAACAACGATCCTAACTCCGTTGTTGGATCGGTATCTCAAAGCTTACAGATGGCCCCATTCGATATCTGGTACATGCCAGACTATGGTAAGTTTGTGCTTTTGCCAGATCTTTCTCACTCAGTCTGTTAACTTGTATCATAGACTTTGCGGCGGTTTACGACCCTACTATCACGGAGGTCAACTCGTACCGGGGCGGTACATACCAGCAGGCCATGTCCGGCCTCACAAATTTGAATAATGATTGGTACAACGGCAGTGCATATCAGGTATATGCCTTTGAATATACTCCTGGCGGGGACGGGGAGGTGACTTGGTTTGTTGGCGAAGACAAAACCTGGACTCTCGATGGCAGAGCCCTCGGTCCCAATGGCAATATCGGCCAGCGCACGATCCCGATGGAGCCGATGTCCATTGTCATGAATTTGGGCATGGCTTACAGTTTTGCTGCTATCAACGAGTCCATTCGGGAATACATGCCTGGTGTCATGCGATTTGATTATATTCGGATCTACCAAGACCCGGACCAGGAGAGCGTCACTTGCGATCCTCCGGGTTACGAAACGACCGATTATATCAAAAAGCATCCCGTAGCATATGGTAACTTTAACAAAACAACATGGTGAGTCACCCTTGCAGGACCCCACGTCCAGAATCCACCAGGCCACATCTAACACTTGACTAGGGACGCTGCGGGTTACGATTGGCCCACGAATAGTTTGATGAATGGGTGTTGAAATACCCTTTTAGTTGTGGGACAATCTTCAGTCTTTTTCATTCATGATCTAAAATCTTCTTCTTCTTTCGACTAGTGTCTCATTCCTTTTTTTTTATTCTTTTTTTGTTTCATTTCATGGGCACAGAAAGATGTTCTACCTTGAGACCGCAACATTATATACATATTTAGTACTTTGGCGTTGGGCGTGTCATATCCGGAGTGGAGATTTACTGTATATGGCATGAATTCTGTGGAAAGCTTTCAATTCTCGTAGAGTTCAGTATACTTTGCAGTCCAGAGAGAGTGAGAATGTACCAGAGTACCTCAGTATAGTATGTCCCCGAAGTACTGGTACTTGTACTTGTACTTGCTTGAATCCCCGATGCGGTTAGTGTGATCTCCGCATGAGAGTGGATGACTAAGCTCCCATTGCATCACATCAATCATCAACCATCATCATCTATCACATCCCCAGATCATCTCTGCTGGTCAGAGCCAACCAACCTCATTTTCAACCTGATACAATGTCCCGTCCTCCTCATCCACATGTAAATACGATTGTCATTGACGACGATGACAGTGATGAGGAAGAGGACGAAGACATGGAACTCGATTACTCCAGCGGAGCAAGCCGTCAACCGCCAATACAACACCCACAACAAGAACCTCGTAAGTTGGTTGATTTATATATATATATATATATATATTTTCATACCACCTAACTTACTCAATCCCACAGGCTACAATCAACCCCGCCAACCCACCCGACCCCACCTCCCAAATTACACCACCACCATCGAACAAGAAAAGAAAGTCCGCAGTCGCCTTCGCGAGGAACGCCACGCCGCGCTGTGCGTTCTGACTGACCGCGAACTACTGACTATCCAAGCCCTCGCCGCCCAGGAGGTTTGTCCTTCCCTTTTCCTCCATCCCTCATGTATCAATATTCGATCCCCCCCCAACTCTCCCCAAAACCAACCAAAAACTAAATCATCAAGACCCTCCCCCAAGCCCGTCGCCGCTTTCTCGCCAAGCTGATGGCCCCTGAAGATCCCGACATAGCCGCCTCAATCCGAGCAGATCGCTTCACCGTGCAGCATATGTCGGAGACGGTTCAGAGGAAGGTTGTGGATGTGTGCGAGACGGGAGATGAGGGGTGGCGGAGGCCGACGACGGGGGATGGGCTCGGCAGTGGAGGTGCGGGCGGAAGTGGGATGATGTTGTCGTCGTCGTCGCCGGCGGGGCGGAGTCAGCGGGGAGGAGGGGCGAAAGGCACTTCTTCGTCTGCGTCGTTGACGCCGGAAAAGGGGAGGAGTGGGAATTCGGGAGGAGGTAGGGCGAGGGCGTCGGCTTCGCGGAGTCAGCAGTATCGGGAGAGGGAGAGGAGGCGGCGGTGGAGTGGTGCTGAGAGGGATGAGTCTGGGGTGTCGTTTGGGGGGTTCTCGTCTTGAGCTTAATGTTATTTCTTCTTTTTATACCGGATGGTGTTGGGGGCGGGAGTTTGTTTTAAAGCATACTAACTATATAGGTAAACGTTTTGTTATCAAATTTTTTCTTTTTATTTTATTCCAAGACACAATTTAAAAACCAACCAAAAAAAAAACCAACAAAAAAACCAACAATGAAGAATGGACCAAGTAAACCACATCAAAACAATCGCTCCTATACAATCCTAGGCCGTGTCGTACCATACCATAACTATCCAATCCCATGGTCTACTATACAGCCCAAATTATAGAAAAACAGTCAAACGAAAAAAGAAATAATTGGTCAAGGAGAGGGAAAAAAGACAGGGTCTTCCCAAACACACGAGTATAGAGGCATCTGAAGCATAAAGCAAAAACAGACCCTCCAACTGCTATCCTGAATTGGTATCACGGGGTATCATATAGACCAAAATCATGACACGATCATATCATTGATCGAGTACCGAGAGGCCTTTCACGGATGTATACCTGTCTTCAGGATTCCAAAGTAACCCCCCTTTTTTGTCTTCTCCCCGAACAGATAGGGGTTGCTTTTGGTTGATCCACCAAGCAAAGGGGGAAAAATAAAAAACAATAAAAAAAATCAGGCCCAACACATTTGATGGGGCTCTAACTCGACACCGTTGGGTTGGTCTGGAAGGCGCGACGCGAACGAACGCGGTCGGCGTATCTTCAACCAGGCACCAGTGGGTAGTGTGAAGTTTACGGCCTCTCGGTGTTAAGCCGACTTTCCACGTCGCCAACTTGTTTGCGTTCTGAAACTTCCCGGTTTTGCATGCGTGCACGCACAGCTGAGATATTCATCGGCGTCAATCCTCGGGACGGCGGGGGATCGGGTTCAGTATAAAACGGATGAAGTCTATGGGAAGTAGTGAACCGGACGCGTCCATCCCTCATGACTGGTGATTGTCATTGCAAGGGTTCCGAACTCGAGGAGAGCCGGTTAAGGTGCAGGTAAACATCCGTACCATATCTGGGAATTCTGGTTAGTATTTCAAGATCGTAAGAAGAGCGAAAGCGAGTAACTCACCCTTCCATACTGATTAACTTCAAATCCCCACCAAAGTACCGAGCATACAGGCGACTGATGGGTAATCCGTAACCAAACCCAGCCATAGGCGCCTTGAAATCGCTCTTGTCAAAGTCGGGGTCCAAATTGGGAGTTTGCTCCACAGTGGTATACATGTATGTCCAAACCAAAGGAATCGCAGAGCGGGGAATACCGCCACCTTCGTCGGAAATCTTGATCGTGATGTCCTCCTTGCCTTCGGCGATTATCACTTTTGTGACCGGGAAAGCTTCCTTGTCGGCACCATGGGTCTCAACCACCGCGCGAAGGGAGTTCTTCAAGGTCTCAAATAGCATATGTGAGAGGTGGCCAGGAACATACATGAAGTTCAGGTCTTCCTTGCAGACCAGCTGAACCTTGGGAGCTTCGAAAAGACCATAGTAGTCCTCGCAGACGAACCGAGCATTTTCGATGGCTTCGAGAGCCACCTCACGAACATTGGTTTTGGTACAAATAATTCCAACGTAATTTGGATGGCGAACGTGAGTTTGTTCCGTTAATGCGATGTGTTGTCCAATTAACATACGTATACCAATCCGAGACATGTAAAACCGATCGAGAAAAGATTGCACGGTAGAGTCGATTTGCAGGCGCTGGCGCTTCCGTTTCCACTCCAAGATGCCTTGAGCCACAGTAGTAACAACGCTATCGTGTCGTCGTTTGATATGTCCCAGCGTTTTCGCGAACCGTTCGTTGTAGTCATTTAATTCCGGAGGCCAATCGCCCTGGTCATCAGACGGGACGAAGTATCTTCGAGCAGCCGCGGCGGCGGCTTTTCCATTACCATTATGATGCGATGTAGAATTTGGGGATGACCGATACTGTCCTTCGCGGATGCTCGGGTTTTGGGTGGTTTCGGATAGAATCTTAGAGACACCACCGTTGGCTCTACCAGGTCGCAAGAGACGCGCCTTCACTTCTTGGGTGAGAGTTGGTCGTGGCAGAGTGATAATTTCCTTCGGGATGAATTAGACAACAGAGGAATATAGGGAGATGTGACGATAGGGTGTCGACATCGGGGTTGAGTCATACCTCGAACGACTGCGCATACCAGTCTTGGACCTTCTTGATCGAGGGCATCTCACTGAGGCCATCGGGAAGTTCCCCGAGGTCCTGGACACGATGAGCAAGGCGAATTGGGAGTTCCTCGGAGAGAAATTGAGAGGCGCGAAAGAGGGTACCTAGATTGGGAAAGAGGTCATGAGATCAGTAGCTGATTAGGCAATTTTTCTGTAGCGCAGGTATATAGGCCAAGCGCGCGCGCGCGAGAAGAAAAAAAAAAAAAAGAGAGAGAGAGAGAGCCGACAAAGCCACACATACCAGTTGAAGGTCTGTCTCCGAATTGTACCATTTGTCGGAGAGAGACACCAGTGGCCGGAAAGCTAGCATAATGTCTGATGGTGTCCATCAGCCGCTCCGACGGCTTCCACATGGTGTAAAAGGTATCAGGCCAAACGGCCTGCGATTTCACAAGATAAAGCCTATAAATGCGGACGAAGAAGCTGGCAGCAAGTCGTAGGTGGCTGTTGCCAGTTAAATGAACGGGTTGCTGAGCGAAGGGAATTGTGGAGGTTTGGGGTGGTGACTACCGAGGTTTAGGTCCGCTCCCAGGCTATCTCGGAAAGTGTGGGCAGGGATTCCAGAAGCTCCGCAGCCGGCAGATAATGGGAGGAGGAATGGAGGGGGGAGGTATGGGGAGGGAGAGGGGGTGAACGGGCCGGGGGGGGGGAGTGAGAAGGGATATGAGGATATGAGGATATGAATGACAGGAGCAGTGAGGAAGGGAGAGAGAAGAAAAGTAGAAGTCGACGATGTTTGGAGTTGGTCCATCCATCGGCTCTATGACTCTTGCGGAGACTCGAAGTTCCCGGGGCGTCACGTGTGGGGGGGTTGATCCCGTGCGTGACCGAGGATGAACTCACACCAAACTACAAACAACTTCAACGTCGAAAAAGATCACCCGATATCAATTCAATATTACCCCCAAAAATGAAAAGAATGGTCTGATCTAATTGCATGAGCTGACATCCCTCCGAGGATCAAGCTTTCCACCCGCGGCTCACTGTGTATTCCCCCACTCTCCATCAATTTTATGATGTTCTACCACTGTCATTTTCTCTCCCCACAATTGCCGATGAAAGGAACGTGAATCTGCTCCGAGTTTCCCCTTCGTCCGAAATCTCCGGTTACTCAATTCCACAATTCCAGTATCCAGATGGGTCTGAATTTGGCGCGAAGCTCCAAAGGGTTTTTTTTTCTTTCTCTCTTCTTACTAATTTTGATAATCTCATAACCATATCCCACCCGGGGATGCCGAATAGTAGTTATTCTCCGCGATTAACGAGATGATAACCCAATTCCATTCACCGCAGACTGCCTCGTGACCAATTAGTATTACGACTTATCGATTAGGGCAAGCCAATTTCGGCACAAAGGCGGTACAGCGTCATGACGACCTTCGCCCCAGTGTTGTTGGTGGGTTCCAGAGAATGATGGAATTCGGAGGTTATGTAGAAAAAGAATATGAGAATGCGATTCAATGGCGTCGAGACTCGGAGTATTTATCGACAACGTTTTGATGGGATAGATAAGACATGTCTCATGAAGCTTATTAAAGACGAATCCCCCCCCCAAAAAAAAAGAAATTATTAACTAAGAAAAAAAAAAAGAAACGAAAAAACTTTGGGAAGCCAAAAAAAAACAGAGTTGTACATTCAACGATGACTGCAGGATGCAAGGCGATGATCAATTTGTCTCGATGGGTCTTCGACACTGCCAGACGGCAGCGAAGACCATCCTGATGCTGTGCGCATGCCCAACCATGACATCAGCTGTCAGTTAATAATGACAAGGTAGTTAAAAAGTGTTCTGAATCCGCCGGTCGTATTTGTGTCGGTGAGGCCGAGTGCAATTGACCATGGCCAACTCATCCATTATTATTATACTACTATACTAGTATTACTATCATTATTGTTATTATTTATTAGAAGTTGTTTAGGCTAGCTCGGCATCTAAACAGACCCTAATAGTAATTAATAGTATTACTATTAAGATTAAATACTTGCCTCCACGAACCTCGGGCGGAAAGCCGCCAGGTCACCGAGTTATAGACCGGGTAAAATGATACCAACCCGTCGGATTTATTTGATTTTCTTTTCTTTTCTTTTTAGGGATCTACCACTCGGTGGTACAATGGGATTGATTCTGTTGTGGAAATAATCATGATGATGATGAGAACTGATTTATCCATGAATATGATTTCAAAAAAAAAAAATATATTAATCATCATTATTATTAAATATTATCCTTGACGAACTTAAGTGGTTCTTGTCACTACATGTACTTACATACCAGTGGAGTAAACCAAAGGTGGTCTGACAGCTGGCCGGTCACTAACCCGCCTATTAACTGGCTGTGGTGATCCCCTCGGCCTGCACTTCTCTCCTTTGAGCAATTCTTAGTCAACTGAGGTTAGCGAAGTTACCCTGAGTAGCTCACTAGCGACATAGTTAACTAGGAGTACCAGACAAAGGTAACTAATTTAGGTCCGTCCGTATTAAGATGATATTATTTTAGTATCATGAGGTTGGGAGACAGTGATACAAAAGATCAAATAGAAAAGAGAAAAAAGAAGAAGAGTATAAACAGACCAACAAAGACATCCATTTTAAACCTGTCGAGATATCCTTTCAATATTTCAATCCGGGGAAATGAACTGGACAGGTTGATAAGTCCGAGAGTCCCACTGGGGGTTCAGGATCAATTGGATTTATTCGAAGATATACCTACCTACTATATAAGGGTTCTTTTGTTAGTTATTAGTTAGGGTTAGTACTCAGTAGTCGTCATCGTCTGTCGGATAATGAGGATGATCCAGTGTCACATCAACTATGTAGTACATTTCTTTGTCCAAGGTCATGGTCCGGGATTTATATATTCTTATTCTTAAGATTAGGTACCTAGGTTAGGTAGTCACTCCACCTACAAGGAGAGAGAGAGAGAGAGAATTATAATTTTGTATTCGGTACATTTGATCAGCTACTCTTCTTCCGTCCTCCATACATCGAGAATCATTTATATATACTTTTTCATGGGGTCTCTGCCCCTGTACTGGCGTGGATAGGTAATTTAATGCTACAAATCAGAAGGACCCGATAATTGAACCATTGTCAGAGAAGGATCCGCAAACTGCGAGACCTGATTACCTTTTTCGCACGCCTGCGCTTGATGCCAAATCTCAGATTATAACTGGCTCTAAACTTCTCCAAAGTGTCTGCCCCTCTTAGAATTATTTGATTTTATTATTTAGGTATTTTTGTTTAAAAATTTTCTTCCCTTTGCCGCACCCCCCCCTTTTTTTTTAAAAAATAAAATAAAAATAAAATAAAAAAACCAAAAAATGAAAGATAAACAAACGAATAAAAACACAATAAAATAGAGAGAGAGAAAAAAAAACCCCCCCAATTATTATTATTATTTTTTCTTTTTTGTCCCCTCTGGTCGATGTATGTTCTTTTCTTAGTTGGTGGGTTTTGGTCAATTGTGTGTGGCGGAAAGGTTTAGAAGCCGTTAGTATCGGGTTAATATTTCCCAGGTATTTTCGAAAGGGGGTTGGAATTGAGAGTGATTGATTTAGAAAGAGAGAGTGTGTATGTGTGAAGAAAGAAGAAAGAAGAAGAAAGAGGAAGGAGCTCTTCTCAATCGCAGAGAAAACAAAATTCCCAATTGGGAAAAACAAGAGAAGCCGCACGAGAAACTACGGCCAACTCCATTCCTTCCATCCAAACTTCTCCCCTCCGACCTTGTTGGCTTTTCCTCTCCTGGTTTATGACCCCCTCTCTGGCTCCGTCCATTCAGTCATCACGTCGCTTTTCTTCTCATTGATCGCTCCGTCTTCATTTCAACCCCTGGAGGGTGTTTGACTCTATATTTACTTATCTTTTTTCTCTCAATCCCCTCTCATCTCCCCTTTTGCCACACCATCCATCCACCACATTAATTCTTCATTTATATCCAATCCAAATCCATCGAGTACTGCCTTGCGCAAAATCCTGAAGGATAGACAGATGTATCATTTTTAGAAGTCAACGTTGGACTCCTTCGCGCTGCAAATTCATGTAAAACGAAGGAAAGAAGAAGGGAAAAGGGAAAAAAAAAAAAACTCTCTCCACAAGATCATGTCTCGTCGCCGTGCTTCCCATAGCGAATCAATTGCTCAATCATCAACGGCGAACGAGGCCATTGCCTATCCGTATTCTGGGATGCAACAGAATCATCACCAAGCGCCGCGGCGCGGCCCGATCGAAGGTCCCAACGGCCGTCGCTTGATCCGCAGAGTCACCTGGCGCTCTTCCACCTACAAGCTCATGGCTTTCCTGTGGGTCTTTGGCGTATTCTATATCGTCTGGTTGATCCGGGATATCTTTTACCTCCCTTTCTCTCCATCGACGACCCTCACTGACGCCCCGAAGTAAGTGGTACTTCACGAGCTCTCGATCGATTCCCGTGCTGATTGGATCCGCTCCACAGTTTACTGGATCACTACGTGGGGCATAAAAAATGCGGCATCTCGTCCTCATCCCTCTACACTGGCCCTCAGGGCAGTGACCACGGTTCCTCAGACACCCCGTACTGTGAGAATCGCGGTTCATTGCTTAATGCAATGAGTAATGGTGGTAGACATGGATTTGATGCCGCTTATACTTCTCAAGGTATGTGAGGGGACACATCTGCGGTTCTCAATTAATGAGACTTCTATGCCCTGTGTGGTACACTAATTAGCCTATGTCCAAGAAGGTTGTGCCTATCGTTGGTATACCCCATCCCAGATCTGTGATGTGCTGCAGCAGTTCCATCGCGTGGTCTTTGTCGGGGACGAATCCCTGACCGATATCTATGCCGGGTTCAATATCCTTCTCCGCCAGGACCTTGAGACCGGCTCTCTGAGAGACTGGGACGCGAGTCAACAACAGGTCGAGAAGTGTCAATGCGATGCCCAGTTCACAAGCGCCTCATGTCTGCCATTGCGAATAACATCCAGCGACCAGCTTTATCAAGAGACCACCGGAAAGACAACTCGAAGCTCTTATAGCTGTCCTGCGCGTGAGTATTCTGTTAAGATCTTTGGGTTGTGACTTCAGGGGCTAATTACTCAATATCGGAGATAGGGATATCTCATGATCTCCTTACCGTGACTAGCTCACCTGCGTCCAAGGGGATGCACGAGAAGTTCCGTCAGTTTGTCACTGAGGCCGGTGGCCAAAGCAAAGCGATTGCTGTAATCCACAGCCTCTCTTTGTCGACCTCGTATTCACTGTCAACCGCGGAGAACAGTATGGACGAGTGGTTGGCGCTGACTCGTACCGCCGGCCGTAACACCCCGTTTCTTTGGGTAGGACCTACGGCCCCCGGTCTTCAAAAGCCCTCTGGGGACAATTTGCATGCTAGCAGTTGGCAATATACACTGGATGCCTCCGAGGCGGCACGCAGCAGAGGACTTGATTCTCTAGGCATGTACAACGCGACACTGCAGGTAGATAGCTGGGATGGGAGGCACTACGGCGAAAAGGTGGCTCTTATGCAGGCAATGATGGTAAGTTCCCTAATGTTACACTGCATATCTGCCTGCGTCTAACGTAAAAATTTTTTCTTCTTTTCTTTTCAAGATCATCAATTGGCTATCTACGCTCTAAGCCAAAAGTACAAAAACCCCTTCCCACATGTGTCTCACCTCAAGGTTGAGATGTTGGTTGCACATCGGCGATTTGTTGTCTATTGCCGCGAGGATTTTCAATATAGCAATGTTTCACATTTGACATGGATAGGTATGTCAAATCTGCTGTGCCTTGGGACATCTACAACATTCCCCATTACTCAGGTCTATACCGACCCCAGGGATATTCATGACCCCTAACTGACTCTCTTTAGAATCTAGAGAGGTCATTTTTATATACTAAGCCATGGGCGATCTTGACCCAAAACTTCTGCATTGTTTGTTCTATAGCGACAGTCTTTCACTTCTTTCTTGTCTATTTTTATTAAAAAAAAAAACTGCATTTCACCAGTGATAAATAGAGAGGGAAAACAAAACCAAAAAAACCAAAAACACATATATATCCATCTTCGCAACCGGACGGCACGGCATTATGCCTACAACAACTGACACGATAGACTAGAACTGATAGAAAACATCCATAATGGCGGGGGAAGTTCGGTTCTTGGTCGTAGATCATCCGTTTACGGGATGTGCATATCAATATGTTACTGTGTACTCTCTTGGGTTGCACGTTGTGCCAGTGCATTTGCGGGGAAAATGAGGGGGTGTACACAGCCTTCTGGAAGACTGCATTCGACCATTCTAGGTAGGACTAGTGTTCTTCGGTGAAATTATTCAAACCATCCTATAGGCACAGGCTTATGTTCAACAAAATTACCTCCTGTCACACTCTATACCTTTTGCATTAACCCATACCTGCTCATAACGTTCAACCATAAAATGGACAACCAAGAAAGAAAGAAAAAGAAAAGGAAAATGGAAAATATAACAACGCAGTCATCGTCCAATCAATGATTTCATATAGTCCCGGTCCAACCATCTCTGTCACTTTTTTTCCCTACCCTTTGTATTTCTAAAGTTACAGCATGAAGTTCTAGACACTCAGGGTCGAGGTCTCGGCGTTGACGAGGTGAGCTTCGTAAGGCTGGAGCGCCTTCTTGACCTCGGTCGAGGTGAACTTCTCCACCTGTTGAGGAGCGCGACCAACGAAGGTGCTCGGGTCAAGGAGGCTGTCAAGCTCGTCGAGGATGGGGTTGAAGAAGGCGGTGCGGCGGATGCGGTCGAGAAGGTCGTTATCCTTGCCCTGCTTCTTGACATTGTCGGCTGCTTGGTGCGAGAGGACACCTAGAGAAATCGAGATGTTAGTGTGGGTGAATGACGAGTATGGGGGTAAATTATATCTCCAACGTACGGATTTCTTCGTGGGCGTCCTGGCGAGAGAGACCCTTCTTCACGCAGGCCATGATGACCTATATTGTTATATGTTAGTATTGTAATATGAGATGGTGGGAGAATGGTTGTAGTGATTGATGGCTTACGTTCTCACTAGGTAGATTGTGTTAGAGCTTGAGCAAGACTTGAGAAGGAGGAAGGGTTGTAACTTACGTGGCCATGAAAGGGAGCTCATCATTCACGCGACGCTTGATGACCTCGGGATAGACGACGAAACCGGAGGAGACGTTGTCTAGGATGATAAGCTTCCGTGGCTATTATCTGGTTGGTATTCGGAATATACTTACTGAGGAGGATCAGACAGGCATCAGCAGAGAGATAAAGCTCCGGAATGCTGATACGACGGATAGCGCTATCATCCTGTGGAGATTGTCAGTCATGATTCTGATTTAAGGCTGTACTTATATCCTTCACTCACAAGAGAACGCTCGAACCACTGGGCGGAGTAGGTGTCCAGGGCATCCTTAGGGAGGTTCTGGAGATGTCTTCCGAGAGAGCAGAGACGCTCGGAACGCATGGGGTTACGCTTGTAAGCCTGTCTCATTATGTCAGATGGTGGCGGGTCTCGTATTATGAAGGGGAAAACAACGAACCATAGCACTGCTGCCAATCTGGTCCTTCTCAAACGGCTCCTCGACTTCCTTCAGCATAGCCAAGTGACGGATATCAATACCGATGCGCTCGCAAGTCGCTCCGAACGAGCCGAGTGCGTTGCCAACATCACAATCGATCTTTCGGGAGTATGTCTGGCTGGAAATGATGAACGCAGAGCTGAATCCGGCCTTTTCGGTGACCAGCTCATCCAGCTGTTCAACCTTGTCGTGGTTTCCGTCAAAGATCTGGAGGAAGGAGGCCTGAGTACCAGTGGTACCCTTGACACCACGGAAACGCAGGTCATCGCGGGCCCGCTCAAGATTGCGCAGGTCCATCAGGAGATCTTGGATCCACAGGCATGCTCTCTTTCCGACAGTCACAAGCTGGGCAGGCTGTCCGTGAGTGAAGCCGAGGCAGGGCAGGTCCTTGTACTGCTTGGCAAAGGCAGAGAGCTTATCGATCACGACCGCCAGCTTGGGAATAAGGATATCGAGGCCGTCGCGGAGGAAGATAAGATCCGCATTGTCGGTACAGTAGCAGGAGGTGGCGCCCCAGTGGATAATACCGGCGGCGGCGGGGGCAACCTGTCCATAGGCGTGAACGTGAGCCATAACATCGTGTCTCCGGCGCTTCTCCTCCTCGGCGGCAACCTTGAATTCGTCATCCTGGATGGTAGTGTGGGCTTTCATCTGCTCAATGGCGTCATCGGTGATAGGCAGACCAAGCTCTTTGGTTGATTAGCGGGGAACGGATGCTGTGAGCTCGAGATTGAAGGGGGAGAATACCTTGCTGAGACTGAGCGAGCCACAGCCACAACTGTCTCCAGGTAGAGAAGCGGTTCCGGGGGGAAAAAAGGTATTTCATCTCATTGCCTAGATACACGCATATGGTTCAGCCGCATTGACCGCGGGGTTGACGCAAATCTCGCAGTAAGGGGAAACTTACTCGCATAACGCGAGTTGAGAGGGGTCTGGTAGACATCATTGGTGGAAGACATCCTGTCGGAGGAGAATTGACAGGCCCTTGAGAAAGAATTGGGAGGCTTATGATAGAGAATGGGTTGGCGGGGGGGAGCTGGTGTGTGCGAGTATCTACGGAAATTTTGTCTTTAGCGGGGGACCCCGCTTATCAGTCACGTTATCTCCCGCTATCATCACATGATCCAACCCCGATTGATTGCATTATATTGCCATTATTTGTTGTAGTATTATTGAATTATGAATTAATCAATTAATTAACCCAATGCTGCCAGTTGCGCTGACAACCCTCCCTTATCATACTTCACATACTTGCCCCGACCCTTGTCAACCTCATGGTACCGGTCCCAAAAGCGCGCATAGAGCGGTTCAAGGACCCCCTGCACTTCCCGGGCGAGCACGGATCGTACCTCACGTTCCATATATAGCGCCTTGTGACGAGAGATCAAGTCGTCGAAACTGGCATTGAATGATTTGAATTTTTCCTTGATAGCATCTCTATCCTTCGATGAGAGAGATTTGACGATGGCGCTTGAATCCACCGCCCCTCCAGACGCCGGTCGGCCAGCAACCCGTGATGTGTATTGCACATCGAGGAGATAATGCGATGTTTCTTTCCACGCCTCTAGATATGTAGATGTTGCGCGTTTGCGGAAAGAGTCTATGCGTGCAATGCTATCGGGCGAGCCCAAATACCGTGCAAGATCGGGGTTCTGTCGTATAGATCGATCCACATTGCAGAACACGTTGGATAAGAAAACACCTTGGACAGATTTGGACCGATGGAATGCCCGGCCTCGAGCCTCCAGTCCCACCATCATCGCCTGAATCATGTCAAGTATGAAGTGAGACAGGAGTGTTGAGCTATCGGGGCCAACATCCAAAGGTGTTGTACTTGCGGTGTTGGATGTGGTCCGCCAATTACCATCCCCTAGCGAGGTCAGGATCGACGCCAATGGCCCCGAAAAGTTGGTCAAGGCAGTGAGAGAGCTCATGACTTCGTTCACCAAAGGTATGGACCCGCCATCAGGGGGCAACATCGCAACTGAACCACATTTCCGTTTCGTCTCCTCGAGTAATTCTGAAAGAGAAGACTTCGCGGTTTCACGGACTGGCCTCAGTGCCTCGATGAATAGACTCTTCAGTTCTCCTGTCTTCGCGTCGACACGATAGGACATGGCTGTAACAACCTCGATGATCTCGAAGGCGAGGAAGCAGTCCGTCATGAGGTTGGCTTTTATATATTGGTTAAGCTCCCGGAGAGTCTTCGAGTATTCCGCCAACGCCGATCGACATGTTGCCTGCAGTGCTAGCCCCCGCTGATCGCCCGTAAAAATATGGGAAATAATGTCATGCTCGGCATATATGATATTCTCCAACGCTTTTGAGTAAATGCTAATGCCATTGGTGCCTTGCTTGTAGGGCCCATCGGTCGGTCTACGCTTGACCGTGTTCATGGAGGCTATGGCAAGATTTTGCAAGCTCGACGTGATATATGTTCCACGCATATCGGCGTATATCCTGAGAGCAGGGTGTCCACCATCATTGCGCTGAAATCCATGAGACGCTGCTGATCCTAGTGCGGCGCATATAGGCTCTAACTCTCCGAGGGTGTCGTCCGGGATCGATGGGAAAGGCAACTCTGTTAGGCATGGACTTATTAGCACCAAGACCGTTATCATGGAAATTTCATGGGGAAAGTATGACTACCTTTCGTTAAATAATGTAATGGCTCTATCGCGCCGACGTATTCGCTTAACTTGCTTCGGAATAGATCCTGCAGCTGAGCGGTCCCCGTGTTCAACAAGGAGGTGAAATCAGAGATGGCCTTTTGATTTGACTTGAGATTTGTGGAATTGAGATCCACCAACGCCTTCTCTACGCGTCTTAAGGCAGCAAGATATTGGGGTAACTCGACATTCTGGGGCCTGCAGACATCATCAGCAAAATGCTAGCCTAGCCTACATGCAAAGCTTTCGAAGAGCGGCATACCCAGAACGAATAATACCTTCTTCGCGGGTCTTCGCATCGAGGGGCTGCCGGAGGCGGTCAATAGCTTCATTGACCTTATCGATGTTGGTGTTTGTAATCTGAAGGGATTGAGTGTTGCTGTAGATAGGCCCTATGGCGTGTTTTACGACATTTCCGCCAGTCTCAAGGCGAACGAGGGAACCACGGATTTTTTTTGTAAGGAGGTTGAGCTTCTCGAGGTTGGCATATAAAACCTCTACTTCAGCGCTCTCCTCGGCGTAAGCTGTATTCCTGGGGGCAACCATGGTCGGGACTCGATGGGCCGCGGTCCCACAATCAACAGGGAGGAGTCGAAGTCAGACAATGGAGGAATTGGAACAGGCTCAGGGTCATGTCTCCGCGGAGACTACATAGGACAATATGTAGATAAGCGAGGAAGAGAGCTAGCCGATGAGGCACCTGGCCTCACGGGGTAAACATAATAATCAGAATAATGAAGACCGATGCAGGAGGAGACAGATGATGATGGGGGGGAATGAATAGGATGGATCATGGCTCCGCAGTGGGCGCTAGTCCTGGAGAAGGGGTCTTCGGGCCGTCAGTTCTTCCGAGGCATCTGATATTATGTCACCTCTTCCACGTGACATGTCGTCATCGCAAGCCACACGAGCTTCTATCGGGTTAAGTCGACGCAGGTGCGAAAGGGATCGTCGCGGTCTGGCCAGGATTTAAAGCTCGGATGTTCTCCTGCAGAGTCTCCTCTCCCCTCCGCAGTACCCAACACACCATGGGTGCTGCGAAGAGATTAACCTTTCGCTGGACTCTCCCCCCAGCTGCTCTACTTGCATTGAGCAGTGGAGTACTACACAAGGGCGGAGATAGTACTAGACAGTCCCCCCTACGGCAACAAGCATACCTGTCCAGCTCTGCAACAAATAATTCGGACAGTCAATCCGGCAAAAACCCCTCGAATCAATCCAATTCTGATTCCAGCCCTGACGACCCCGCCTCAATATGGACGAACATCCTACACAAGTTCGACGGAGTCAAGGAGTCAGTCGGTCAAGCCGATTGGATCGAGATTGATCAACTGAAAAATTATATCATTCCGGATTGGGCTCGATTGCTCCCCGCGACCGTGCAGAAGCTTCAACGTGAGCTCTCGATGTCTCCCGGCTCTCTTGCAGACGATATCTGGAAAGATGCCCATGACCCTTACATGCATCCGGAAATAGCACGGAGAGCCACTGTACGTGTTGGCGACACCCTCTGTGACGAGGAGTTGGCATTTAGGCGCAATAGGCAACAACATGCAGTTAAAGCCCTTGCGCACTATCTAGAACTTCCTGAAGAAGACATCCACCCTGATGATGTTCCCATTATTGCCATGTGTGGCTCGGGAGGCGGTCTGCGAGCCCTCGTGGCCGGCACAGGCTCATATTTGGCAGCCCAAGAGGCTGGGCTATGGGACTGCGTTACGTATACCGCGGGAGTCAGTGGCAGCTGCTGGTTGCAGACCCTATATCACTCGTCGATCACGGGGCGCAACTTCAATCGAATGGTTGATCATTTGAAGAGCAGACTCGGGGTCCACCTTGCGTTTCCACCAAAGGCACTCAAATTACTGACAACGACCCCGACCAGTAGATACCTCCTGAGCGGTCTGGTTGAAAAGTTGAAGGGTGACCCCGGCGCAGATTTTGGCCTAGTCGATATTTATGGGATGCTGTTGGCTGCACGGCTGCTTGTGCCGAAAGGAGAGCTCGGTGTCTCGGATCAAGACCTGAAACTATCGAATCAAAGGTACAACCTTGTTAACGGGAATCATCCGCTTCCTATCTATACAGCTGTGCGCCATGAGATCCCCATGGTTGAAGATTGTGATGAAGAAGGCAATCCCAAAAAGCCACCGATGCCAGAGACGCGAATGAGGCAGGCGAGAAACGAAGCGTGGTTTCAATGGTTTGAGTTCACCCCCTATGAATTTTTCTGTGAGGAACTGGGGGCTGGCATACCAACTTGGGCTTTGGGAAGACACTTCGATGGAGGCACCAATACAATTCTCAAAGGGCATTCACCGATACCCGAGCTACGGGTTCCCGGTTTGATGGGGATCTGGGGAAGCGCTTTCTGCGCAACCTTGTCTCATTACTATAAAGAAATCCGGCCACTTGTGAAGGGCATCGCAGGCTTTGGAGGTATTGACTCGTTGATCCAGGGGAAAACAGAGGATCTCGTCCGAGTACACCCAATTGATCCGGCTGCGATTCCAAACTACGTCAAGGGGATGGAGGACCAACTGCCGCCTTCTTGCCCAGTATCGATCTTCGAGGAAGACCATTTGCGCCTGATGGATGCGGGGATGAGCAATAATCTCCCTATCTACCCCTTATTGAGGCCGGGACGAGACATTGACGTCATTGTCTCTTTCGATGCCTCTGCTGATATCAAACAGGAGAACTGGCTCTCTGTTGTCGATGGGTATGCACGACAACGTGGCATCAAAGGCTGGCCGATCGGAGCGGGTTGGCCCAGAGAAGAGGATCAACTGAAAGCGACAGAGGAGGCGCTCCGTGAGCCACAAAATATCAGCCAAGAGGCTTTGGACCAGAAAATCGAAGACGCCCAAAGTAATGAGAATGGCACAAGAAACAATGGACCCACTGCAAGCCCCAACCCAGAAGCATCGAATCATTCAACACCGAATGACACCGATTTGGACTACTGCAATGTCTGGGTTGGAACCACGCAGGAGAAAATCTCCGGCAAGGAACCACCGCCATCTAAGCGCCTCTTCAATCCAAAAAGCACCAACCATACTGAATCAGAATTCCATTTGATGCGTCCTGACGCTGGGATCGCGGTCGTTTACTTCCCACTCCTGCCAAACCCGGCCGCTCCAGAACTGCCCCCAACATCTTCGCTGTCCAAATCTCAGGCCCCGGCAAATGCTTCGACCAAATCCTCGACCAAATCCTCCCCCGCGAACGCCTCTAATTCAGACGGTCCACTATCTCCACACCCCAACTCCATCGACCCCGACGTGGACGACTTCCTCTCTACCTGGAATTTCGTGTATACCCCGGAACAAATTGACTCTGTGGTCGGCCTTGCGAAGGCCAACTTCGCTCAGGGCGAGGATCAGGTCAAGCGTGTTGTGCGCGCAATTTATGAGCGCAAGAAGTCCGACCGGTTACAACGGGAGACAGAAAAGGCCCGTCGAAAGATGGAAGGGTTTGTTCCACTGTAACTTGTACTTCATACGCTGTTGATAATAGTATTTTTGTTCATTTTGTATCTACTCTGCGTCTGGTTGTCGGTTAGATCTCTTTTTGTTTCGCTTCTGTGTGGAAATATCCTCATGGTCGACGTGTTTTTGTACATCACAACCACATTGTGTTTTTGGCTATGAGAATTTTAGCTACTGCTGGTATGCGGAGTGGAGAGGATGTTTGGTTTTAATAGCGAAGGGAGTTGGTTGAGGACTTGAGATTGTCTAGAATACAATAATCATACACCTAATTTTAAAATATTCTGTATACTCCTTTCTATTCCCTGTACTCATGGGATAAAAAAGGCGCCTAAACGTCATGTACCGAACTGAATTCAACGTATTAGATGTGACAAGTTTTCCTCTAATCTGTAAATATCTGCCATTGTGTGCGTATGTAGTATTGAGTAGTATGTCCATGCTTGAGATGTCTATCCGGCCTTCAGAGCCCGACATATACATATGTGACTCTCTAGCATACACCGTGAGGGACAGTGTTATCGCTTCTCATGTGTCTCGGTAGGTCGAGCATCAGCCTTAGACTCTGATGACTCATTCTGGTTATCAACATTCTCAAAATAAGGCTGCACACCATCAAGGTCATCGTTGGTGTCTGGTACGGATGTTTCTTTTCGAGACTCCTGGTCTCGAGCTTGGTGGCGTTTCCTACCCAACACGGGAGAGTTATCGTCACTCTCAGCAAGACTGACATCCTGGCTCTCATCGCTTTGTTTGCGGAGGCCTAGTTGCTTGCCGAGCCCGTTTAATGAGCTCGCCGCGGTGGAAACAGCTTCGGCAGCGGATGTAGTGATCCCTGTGAGGACCGGGTGATCAGCATGGGAAGTTAGGCCTTTCTCTTGCTCTGACCCCGTCTCGGCAATCCGTATGGGGATATTCTCTTGGTCTCGTCCAAGGCTCTCCTGAATATCTTCTGTATTCTGACCCCGCCAGTCAGCTGGGGCGCTTTCTGGAATGACCTCGCCTGGTTTGGGCTCCGGAATGGATTTCCCAGGTACAGGTGCCGCCTCATCCTTAGCAGATACCTCGATCCCGAGTTGGGAGGGATGTGGGTATCGCCAGACAACCTTGAGCCTGTCAAGGGCTCTGACTCCCTTCTTGGCGGTCCCCTTAATCCCATCGAGTTGATCCCAGTCTGCCTCGAAAACGCCCGAGTTTTCTTTATTACCACCTTCGAAGTATGCGTTGAACCAGACATGTGCAATGGAGGTCACCATTGCCCAGCCGGTGTAGCTTGCTTTGCTTCGTCGTTCAAAGTCAATGTTCACATCGGATGTGGGCACGATAATGGGCTTTTTGGGCCGGAAGAGCGCGCCTGATGTATATTTTGTGTCACCCGTTGACAACGGCGTAACCGTGGATGAACCGAGTATGGTTTTGTTGGAGTCTGTTGCAGACGACACGGCTTCTTTGGAGCTACTGGAACCGACACTTCCCTTCTCGTCGCTGCTGTCAGCCTTCTCCCCGTTGATGTCCAGTCGTTCACTGCGGTGGAATAGATGGAAACATTTGATCTTTTTGCCTTCGTCGACGAATCCTTCCACCGCAACTTTGACTCCATCCCGAAGACCCCAGACATGCAACTCTAGGATCTCAACCGGTCGCTCCATATACGTTTTGGCCATCTGGTTCGCCCACCGATCCACGTAACCCACCCAGCGTACTTGGCTCTGAATGCTCACGCCAGGCCCAAAGCCAACGCGCATTCTTCGCTCTGTGAAACGTTGGATGGCATCTTCCATTGTCCATCCTTCTTGGCTGATCAAATAGCTGCACGCCACAGTCCCGCTGCGTCCCTTCCCCGCCTTGCAGTGGACCACCGCAACCCGCTTCCCGGTCCCCTGTGACTTTTCGTTTCTGTTTTCCTTTACCGTGCCGTCCAACCCATGGAGCCAGCTTTTCATACTCCCCATCATTGCCGGGATGAGCGCAAAGGGGGGTGGGTGATGGTCTGGCCACGGGTAATGATGTATTCGGCCATAGACCTCTTCATCGGGGTAGCCCGTCCCCTCAGCACGGAACTCCCAGATACTCCAATTCTCGCCATGTTTTGTGTTGAGAAAATTCACTAGCTCGTCGAGTGGGTTCCGGTAAGCGCGTTGCGGGTAATTGGATGAGGGACCGGAAGTTGCAATAACTAGAAAATGGCACAGGAATTAGTTAGTTAATGAGGACAGAGCCTAAGCAGCGAAGAAAAAGGGAACGGGGGAAAAAAATTCACTGTTATCTGTGACATAGCATAGGTCCAGGCCTGCCTCGGGGTGTTGTAATCTGGGCCCAGCAACAATTTGCCGGAGGATCGACGCCTACATGAGACAAGAAGCCAAGCAACACACGTCAGTTCTCGGCGAACGCAGGAACGGGAGAAGATGCAATACCATGGAGATATTTATGGATTTGAGGAAGGCTAATGAATGATTCGTTAACATGTCTCTTTACAAATGAAGTTAATAGAAATAGTAAACTCAAAAGAATAAAAGAAAAAAAAGAGAGAATAACTCCCTACCATTTGCGATGAACGCCTGGATGGAATGTAACGTACAAGTGTCGAATCCAGACGCTTGGCTGGTGGTCTCTGACAAGTAGATAAAGTTTCGATATGAGACGCTTCAAGGGTCTCTATCGCTTTAAGAATATACAAGAAGGGGAAATAGAAACGGAGGTTGAGGAGAGCTGGACAGGAGTTGTTTATGTTTGGAAGAGACGAAAGCGATCGATGTTCACGGAGGCGGATAATACTATGATGTCACGCTCTCTTTGGCCGCTGCGGAACCGGGCAAAAACACCATCAGAATCATCTTGACAACTTTTTTTTTTGTTTTTTTTTTTTATAAATAAAAAAAATGAAAGAAAAATAAATAAATAGATGGTCATAATAATGTTATCACAGGAACACATCATGGCAGCAAAACAGAACATCGGAATATCTGAAGTCAATCATTGATATTTTTATTTAAACGATTAGATGATTTTTGACACAAATCATCATATAAAGTAATACTAGAACGAATGACACAAGAGGTACCAACCAGATACCTTTGCCTCCTTGCATTAAGAATCAACTCTGTGGTGGTGGTGATAGTCGCAGACTCATCGGTCGGTCTTTTTCGCAGGGATTTAATCGCATGGTCAAATAAATAAAGGAAGCCCTCTCTCTCTCTCTCTCTCTGCCTGTCATAGAACCCCCGCTTATGCAACACCATACTGTTCAGTCACAGGAATAGTAAAGTTCTTCATGGAGGAGGTAATGTTGGCCTGTCCCAGAGCAAAAAACATGGCCTGTCCCTGGTTCGCATCCCAAGAATGTTGGACCTTCACATTCCACATGGGATAGAGCTCAGGGATCACTTGTGCCTTGACATGCTTATCATTGCAGAGGGCGTAATCTTCCTGGGTGGTTGTTCCCGAACAAGAGGTGCTGAATCCGGGGGTATTTTCGCTGGCAGCACCAGTGATGTTGAAATGATAGGTACATCCGCCGGGGGAGCAGCCGGTCTCAAAGTTAGATGCGTGCCAGATGAGAGAAGGGTTACCAGCACGAGCCATTGGGGTGATCGGGTTTGCGGAGGTAAGAGTAAGAGCCGAAAGGGCGACGGTGAGGACGGAGGTGAGTTGCATTTTTTTTGGATGTGTGTATTTGTGATAGATCTTAAATGATGGGGAAGACGGATATCTGAAGGGATATGGACAGGGCGTAGTAGTAGGGCGGAAGTATATGTGGTCGACAAACGATCAAGACAATAGATAGAGTAAATTGGTTGATTGATCAGGATAGATGTAGGTCAACCATTAGATACTCCGTAGTTACCTATGGTTATTATGATTATTATTATGTCAGAGGAGAGAGAACAAGTCGCAGGCAAAGGGAGTGGCGAACCAAGTGATTGATATAACCACCAACCGGTGGAGTTTCTTCTCCTTTAACGGACCATCCTCTAGTATTCTAGTAACTACGGAGTATGGAGTATGGTTTCTTGTCGATCTCTCGGCTGGGGTTCAAAGTACTAACATGAAACCGTCAATAATAAATAAATAAATACACAATACCAAGAGGGGGAAAACAAGTGATAGTTTACCTACTTATCTTGTAATAGTATCCCATCTATTTATCCCTTCTCATGAACATATAATAATATTAGTATTCTCTTGTAATAACCAGGAATGGAGGTTTCTTCCCCCTCCCCTGCCGGGATTCTTGTCATTGACGATCTTAATCTCACACCGAAGGAATATTAATAGAAATCCTTGTACATTTACATCCATGTTCGAACCACAGTTCCCTGAATGGTGGAGTCAGCACCGCAATCGGCGTCTTGGCGTTTATCCAACAGCGGTTTGAGACTGTCAGCCTGAATAATGATAATAATAATAATAATGATAATTATCAATATTATTTTATTGTTATTATTGTTCGATACAAACGAGAGCATGCAAGTGGATATATAGTTTATATACAAAAATAAATATTAGGTACAATAGCGGTAGTATATATAATACAATAACAAGTACCTAGGTATCTAATGAATATTCTCATCCTCAGCCTACTTACTTGGGAGGCGCTTCCTGATCATCTGGAATATCCTCTGGAATAAGTCCACCGGGTTCATATTCTTCCCATCCTTCCTCCTCGCGGGTTCGTGCAATCGCCAGTCTCCGTCGTTTCTGTTTTCGTCGCTCTTTAGCTGCTGCACGGTATTCTTCCTTCGAAACTTGGCGGTGTCCCAATCCAGCCGATGGATTGTGCCCCAGATCTATTTTGGATGAGCGTTGGTGTACTGTGGAATCAGCTCTGCCGGCCGAATCCATATTCTCTGCCCCCCGGACCAGTGGATGGAATTTCAATCGCATCGCAAACTCATCATCGAGACCCTCACACAGTTCTCGAACCTGGGCGCTCGTATCTGCGCTAGGGTGGAAGTCGCGAGCCAGCATATCCTCGAAATAAAAATACGCGGATTGGCTGTTTTTCGCCCTCAGGCACATCAGGACAAGGTGCTCAAATGTCTCGCCATTCGGTACCACACCGAGCGTCGCCATCTCCGTCACGATAAACATGCCTGCGTCGGTATCGTTTGCTCGTCGACACATCCCAATGAGCGCATTGTACACGAACACGTCTGCTTTTCCCGGGCAAAGCGTATATAGCTGTTTGTAAAAGTCAAGACCCTCCTCGGCGATCGACGGTGTACTCTGAGCCTCATGCTCATACAGCTCGATCACTAACTGAGCGCACCGCAGTGGGATTTCATACTTCTGTCTCTTCAACTCTTTGAGATGACCCCATATAAGCTGCGGAGGGACCCTTGATTGGATAAGATGTTTGAGAATTACAGTAGTTGAGCTTTTGTCCAATGCGATACCGGCCTGGTGCATTTTGCACAACACTTCCAGTCCAGAATATACATCACCAGTCATCACATGGGTTTCTGCCAACTTCTCATAGTCTGCTGAATCAAGGGTCATGTCTGAATTGACAAGGAAGCGAATCACAGAGGTTGCTAAACTCGCATCGCCCGAGCGGGATGCAAGCGCTAGAACATTCGTGCAGACCTGATGCGATGGAAATAGATAACCCAATTCGACCCTCTGTCGCCATATATATCGAGTGGTCTCGTGGTGAGAGGATGTGCTGGCCACGTCGAGGACATGCGACCACAAGTCCAATGACATGTCATGACCTTGATCAACCCGAGAGCGCATGAGCCGCACGATTTCATCAAACTCACCAAAATCGCAAAGATAATATATGACGATGGAATGTAGCCAGCTTTCAACCATGATGTCTTTTCTCTCCATCTGCGCGACGTATTCTAGAGCCAGCTCGAATTGATGTTCCCTCAGAAGCCCTGCCACCACATAATGCCAGCCGGCTGGGCTCAAGGGCAGCCATCGGTCTCGGAGAGTGCGCACAATGTCCTGACGTAGCAGATAATCCGGATGTACCGCGAGGACCTGAATGAAAGATAAGAAGCAAAGGTCAGCGCACCAAGGCTTTGCGTAACATCAGCGAATGATCTTTACCTGCAACGCAGCATGCAGTGTGCCAGAATCCGCCGGGATCCCATTTCCTTCCATCTCCGCAAGCAATTGACGGATAGAATCTGGCGATCCACGCTCCGCATCCGTGTTCGCGAGTATCAGCGCTCTGTAGTGGCGTACCTCCGGACGTACATGGCGATCTCTGATGAGGTTGCGTAATATCTGAGTTGTGCGGAGGATTTTCGGTTCATGTGCAGTCGAATCTTGTAGCTTAGTTTCTAGGAATGAGGTGGTTTTATTCTGAAGAGTTTGGGGCACGCCGGGCGGAGCCCTCTTTATATGTGTCGCGAAAGAGCTATCCGGGTCTGGTGGAATACTGGCATTTTCTTCACCCCAGCTCCCGTTCGACTTGTAGGGTATTCGTTGATTTGACGATGGTTCAGTAGGTTTGATATTTTCGTTATTGACTCTCGTGTCCGTGTGGCGGTGATCTCCAACCCGGCGAGGAGCACTGTTGCTTAAGCATCTTCGTGATGTCCACGATGGGCCTGATAAGAAAGCCGATGGATGTACAACTCTGGGGGCGCGCTTTCGCTTTTCTAGAGGGGTTGATTGGATGTTGAGCAATCTAAGATTAAATGATGGACAGAGACAATACCAAAGGCCATCCAATACGAGCGACTTTCGCGGCATTTCGGGTCCTTTGCAAAGGTTCAAATTTCCTTGCACATCCAGGATGCCAAAATGGATAGCTATCATGTCACGTGATATCGAAGCGCCGCTGTGAAGGAACACTTCCCCGATGATAAGCCTGGTATATCCATTACTCTTAAGATTTCTTGCATAAAAAAAAGGGGGGGGGGTTTCATGTGAATGGGATCGTTATGGGATAAAAAAAAAGAAAAGAAAAACCCAGCTGGCACAATTCCCACCGAAAAATACATAGCCAGATACGCCACCATCATGCTCGACCAACCCGCCCAACGGATCTCTCTAGTTAATCACTTCCTAGTTCCCTCCGGGGTATCTATCTTAATCTCTTCTCTCATTTCATCATGGTGTGAGCCCGCCTCTAGTTACCGCCTCGGCCTCGGCCTCGTCCGCGACCACGACCACCGCGACCACCCCGGTCTCCTCTGTCGCCCCGGTGGGGACCACCGCGACTTCGACCCTGGGGTTGATTCTGTTGTTGCTCCTTCACCATCTCCACAATCTCTTCGGGGATTCGCAGATATTTGATCTGCCAGGTACGTCAGCGGGGGAGGGGGGACGGAGACACAACCGCTCAGCAGGGTGATTGCTAGGGGGATAACGTACATTGTTTCCTCTGATGTAGACCTCGGGGAGTCTGAAAAACCGATCACCCTCGGGGCTTGTTTGAACAACTTCCTTCAGAATCAGGTTCATCCAGTTATCACAATTGGCGAGGTGTCCGTTCAGCGTCTCGCCGTTCTTCAACTCCACGAGCATTGGGTGCCCTTGGGCAGCTGTGAGAAGACCTAAAGGCAACTATTTATGATTTGGTTATTAAAGATGATTCAAAGTTCCGCAGAGGAGGCACTCGTACCATCTTGTATGGGTCGTCTCACGAAGGAAGAATGTCGGAAAGTGGCCGGGATGGAGAGGATATGAAATATGTTCCGATAGGGTTATAACACTCGGAACAAGCAATGAAATGGTCTGCGACCGTGGTAATTAAGCTGGATGGTAAGGGAACAGCCGCTTCTCCCTATGGATGTTGAATGTGTCGCAACCAACAAGCTCCACACAGCTTCCAGCGATGGTGTCGCACGCTTGGAGAGCCGTCGGAGAAATAGATCTTCCGGATTGCTTACATAAATAGATGGTGCCTCTTGCAGAACAAACCCTAAGAAGACCCAAGTCATACGTAGCTTGCCCATAAAGTCAAGATTCAGTACATTATCGGTCTCATTACTGGTTAAACTTAACATATAAGGGCCTATATAGTTACATAACTTAGGTACCTGCCTAGGTATCAACACCACTTTCTTTGGCATATGAACATCGAGGTTAGGACGAAAGTGGAATCGCATAAAAACTGTTATGCAAAAGCTCCCCTTGGCAACTGTCGTGTAAAAGAAAGTGGGGCACAATATCACATACAATGTGGATGGAATAGATAGTACATCATGTTAGAATTACAATTGGTGTATTATGTTATTTTGAGGAATTGTATCGGGACATCACAATAAAATCACACCTTTGGCCGTTTGGTAGTGACTGATTCCTCCGCGTCGTCCTCATCATCATCCTCATCATCTTCTACTGTAAATTTTCGTTTCACGCGTTGATCTCTACCCAGACTACCCCCGGGGGTTGTGCTATCCTCATCTAGAACAGCAGTAAGTTCTGCTTCTTCTTCGTGTTTCTTGGCCTTTAACTCTTCTTCGCGAGCGACAAAGACCTTGAGGAGAGCTTCGTATCCCTCCTCCACATTGGTTACCGTTTCTTCAAGCTTCTCAATGCGGTCACTCATCTCGAGTTGGATCAGCATGTCACGAGAACGTTTGTAGAGACGCTGCTTGACAAGCATACGCCACCAGTAGTATCGCCGATCATGAGGGTTCTCTATGTTATATTTTTTGATCAAAAGCCGTGTTATGTTGGCACCACCAGCATGTCTGTTTTTGACAGGAATCTGGCCCAGCAGGAACATCTCCAGGATATGGGCGAACTGTGTTGGGGCAATCTTGAAAGAGGTGCGGAGGTCATGGAGGAGCTTGGTAGGAATCAGAGTAGATGTTGGGACCCGACGGGGTCGCTGTTTCTTCGAATGTGCTTCATAGGGATCCGGATTTATGTTGATATTGTGTTTCAGGAATTCCGGGGTCAGGATGTGGTAATCCGAAGTATCGCGAAGAGCGTCAAATGCCTCATTGGGGTCTTCGACTGTCAACTCGATGATTTTGGAGTCGTCAAACGCTGCCTTATGGATGGTGGTATAAAGATGGGTGCCGTGTCCCGAGCCTTGATGAGGGGGAAGGATCAGGAACTGGGCAATCCGCAGTCGAGCGGGAAGTTGGCCAGGCCTGACTTCCGGGGCTGGGAATGCGTCATCCATGACTGTGGGTTCTTGACTCGTATCCCTCTGGAAAAGCCACCATCGATAGGTTGTCGCATATCCCACGACGGAATACTGGGAGGCAGTTGGGGTGGGAGGTTTCACTTTCTCGTATCTATAATTGGTTTCCGTTAGCGTGGCCATAAGATATTCATACAGAAATGCATGGTGAGTTCATACACAAAGTAAACGGTCCATCTTTCCAGAGTCCATTCGGGATCATCTGTCACTAGGGGTGTCCCAGCCTCGATAAACAGCGATACGAAGACCTGAGCGCGGTCGAGAATGCGCCTCACTGCCGGGTCGGCAAGAGACCCGGCCCAAATCTCATAGGTTCTTCCACGTGTGATGTAGTTGTGGACAAGTTTACCAGGTGGCACGAAGTCCTTTGCGCCCGCCTCCTCCTGGACGGCTTTTTCGTAGTCCGGGAGGGTGCACATGGCCTCTGGATTCCCCATGATTGTTAATATGGTTTGTTTTTGTTTTCCTATTCTCTAGACATAGGGGCCAACTAACCTTCTGGAAGCCATTGTTTCAGGGTCTTTAGAACATCAACAGGCGCAGTGTCGCCCACGGTTTTGAATTTCTCATCGTAGGATATATGGAGGTGTGGGCGAAGGTCGTGGGCCGCAAATCGCAAGCGGATGATCAAGCCCTTATAGCCGAATATTTGCTCCTCATCGCCAAAAATCGGGTATGTAAATTGAGGGTGGAAACTAGAGATTGTCTTTGGTTTCTCGTCGCTAGGTTGAACGATAGTGAGATGGACAGCGTCATTGGCGTCGCAGGTCCCTGGAAAGAACGCGTTAACCTTGTCAGTTATCCACAGTTAAGAAAAGTGAGAAGAAGGTATAATTACAGTCGCCGTCGCTCGCCATAATGATACTACCAAATAAGTGAGATGACAGAGAACGGGTAGTGGGATGGGCTTGGAAGTTCGAGGTAGATGAGTAGATGGAGATGATTAAATCGGGGCGCGTCCCGGCGGATCCAGATCGCGTTTGGGTGTGCGAGTATAACCGGGTTGGGATTAGCGCGACGCTGCTTCAGCATCCAGTCTTTTTGTATTGCGATTGGCCTATTGTTAGATTGATTCAACCCAACCAGAGAAGTGCCTAGAGCAATACTTTTGAACCTGAAGAGAGATAAACACTTGTATGTATCGTCCCCATTGATAGAAAAAGACAATAGAAGAAACAATTGAGTACCTACATATTTACCTACCTAATGTTAGTACACTATAGTACTTAGATGATGTATTTCTTTTGGCACAACTTCAACCCTCAGCGTTTTAATTCAAGAGTTATAATAGTCACGAAGTTATTGTATCTAAAATACCTATATAGTTCCGATAGTTATGTGTTGCTCATTAGCTTCGGAATCCCCCCCCAGAGAATTGCCTCGGTTGGCTGAGGGGTTTAAATTCCATGGCGGGGAAGGGGGAAGATTTTCAGTCTCTTCATCACATCTGAACGTCGCAGCGAGGCACTACTTGAATCAAGATACTTTTCCATTATTATATACCATCATTTATACCACTCCCAAACACCTCGTTGATAGGTATATACGCCCCTCGAAGCCACCATGTCAGCTCCAAGCCCTCAGCGGATCACCTTGATAGGGTTAGGAACTATTGGGATGTCCATGGCTGGTCTACATCTCTCGCGCGATCATACCATAATCGACGTCTTCGACACAAGGCCAGACTTTGAGGATTACCTCTTCAAGACACTTCCAAATTTTTTAACCCACCAATCTCC
Organism: Aspergillus nanangensis; assembly: GCA_015844325.1. Taxonomy (NCBI): domain Eukaryota; kingdom Fungi; phylum Ascomycota; class Eurotiomycetes; order Eurotiales; family Aspergillaceae; genus Aspergillus; species Aspergillus nanangensis. The sequence continues at coordinate 247,958 of VCAU01000006.1, read as the reverse complement.
GTCATCGTCATCTCCATCGGTGATCTCATCGCTAGTGTCTTCTGGCCGGCTAAATATACACAAGACTTTGGAAACAGCTTGTGCATCCGCCACGATAGTCCAAGAACAGGGACCCGAAAACCTCCCGTTCAAGCAGTCCCTTTGGGCGAAGGTCGAATCCCTCGCGCCTGTCACCGCGCATTTCTGGACTAGCACATCTGGTATCGCTGCTTCCGCCCAGCAGCAGGACATGCATGATAAGACTCGCTTACTTGTCGTACATCCCTTCAACCCACCGCATATCATGCCCCTACTGGAAATTGTGCCATCCCCAACTACGTCTCCCTCACGGGTGGAATTTGCACGGGAGTACTTTTCTCTGCCGGGATCGAGACATCGGCCTGTGGTGCTCCAAAAAGAGATCCCCGGATTTGTCGGCAACCGTCTTGCATTTGCGCTGCTACGGGAGGCATGCTATCTCGTACAGGAGGATGTCGTCAGTGCCAAGGACCTCGATACTATTTTGATGGCTAGTCTAGGTCCTAGATGGGCCGGGAATGGAGTGTTTGAAAGCTACCAGCAGGGCGGTGGTGAGGGCGGTATTCAGGCCTTCCTTCAGAAATTGGGTGGAACTATGCAAGAGGTCTGGGATGGCCTAGGAAAAGTAAATGTGCTGGGAGATGAAGGCACGCAGTGGAAGGATAAAGTGATCTCGCAGACAAACGATGCATATGGGAACTTGACCGTGGGCCAAGTCCGGGAGAAAGAAGAACGCCTGAAGGAGTTTGTCCGCATTCAGACTAAGAAATATGGGCACGTCGAGTCAAAACTTTAAAGTATCTTATAGGCTTGAATATAAAATTGCGGGGCTAGAGCTCTTCAGGTGAGGTTGTGGGTACTGCTATCCATGGATCGATCAACGGCAGTTAACGTAGGTAATTCTACATCCAAACTTTCAGGAAGCAAGCTCAACACTATTAAACGCCAAATGTAACTAGAAGACTAGATATTTGGTTGTGATGGATATTTACACTTTCTTGATGGATTTTATAGATGAATAGTACTATTTTCACAGTCCCTGACGGACGATGTAGAATGGACTAATAGTCATGGACTCGGGTCTATCCACGGCTAACCCGGCTATACAGGAAAACCATTTTTCCATACTTCCAAGCAAACAATCCATGGTTTCCTTGGCCCGGAAATGCTGGGGACCTCTTTTTAACCCCATATGTAGCGGCTTCCTCCTGAACCCAATACCCTAAATCCCACAACAAAGTTGACCATGTCCGAATTCCTCACTTCGCTCTTTTCACTCAAAGGAAAATGTGCCATTGTGACAGGTGCTACGGGGGGGCTTGGCCTGGAAATGACCATTGCGCTCGCTAAGGCAGGCGCTGACATCGTGGCCATCACGCTGAACGATGATCCCCGTCTTGGTGCCCTGAAGGAAGGAGTCGAGGCAACTGGCCAGAAACTAGAACTTTTTGAGACAGACGTGTCAGACACACAAAGTCTTCGGGCCACTTTCAAACAAATCTGGGACAGTAACGTTATACCGGACATCCTGTTGAATTGTGCCGGCATCAACCGACGGGGTAATGCAGAAGATCTGAGCGATGATGAAATTGACGCTGTATGTATATGGATATATGTCCCCGATTGCTTTATATCTTGTAGACGCCACAGATACCTGCCATACTAACGACAAACCAGGTGTTTTCAACCAATCTCAAAGGGAGCTTCATTGCCGCTCAGGAAGTCGGGCGACGACTTCTCCAACTCAATCGGCCGGGAAAGATCATCAATGTGGCTAGTATTATATCCTTTATCGGAGGGACCAGAATCAGCGCCTACGCGGCTACGAAAGGTGGCGTATTGCAGATGACCAAAGCGTTAAGCAATGAGTGGTCCAGTAAAGGCATTCAAGTCAACTGTATCTGTCCTGGGTGAGTTCGGCAGACGATCAGCTCTTTTCTCCACCCTCAAATATCTGACCGGTTCATCAGGTATTGTGCTACTCCCCTGACGGTGGAGTATACTAGTGACAAAGCGAAGAACGATTATGTTATCAACGAAACCCCCGCAGGCCGATGGGGTTTACCGGAGGATTTCCAGGGAGTGGTTGTATACCTGGCCAGCTCTGCCAGTAATTTTGTCACGGGGACTAGCATTGTTGTAGACGGTGGGATAATCGCCAAATAACGAGCCATTATATGAACGTCTTGATTTATCGGGAATGGGGTTTAAGGGAGGGGGCGATTCTGAGAGCCTCAATATCGCGTTAGTATTTGGACCAGTGACGCAAGATTAGGTATGGTTAAATGTTGATCTGCACGTCCTAAGAAGCACATATGTACAGGATTTTCTACCCAGGTCGAAGGCTTTCCCTTTCCGTTTTAGTGCTCACCCCTCGCCGCTTTTTGCTCACTGAGTAGACCTGAGCACGCCCTGAGCGGCCTGGCTGTGAGACATTTCTGCACTGTGCCTGCACTGTTTCTACGCCGGCTCGACACCGTTCCTGCGCCAGGGCCCCTCTCCAGCCCCTGAATCGTCTCGTGATCTTATTGCGCCCACCTAGCTCTTACTCGTTCCTCCGAGATCTCCCCGTTGGGATTTAACATTGCTTGGCTGCATCTGTCTCATCTGGTAATCACACACCCGGTGCCGACGCTATCTTGGAGGCGCAGCTTCGAGCTCGAGATTGGGAATATGCCATGCCTCTGTACCAGTCTAGTGTGCCTATAACCGAAATTGGATGTAACCCTCCTTCCCTGTTCATCAAGGAGAGGAAGGAGTGGCTTGTTTAGTAAATGGTGCCGCAAAGGCTGCACGTATCGTGGAGGAATCCTGACTCGGTACTCGGTAGACAGCTCAACATATTCCGTACGATGTGGCTCTAGACTATGGAGTAATGACTGGTGTTCCTGGAAGTATAGCCACTCTGCGCTTCAGAGAGTAGGGGTATAAAGCCTTCCATCACGTTCGGTCCTTCTTTGCTATTGCTTTAGGTGTTCTGTCATTACCATTGTATCACCGCATTCGGATATTTGTCTCCTCGTTTTCTCTTTCAAGATGACCAGGTCTTCGTCTCGGCTGGCAGGCCTTCTTGCCCTATTCCTTGCCCTGCACAGCGTCGAGGCACGGCCGCGAGTCTCTCTGTGAGGTGCGAGTCCCAATCTGCCGTCGGACCCCAACACCATCTCGACCTGTACCTGGTGGTGGGATAATGCCGACGGTGCCATCGCATGTGAGGACATGCCGTCGGAATGGGGCATCAGCATGGAGGACTTCTTCCACTGGGTTAGTCCAGTCCATGCATCATTGTACCCAAGCTTGCACTAACTTGAAGCCGACAGAACCCTTCCATCACTGCCGACTGCGGGAACTTCCTGACCGGACAGTCTTACTGCGTCGAAGCCCCTGTAGGCGGCACTGGCCCTGCTCCAAGCACGACGGCCACCACAGGCCCATCTCCAACAGGCGGCAATGGCGTGGAGACACCACTGCCAACACAACCCAGCATGGTCAGTAACTGCGACGAATTCTACTACGTCGAAGTAGGAGACACATGTCCCGAGATCACTGCCAAATACGGTATCACCACCGCGCAGTTCATCAAATGGAACGCTTCTGTCGGCGCCGACTGCACCGGGCTCTGGGCAAGCTACTATATGTGCGTCAGTGTGATCGGCCAGAGCCCTGGGACAACGACAACAACAACCAGCACACCACCAGACCCGACGACCCCCCCGAACGGCATCGAGACACCGCTACCGATCCAGTCCGGCATGGTTGACATCTGCGATGCCTTCCACCTGGTACAAGCGGGAGACACGTGTGATACCATCGCAGCCAAGTATAAAATCTCCACCACACAGTTTGTCGCCTGGAACCCAGCTGTCGGCAGTACCTGCAGTGGCATGTGGGCCAATACATATGCCTGCGTAAGCATCATCGGCCATAATCCCAGCTCAACTTCAACCACAACCACGTCCGCGTCTGGTCCATCCCCTACTCAATCCGGACTGATCAGCATCTGCGAAACCTTTTATAAGGCTCAACAAGGTGACACATGAGAGATAATCGCACAACAAAAATTCCCCTACATTTATTCTCTACCTCTGTTCAAACGGTGGAACCCGGCTGTTGGAGAGAACTGTGATAACCTCCGGCCTGGATATTATTACTGTGTTGCAACACAACTCCACCACCCCATGCCAGGAATTATCGACACCTGTAAGGGCTATTATCAGGTCAGTGCCGGAGACAGCTGCTGGTCTATTCAGCAGAAATATGGAATCACAGCGGCACAGTTCAACGAGTGGAATCCGCTGGTTGGGACCTCGTGTGCAAGCTTATGGGTGAATTACTTTGTTTGCGTTGGTGTTTGAGAGAAAATGGGCAGGTTGGAGGGCCAGGTGCAGATAGATCAAGTGGAAAGACTAGGGAGTCGTAGAATCATGTAATCCCAATTTACTGTCGCCACCTTTATGGTTTGCATGGAAGTGCGCTCCTGGACGGGACACTGGAAATTAAGGAATAGGCCGGCTATCCCGAGGTATATAGATAAGTCGCGCATGCGCGGGATCCGCCGTACTGCCGCTACGCACCATGACACGTTTATACCGGAGAAAGTACAGATAGCTCTTCTAATTCAAATTTCAATTTCAAAATCTATATCGACGGTAATGCCAAGAGAGAACCCCTGCCAAGAGTTCATCTCGCTTCCGCTCCTAGCGCTTACCCCTCACCTTTACCACCTTGTCAGCCGCCTTGGCGCTTTCGGTGTCCGCCACCGTAGCGTTTATCGGCCAGAAACAATCAATAAATGTGATGAAATGTATGAGGATGCCGTAGACAAAGAAACTGCGATTGTTTGCTTGACCCCGAGGTCACTGACTGCTTGAATTCAGGAGTTTGATCAAATAAGTGATGATTTAGGCGAGAGATAGGGGCTTCACTAAACGGCTTAAATAGAGGTCAGAATCGCGGCCAAATCAATGAAATCAAGCCTTTCCAAAGCATCGAGTTTTACTTAGTGATCGCTTAGTCAAATCCCTTGCCAATTGGTTCAATACACCTCATCTGCCTCCCCAGCAGTTGCCCACGGAGTTTGCTGAATGAGCATTTCGAATACGTGACCATGGAACCAGTTTCGAGTGAATCAAGCGTTATTGAAGTCATCCAAGCAACAGAAGCCATCAGTAAGATACTCCGGAGGTATATCATCATCGGTCGAATCAGACAAGGAAGGTATGATATTACCAGGCTACAGGACGAGATTTCTGCCCTTTATCAGCCACTTGAACCGCTTCAAAAGCTCCTTCACAACCATCATCTGACACAGACTGGTCCGTCCCAATGTCTGCTCGATGTTATCACCAAATGCGCTGCAACTCTCAGCAGCTTACAAGACGAGATCGAGCCAAAAGCAACGCAGACACTACTAAGCAGATGGGAATTTCAACCCTGGAAATGGCCTTTGGAACATAAGGCAGTGGAGAACGTCATTCGCGAAATCAACAGATATAATTCCTTGTTTTGGTTATCATTAATGCTGAACCAAACGTAGGTGTATGATAGACCTTTGAAAAAGGGAGCTAACTCATAATCCAGGCAATCTCTCAATGTTCTAATTGATCAGAAGATAGATCTTAGATGGTTACTCATCGCGAAAGGCGCGGTGTTCAACGACTCGAATCAACAGATTCAATGCCTCCCAGGAACCCAAGTGGAGCTCCTTCACGATATCGACCAGTGGGTAAAAGCCCCCAACGACAAATGGTTGTTTTGGTTAAGTGGCGTGGCTGGGACAGGAAAGTCTACTATCGCTCGGACAGTTTCAAGCCGTTTCAAAGGGCAAGGAATCCTAGGGGCAAGCTTCTTCTTCAGAAGGGGCGAACAAGAGCGGGGAAACGCCAAACTACTCTTTTCAACACTGGCAAAACAATTAGGAGATACCATACCTCAGCTGACTCCCAACATTCAACATGCCATAAGGAATGATCCAGAGATCTCAGCAAGAGGACTTGAGGAGCAGTTCCAGAAGCTCATCCTAGAGCCACTTGATGCGCTGAACCCCGCCCGCTCAACTTCAACCATACTGATCGTGATTGATGCACTGGATGAATGCAGCCAAGATGATGATGTCCAGGACATTTTAGGGCTTTTACCACATCTACAGGAATCATGCTCGGTGCAGTTCCGATTCCTGCTAACAAGCAGGCCTGATCTACCCATGAAACTAGGGCTTCAGGGTGCCACAGACGATCATCAACATTTGATCATCCACGAGATTCCTAACTCTGCGATGGAGCACGATATCAAACTCTACCTGGATCATAAGCTCTTGTGGATGCAGCAGGAGCGCGGCCTCCCAGCAGATTGGCCAGGGGACAAGACGATCGATACACTGGTTAAGAGAACTGTTCCTTCGTTCATTTCTACTACTACGCTTTTTCGATTCGTCAGTGACGACAGTGGGAATGCTACAGAGCGCCTTAAAGCTATCCTAAGTGACCAAACTAATTATGCAACAAAGCTGGAGGGTACATATATACCCCTATTAAATCGACTTCTCATGAATGGAGATGAAGAGGAATCCCGACAATTGATACACGAGTTCAAGAATACAATCGGCATTCTCATTCTCCTTGCTACTCCGCTGTCGGTGGATTCCTTTGCCAAACTTCTACACATGGAAACCGACAAGGTTCAGGAGCAATTCGAACTGTTCTACTCTGTTCTCGATGTTCCTGCCAGGTCAGACGAGCCAGTACAGATCTTACATCTTTCATTCCAGGATTTTCTTCTCGACAAAGAACAAAAAGAATATCCATTCTGGGTAGACGAGAGCTTGGTTCATAAGAAGCTCGCCACACAATGCCTCAAAGTTATGCAAGATTCAAAATATGGACTACGGAAAAATATCTGCAACCTGCAAAATGAGATCACGCCAAAGTTCAACATCGACAAAGACACTCTCAGTCACTGCCTACCATCAGAATTAGAGTATGCCTGTCGATACTGGGTACATCATCTGGTACAGAGCCATAACCCAGTCGATGAGCTTGCTCAAGTTCTCCCCTTTCTTCAATCGCATTTTCTTCATTGGGTCGAAGCGATGAGCCTTTTGGGATTTCTATCTGATGTCGTTGGAATAATCCAGAGACTACGGTCATTGGCCATAAAGGTACGCAGATGAAGGCTCGTGCATTAGTCAGTATTAACAATTATAGACTTACAATGACCAAACACTGTTCAAATTTTTATCTGAAGCGCGGTCTTTTATGATTCGAATTCGACAAATAGCTGATACCGTGCCCCTTCACCTTTACTCCATAGGGTTAACATTTGCCCGAGAAGATTCAATGATCAGGAAAACATTCGAAAGTGAGCGATCAACCTGGAGCTTAGTGCCGACAGTCAGGGAAAGGTGGAATGGGCATTCTAGCTTGTTTGACATGGTCGCCTTCTCACCAGACGGTCAATTATTAGCGTTCAGCAGCGATGATCACACTGTTAAGCTCTGGGACCACCGTACGGGGGAGCTGCTCCAGACGCTCAAGGGCCATTCTGATTGGGTCAGCTCAATCAACTTCTCACCGGACAGTCAATTGCTGGCATCTGCTTCTTTCGATGATAGTATCAAGGTCTGGGACACCCGGACAGGTGAGCTGTGTCATACGTTCTCGGGCGGTGTCGATGGGATCTACTCAGTAACTTTCGTATCTGACGATCGACTATCGGGGTCATCCGAAAATAACACTGTTAAGATTTGGGATCTCTATACAGGTGAGCTGCGCGAGGTATACGGGTGAGCTGTATCAGACACCCGGAAGGCATTCAAATGAGGTGGGACTGGGATTGTTGTTCGGAAATTGTACTCGAATATTGGTTGATAGTTAGGCTTACTGCTGCAGAATAGATCTGAGCATTACTTTTTATTATCACTGTCTAGGTGAGATTGTTCCGGCATGTACTCCTTATATATATCTAACACCATATTTGAGGTGTACTTGCACCACTCATGTCTTGTTCTGAGATATGGTCTGCTTTCGAATCATAATAACGTGAGGTCAAAATATGTCAAACCTTTCATCTTCTTGCCGAGTGCTTGATGGATACTGTGGATGAAAGGGAGCTTTGAGTGGCCTGCTGCGGTTCAAGGTTTCATAGAACAAGGAACAAACCCTCTCGTAATAAAGAGGCAACCAGTATGGGCGTTAAGCGATAACATTTCGAAACACTATATCTACTATCACTTTCAATCAATCTGATTGGAGGTATCAGTTACAAAGCAGCGACGGAGCCGGTGAAGTAGATGGCAGAGCAGGAGCGGATCATGAAGTAGGATACGGAGGTGATAGAGCGGAAGACAACAGGATGTTTCGAAAATTATCTCGAGTGAAGTTGAACTTTTGTTTTTTAATATTCTTAATAAATTTATTATCGCCTATCGATAAGGTCTTTTTAATCCACTGTTTAAGATCAGTTAAATCTATTATAAGAGGTTACCTAACATACCGAATATATCTCGCTTCGATTTTTGATTGGGATTGTGCTTGTCGTAGCTTTCTTAAATCTATAAGTAAACCTCTCAGCAAATGCACAGATATTTCTCACCGTGAGCTTTTTACGTGCACTAAGTCTCCCTTGATCCTTAGCAGAGGCTATATACTACCAAATAAAATCTTTGATGTGCGCAATATCTGGAGCAGGTATACTAATCTGAAGCACATAATCAGGTGCTTCATATTTCTCTTCCACAAGATATCTAAGGAACGTGGTTAGAATAATTTAGGTTCGAACTTGCTGGAAGGACATCTACTCCGTATATAGAATAATACACTGGCGTTGTAGCTTCTTAGTTTCTTTAAGACGGTTGTCTTTACCCCTTATAGAATCGACTTCCTCGTGGGCTCGCGAAATATACCCAGAAGCAAGACGACTCTTACGGTACTTCTCGCGGGCTTCTTCATCGCGCCAAAAAGACCTTTTACCCATAGCCAACAAATAGATGAAAGTGCGAAGAATAAGATATTCACGAGACAATTTAAGAAGACAAAAGGAACGAGTTGTTGGTTACTTGATGAACTTGAAAGAATAAAAGAGACATCCCTTTTATAGCTTTACCAGAGCTATCGTGATTTCTGATTAGCAATGTTTATGCCTGTGGATTTTGCCACTCGAAGGCCTTCCAACACTCCATCACAACTATGGTTGCGTCATATACAACGCGCATTTTGGAAGAGATGGGCATTGTAGAGACAGTTAATTCGGCATAGTTGCTAGACTAATAATACAGAAAATTGAGGTATGGGTAACTCAGTGCGCACGTGACCGATTACTGATCCCGCCCTGAGTAGAAACTGAGCGCTCACTGAGCGCTCACTGAGCCTTGACCGATAATAAGAAATACTCAGTGAGCAGCCCCCTGAGCGCCCTCATTAAAGCGGCCTCATCCACATACGGAAAGTTACGTTGATACTAGAAAATCAAGTCTGTATAGTAGCATATGCTTTAAGTAAAGTAAGAGATTCTCCATGAAGCATTGACAAATAAAAACAAAACATTCAAGGGAAAAAAAAAAAAAAAAATCACGCCAAAAAAAAAAAAAAAAAAAAAAAAAGAAGAAGAGGGGGGAGGACCTTGTTGAAGAATGCGAGGAGAGGGAGCTGCCACATGGTGTACCTTGTGGGCTTCCGCAACCATGTCTGATGATAACAACATGAATGCGGTGAACGCCTGGAAACTCTGTTCGCGGGGAAGAAAAATTTCCCTCTTTCCCTCTTTCCTACTTATTCTCTGGTTTTTGAATTGATTTATTTCAATGTATAAAGACTGGTGGATAGATGATTCTCCTAAGGAATTAAGACTTTTTCCCTCATTTATCCATCGAGAATCATTATCATATTTATTTATTCTTGCGACATTCCCCTGGTAGTGTGGGTCTTCCCGCCGTCCTTCGACGGTATTTCCTTTCCATCTGCGGCGGATCGCAATCTGTCCAACCCACGCCACGTCTTCGATCCTTACCCTGTCCGAAATCCTGCCCACCACGTTCTGTCTCCTTCTTTATAATAGCGGTGCTTCTCCTGCTCGTCACTTCGTCCCCGCGTTGATCCGTCGTGTTCTTCCCAGACTCGCTCCTACCCGACGCCCTTCCCACCCAAAGCTAAGGGAGAAAGACGTGTGCGTGCGCAAAAAGCATAGCATTAGGTACTCATTCACGGCGGAATTGACACTATGATCGAAGCGCTTTATTAGTGGAAGCAGAGACCCGGAACGAGAGACCGACCATGGAGGGACTTTTCACTTTGCTCGCATTGAGCATTGTGATGGCTGTGACGTGAGTGTCTGGATATGCAAAACTTCTTGCAGATACTTGAGGTATCGCTACATGAACCTTCCCAACTAATTGTTTTCTCTCTCTCTCTTATTCTTCCTGTAGATCCTTCGTTGTCGGCTCATTACCACTTGCATTTACTCTTTCGCCTTCCCAACTAAGATTTATATCGTCCATTGGTATGGGTGTTTTGGTCGGAACATCCTTGATTGTGATTATCCCCGAAGGCGTGGAAACGTTATACAGCTCAAGCTCTACCAGTGGCCGCAAGGACCTCAGTAGCCGTTCGACAACCGCCATCAGCTGGCAACACCAAGGGCTTCCAGCAATAACAGCTCCTACGTTACCTAACTCCGGCGGTGGAATCGATATCTTGGAGCCTTCCCTCCCATCGAATTCAATGAAGTCTTCGTCTTTACTAAGACACAAAGATACTACTATACACGTTGTGCGGGATCAGCAGTCTGGAATGCGCAAGCGAAAGGAGGATGAGTCACATGAAGATGAGCATGACGAAGAGCATAGTCATGATGACGGACATTCACCTCATGCCTGGATCGGCATCGCCCTCATCAGTGGATTCATCCTAATGTACCTGATCGACAAGATCCCCGAATTCGCATCATCTTCTAAACAGGAAAGAGTCCCGTATCACATTTCCTTGGATAATTTGAGTTCGGGATTACGGCGGGATTCATCACCCCCGAGAGAAGGAGGTCTTCTAGACGCGGGGAATATCCCTAGAAGCAGCCACAGTTTTGCAACTACCACAGGGTTGGTCATTCACGCGGCGGCCGACGGGATCGCCTTAGGAGCGTCTAGTTCCGATACCGGCCTGAGTTTCATCATCTTCCTGGCTATTATGGTGCATAAGGCTCCGGCGTCCTTTGGTCTGACGTCAATTTTACTGAAACAGGGCTTATCCAGCCGTGCTGCACGGGCACACTTACTGGTATTTAGCCTCGCAGCACCTGTGGGAGCCCTGGCAACCTTTTTGTTTGTCCACCTTGTAGGTGCAGATTCTAGTAGCGATGAAGTTGCTACCCGGTGGCGGACTGGGATGCTTCTGTTGTTCTCTGCTGGCACTTTCTTGTGAGTTTCCCTGTAGAAATTCCCGCTCGATTGGAATCATGCCTGATCATGTCTCTTTAGGTATGTTGCGATGCATACAATGCAAGAAAATAGCCCGAGTTCAAGCTCGCGGGAGCTTCGAGGCAATGGATACGGCGACCCCCGGGAAATTCCGCCCAAATCTGACAAGTCAATGAGAGATCTCGTTGCTTCTGTTATTGGCATGATTTTGCCACTGTTCTTGCAGATTGGCCATGCCCATTGATCTTCTTCCCCCCCCTTCTTTTTTGTTTTGTTTTCTTCCTCTTCTAGAGTTGTGTTAGATTTTGATTCTTGATATCTTATTTGCCTCCCCCCATTTTGAGCCATTAGCGTACAGGAAACTTTTCTATCCAGAGCATGCTCGTGAGGTTGTTCGAAATACTCGACTTGGATGTCTTTTGCTGGAGGAGACATGTATGTTCATTGTGGAGTTTAAAAATTTGCTTGTGATGTACGATTCTACGGGACGGGTGTCGTTTTATGTTGGGGCCGTCGGGGGCTTATATACCTTGAATTGTAGTATCTAATCATGGAGTCTTCGCTTGGAGAGGTGCCAAATGGGGGAGTTTTGACGATATTCGCTTTCCCATATGATGAAATTGATGGCTCAATTGGACGTCAAATTAAGCAGCTATCACCACCATGGGTAGTACGGAGTTAAGTTTTCTAGCGTCACCCCAGTGCTCATCGTGATGCTTAGATGCATCCGAAGATGTAAACATGACCATGGGTTGACGCTGGGATGATGATACCCATTGTAGGCTATAAATATAAATAGGGGCGGTCTCCCACGACGCAGGGGAATAGTTCCTGACATCCGGCATAGTGTTTTGATGTTCCGTGGGTCGATATAGTGAGCCGTTAGATGTATTAGAAGGTACTAGTATATACCTAACCTCACGTCAACATCAACTAGAAAAACGCAAAAGGCTTATAGAAAAATCGACTTAAACCCCCTCCCCCCGGGACGACGGACTGGTACTTTGGTTATATACCCCTTAGAAATTGGATGCTAAAGATACTCGTGCAGGTCACTCAATAGGGCACGCTCGACGGACGATCAATGATACATCATCTCTGTGGGGGAAAGGATTTGACACCAGAGAGATTGGGGGAATGACTTGTATCTTAATAGAAGAAACGAACCCTGGAAAGCGTACCTAGTCAACACCTTCCTTACTTACCTTTACCTTCTATGTGAGACTGAAACCCATGTTTTCCCATCTCAAGCGATGAATTACTACTGGATAACTGACCAGTCACGTGTATGTCAGCAATGGAGCTAGCCAAGTGGAGTCCGAGAGAGAGAGAGAGGGATGAATCTCACGAATCATAATCGGATGCTACTCACCTGACCTGGGCTCCATTGATTGATTCATTAATATTATTCATCATCGCCATTAGTTAACAATTATTACAGTTACTTTCTCGGTCTCGGTCCAGACTTGCTCCTCCCTACATCCTCCGCCGCCTGCTCCAGGATACTATCTCCTACCTCTGATGATTGCATCATATCCCGATTAAACTCCTAACAAGAATTAGGTGGTCCTTTTGGTATCATTCTCAACTATTACTTTGTCTTCTTCTTCTTCTTATTACCTTCGGGACGGAGCTGTTGACTGGCTGTTATCCGCCTCCCGCTACACCCTCTCTTACAAACAGCCGCCGGCGACTGTCGGTATTATTATTATTATTATTATTGTTAATATATCACGCAGTTCCTTCTTCTGCTTCTCGTTCTCCCCTCTTGCTATCCCGCCCCCTTGTCTTCATTAACAATCCTTCCCCCTCCCCACCTCTCTTCTCTCTCGTTCAGCCTCCCACCACATCCCCCCCCTATCCCACTACCGGGTGAAGTGAACCACTCAGATCTCTTGAAACCGCTGGGCGGAGATCATCCACCCTCCTTCTTGTCTTTTGCCTCTCGTTCATTTTCTGCCTCTGGTCTTATTTGCTTCTTCTGTGTTTTGTTTTTCTTTCTTTCTGGCTTCTCATTCTTTGTCACTCCATCTCTTCAAGATTTATAATTTTTTCCCCCCTCTCTCCTCGATTATTGCCTTTTCTTTGCCCAAGAAATTTCTATGAATGATACATTTATTGGTGAGGTTGGGTGGAGAAATCCAGCGTGCATATGACACTATCGTTCAGCATCACCGCTTTTCATGAACTCTCTTTTTTTGCTTTGTCCTTCATAGTTTGTCAACCACGGAGTACATCTCTGGAGTTTATCCCATAGGAAAGGGAGTATGCAACCTCGATCAAATGCTCCTACGGGCTCTGTCGCCTCGTTCTCAAACGCTCATTCGAGATCGTTATCGTCATCCGCTAAAACCGTCACCCCAATACCTCCGAACCTCTTACCATCGGCGCCTGCGTCGCCTCCTACCCCAGCACCTAGTCCCACCCCCCATCAAAGACCGCCAACATGGCCCCCGGTTGACGATGAAGATGAAGCGGTCCTCCAAAACGCCCGCATGCACTTCAGCTCGCTGTCAAATGTCAAGAGGCAGAGGTTTTTGGAGGGGATGCTGAGTCTATGTGATAGTCAGCAGTTGAGCTTTGTCTCTAGCTATATCAGCCCTCGTTTGAGAAAGGATCCGTTTCATGTGTTCCCAAATGAGTTGTGTTTAAGGGTAAGTGAATTCATAATCTACACTAGTTTTGCCTATTATTGCGCGACGAGTGCTGACTTGGACGTTCGACTTAGGTACTTTCTTTCATCGATGATCCCAAATCACTGGCACGAGCATGTCAGGTATCAAGTCGCTGGCGCGAATTACTGAACGATGACATCACATGGAAAAACCTTTGCGAAAAGCATGCTTATGCGCACAGACGACCGTCCGTCGATGACCGGGAATTTGCCGATCCTGTCCAAACCCAACAGGCTCTTCAGCTTTATTCCGGCGCATTTCCGTTCGGTGGCCCACGGAGGAGTTCTTTTGCATCCAGCCTCCACTCTCGGGATGGGCACCCAAGTCTACCGCGGTCTTTCTCAGGGGACTGGCTCTCCTCGTCCAGCTCTGCATCGAAAAAGCGACGAGCCCGACCATTATCATATCGGTCTCATTTCAAGCAGAAGTACATGGTGGAATGCGCTTGGAATAAAGGTGGACGGTGCACCCAGCGGCATATTACCCCTGACCAGGGGGTTGTCACCAGTTTACATTTAACCCCGAAGTACATTGTGGTTGCGTTGGATAATGCGAAGATTCATGTATATGATACCAACGGAGAGAATCAACGGACATTGCAAGGTCATGTGATGGGGGTGTGGGCCATGGTTCCGTGGGATGATACCCTCGTTAGTGGTGGTTGCGACCGAGAGGTTCGGGTCTGGAATATGGCTACAGGGTAAGTTTTTTTTTTTTTTTTTGGTCCATGAAACCAGCTAGCAGCTCACACCGTTGACATGATAACTATTATAGGGCCAGTATCTATCTACTTCGTGGTCATACGTCTACCGTGCGCTGTCTCAAAATGTCGGACAAAAACACCGCCATCTCAGGCTCTCGAGATACCACTCTTCGAATATGGGATCTCACCACCGGTACATGTAAAAATGTGTTAGGTGGGCATCAGGCTAGTGTGCGATGTTTGGCTATACATGGAGACCTCGTAGTTTCAGGAAGCTATGACACAACCGCGCGTATTTGGAGCATTTCCGAAGGCCGATGCTTACGCACTCTTTCGGGCCATTTTAGCCAAATTTACGCCATAGCCTTTGATGGTAAACGGATTGCAACAGGGAGTCTGGACACCAGTGTACGCATTTGGGACCCCCAATCTGGTCAATGTCAGGCTATTCTTCAAGGCCACACCTCCCTAGTTGGGCAATTGCAGGTGCGAGGAAATACGCTGGTCACTGGCGGCTCTGATGGATCTGTTCGTGTTTGGTCCTTAACGAAAATGGCACCTATCCACCGATTGGCTGCGCATGACAACAGCGTGACAAGTCTTCAGTTTGATAGTTCCCGCATTGTCAGTGGTGGTAGTGATGGACGCGTCAAAGTTTGGAGCTTGAAAACCGGCCAACTGCTCCGAGAATTATCCACCCCGGCGGAAGCAGTCTGGAGGGTCGCGTTTGAGGACGAGAAGGCTGTCATTATGGCAAGCAGATCCGGCCGCACAGTAATGGAGGTAAGCATACCTCGGTCTCGAGCGGGAATCCCACGGATGGGCGCTAATAGTATCTCTCCAGGTCTGGACCTTCTCACCACCGCCAGAAGAAAGTATAGACGACAGTGTTCTTGTAGAAAGTGGATCGACGCCTCCCGGTCCAACCCCCGGGCGGCATAGAGCCCTTTTTTCTGACCCTCCTCCCTCATTACCGGCCAGCAATGATTGCTCTGATCCTCCTTCCTCATTACGGGTCAGCAATGATGAAGACCATCCGATGACGGATACTTAATGATCCTTCTCTTTTTCGCTATGAGGCGAATTTTTAGACATGACGATTACGTGGTTTCCTCCCCCTAATCTTTTGACCTATTTTATTATTCCACCGGCAGGCTGTTGATTTTATATATTGTATTAGAGCACAGGGCGCTTGGTTATCCTCAACTATTCAAATTAAAGCATTTGTTTTGTCCATATATTCTGGGTGTTGCCTCTGATCTTGTATTCGGATTTGCCTATATTATCACTCACATGAGTCTCAAGTAGGGAATGGCTGGACCCTGAGATACCCGAGGGGAGATGGTGATATTTATCCCAATGACGTTGAATATAAGGTTCTCCTGTTAGTATTAAAGCCTAGGTTCAACCTTGCTTCAGCCGGTATAAAGTTACCGAAGTACGTAAGATAGTACCTGTTTGGAAGCCTATCTGATAAACGTTGGAATTCCCGTAGTTGGTCTAGTCGGCATGACTAATCTTCCCCCACAGCCGCTTCTCCGCTCCTTTGAACATTATTATTATTCTTATTATTAAAAAAAGAGAGGGAAACGAAACAACAGCACATGCAAACCCCCAGATCCTCCTGCTCATCCCCATCCCCATCCCCCGCTGTGTTTAACAACCTTATTGCTTTCTCATATCATCCACTCATATTTCACTGGCCAACCGACGAACCCAACCCAATCAACAACGAGGAAGAAGGGACCGGGATAGAAGAACTCGAAGGAACTTCGCGGGTACTATATGCACGTGCTGCATCATGACCAAGTGCCAGGCAGGCGGATTCTTCGCGGAAACATTACCAGTTTGACAATATCGTTTCCTTCTCAGAGGAAAACAAAAGAAAGGAACTCTTCTCAATCTTCGCCATTCCCTTCGGTTGTAAGTTCCTAGGATGGTGTATGGAGGAAGACCAAGCACAGGCTGCTTCTTATGTCGCAAAAGAAAGATCAAGGTAGGACAGAACCCTTCTAAACCACTGTAATTCATTTTGCGCTGCGAGGTTGTCTCTATTCGGTTGAGTCTCGTCAACAAAGGCTGAAAAATCACCGTCTATCAAGTGCGATGAAGCGCTTCCAGAATGTCGCAATTGTCTGGTCTACGGACGCCCATGTCCAGGGTATCGGACAGATTCAATTTTCCGAAATGAGACACAGAAAGTTGAACGACTGATGAAGCACGGGAGTAGCGACTCCCCCAAACCTGGCAACCAACAACTCCAACACCGGAGTGGTTCCATCAGCAGGCCTTATCGCCAGGTGCCATCCTTATCGCTCTATCAGCTGGCAGATTCGACTTGGGAAGAGCGGGCTGTATGCTACTTCTTTGATCAGTACACAACGATTCGTGATTCCGATGAATGTGTGAGCCATTTAAGCTTTCTGCCGTCCTTGTATGCTCTGTGCAGAAACAGTGATGAGGAAAGCTCGGCGTCCTCGTGTTTACGGCTAGCTGTCGACGCCACAGCTCAAATTACGCTAGGTACTCAAGTGAAATCCTCGTCTCTTATAGTTCAAGGTCGAAATAGCTATGGAAGGGCGCTTCGGGGGCTGCGTCGGGCATTGGCCTCGCGGGAACAAGCTATAAAGGATGAGACATTCGCGACCATGGTTCTTCTATCTCTTTTCGAAGATATCACTGGAGAGCGAAACGGGCTTGCCAGCTCCCATACCGCGGGGTTTGAGATTCTCATGAAATTGCGAGGTGAAGGCCAGCTGGGAAATGCCCAGGGCCGGGATTTATTCAGCTTTGCATATGCTCATACTGTCAGTCATACCTCGTGCCTATCTTTATTATCTTCGAGAACTAGATGTCTAACTGAGGGGTGTTTCCCTTTAACAGCATATTGAGATCCTTGCACTGAGGGAACGACCCCGATACAATTCGGACTGGATTGTTGGGCGACTAGATAGTTCCGACCCGGTTCATCGCTTGATGCTAATGTCTTCAAAAATTAGCCAGCTATTTGTTGAAACCTCGTCCTTCCAAGGCCCTCTCGATGCAGGAAACGTCGCAAAACTGTCTGCTCTCCTCGAAGTCAGCAAGGTCATCGACCTGGAGCTTGCTGCATGGGACCGGAATTTGCCCGACAACTGGCTCCCACTGCTAGTGTCCTCGCAGACAGGCGAATCTTTAATGACATACCAACGGATATCGATTGCAGCCATCTGGACCTATTACCGAGCGGTCCGTATTATCCTTCAAAAGTTGATCATCGGGCTCCGTGCGACGATTGCATCTCTTGATCATGTGGCGGATCGCGACGTTGTTCCGGAGGAGCCAGAAGTCGGGGTGATTCAAGAGACCATCACCGATGCCTGTCGGAGCATTCCTTTTGCTTTTGGCGATATCGATACCTTGGGAAACCCGATCCCATCCTCCACCGAGGGGAAGCCTCGTATCCGGGCCTTTTACGGGTATATTATGCTTTGGCCTCTGTGGTATATCTTGTCGTGCGGGTTAGCCACTCCGGCACAGACGGAACAGATTCGCAGTGTTCTGACTGGTGTGGGTTCCGCCCTCGGTATCAGACTGGCGCTGATTCTGGCCGGAGATCACGGTGGAACCCCTAATTCGGCTTCATCGGGACCGAGTCCTTACCAGGTGCAGTCTTTAATGGAAGGAATTTCGTTGTAGATACAGGCGGTTACACTCTTTTGTGCTGTTGTACATACCTCGTACCTGTTTTTCTAGCCAGGTCCATGGCTTTCCCTTTTCACTTTTTAAGGCGATCACTGAGCATGGGGTGAGCTGTGCCCCAATTCGGCGCAATTTCTTGCGACCGGTACGATATAGAAAGGAAGGATATGCGATAATTTCTTGGTCAGCTCGCAGGCCACTACCGATGTTAATAGTGTTGGCTTCGCTGTAGACACCTGTTGCCAGAGTTGTTCAGCCTTGCATCACCCTGGCATCCCTGAAAGGCCGCCCTTTATATCTTCATTGGACTAACTGCTATATACCCAGCAAGGTTCCAATTCCATTCCCCAAGTAAACTAGCCCAGAAAGGCCTGAGGAAAAGTGGTCCTGGTCCTGAAAGATGTACGCAAGTGTAGTGAATAACAGTTTGGCGGAGTGATTTCATTGGTACACCCCGGGCATCACGCCACTGAAGTTGAATCAGATTTTAGGGCGTATTGATCAATACCATGTGGGAGAGTTTATCAGGATTTTCAAAAAGTTGGAGAATTCAATGTTTGAGCCGGGACTTCTTAAAGCATTCCACCAGTACTGATCAATATTAGGACTAAGGATGGAACTCTCACCACCATACAGGTAACCTTTTGGGGTTCAGAAGGATGATGCCAAGGTCGCCAAGGGGACTAAGTATGGAGTATGGACAAGCTTAAGTTGGGGGTAATCTACTACCTACATGAGACACCTACATATATGGAGGTAGTAAATAGGGAGATATATGATACTGAATAATGTTGGGTTACTACGTACAACAGTAATGATAACAATACTAAAAATAACCTTGTGAGGTTAAATACTCCGTGTGGATGTACATACAGCGGCAGTTGGCGGATGAACATGACGTCATATGTTTTCGAGTCTCTCTCATGAGGCATCGGATCGAAAGAAGAATACATTATTATTATTATTATTATTAATTTGCTGACTTGAATTACTACCTACCTCCTAGTAGTAACCTTAAATAATCATAAATAATAATACTACTTATGATGAAGGGAGCTGAATCCGTTGCATGCCGACTTAGCCGCTCCCGGAGTCAAATCAATCAATTTAACCCTCTTGTTGTTCGGTCCAACTGCCGATAATCAGGACGAATTGGGTATGATTCTAGATGCAAGAGAAACCCGGTTTTGCTGACGACATAACCCTCCGATCGCCATACGTAGTATTTGAGTGCAGCGCATCCCTTGCCTGATTTCTTCTTCCGACTTCAATCTTCCCCTTCCTGAACCCTAAATAATTCCCCTCACTTTGCAGTAGACGAGGTTACTTCCTCCTATCATTAAACGCATCGCCAGCTTTATCGCTCAGGCATCTATCCTCATCACCCGAGATCTTTTCCCCTATTCATCATGGCCACACAGGAGCGCAAGCTTCCATTTGGGAAGATCGAACCCAATTCCGCAAAATACTTTGCCAGTTGTACCTTTGGAGGAATTATTGGTACGTTCAATCATTGCATCGATT
Organism: Aspergillus nanangensis; assembly: GCA_015844325.1. Taxonomy (NCBI): domain Eukaryota; kingdom Fungi; phylum Ascomycota; class Eurotiomycetes; order Eurotiales; family Aspergillaceae; genus Aspergillus; species Aspergillus nanangensis. The sequence goes on along the minus strand of VCAU01000006.1, from coordinate 227,953 downwards.
AAGAATACCTACACAGTTGGACTAATTGACATCTCCCGTTGTTTCCGCTTGTCAATGGATACAGCCTGTGGTAACCGCCCCCTCTCATCCCCCCCCCCCATTGTTACGCCAACATTCCCCCGTCTAATCTCCATCTTCTCCCCCCCAAAAAGGACCTACACATACATCCGTCACACCTCTTGATCTCGTCAAATGCCGTCGCCAAGTCGACCCCAAAATCTACACCTCCAACCTGTCAGCATGGCGCTCAATTTTCTCCAAAGAAGGTCTCCGCGGAGTCTTCTTTGGCTGGTCCCCAACGTTCATCGGATATTCCTTCCAGGGCGCCGGTAAATACGGCTTTTACGAGTACTTCAAGTACCTATACGGTGATCACTTGTTTCCTGACATGAACCGCACGGTCGTGTTTCTGGGAGCCAGCGCGTCGGCCGAGTTCTTCGCCGATATCGCGCTCTGTCCCTTCGAAGCGATCAAGGTGCGCATGCAGACGACGCTGCCACCATTTGCGCATACGATGCGCGAGGGCTGGAGCAAGATCGTCGCCCAGGAAGGCATGTCCGGGTTGTATAAGGGGTTGTATCCGTTGTGGGCTCGACAGATCCCGTATACCATGACCAAGTTTGCGACCTTTGAGGAGACCGTGAGCATGATCTATAAAACGCTGGGGAAACCGAAGGAGAGCTATAATACCCTGCAGCAGACGGCGGTTAGCTTCTCGGGGGGTTATATTGCGGGAATCTTCTGTGCCATTGTCAGTCATCCGGCTGATGTGATGGTTAGTAAACTGAATGCGGATCGGAAAGGTGAGTTTTATCCTTTGATTTTTGGGCCTCTCAGGTCTGGGTTTTATTGCAGCGCTGATGAGATGTTAGCTGGGGAATCGGCGATGAGTGCGGTTTCCCGTATCTATAAGAATATTGGATTTGGAGGTCTGTGGAATGGTCTGCCGGTCCGTATCGTCATGCTGGGGACCTTGACTGGTTTTCAATGGTTGATGTAAGTCTTTTCTTGGGTTTCCTTTTTTTTTTGAACTGAATGGCTGACCCATGTGTAGTTACGATTCCTTCAAGGTGTTCCTTGGCTTGCCGACCACTGGTGGCCATTAATGTAACGACTGGGATTAATTAGATTTTTTTTGGAGACTAATGTAGCGCTTACAATATTTATGTTCAATATTTATCTTTCTTATGACATTGGATACATAATCTACGCCTGGACTAGGTCTAACCTTCTCACTTTGAAGGTGAAATCAATGGATTTCTACCTAAATCTGAATGACCTCGTGTATACTTGGCCCCAGTGGTGTCTATTGGTTTATACCGAGTCCACCACGCTCCAGGGGCCTCTGCCATACGGATTGCATGGAGAGCAAGGAATGTCGCAGTCACATTTGTAGCACAGACTCGCATCACAACAAGTTGATCTCCCCCAACAACAAGGAGGGCAGTCTTCAAACTGAGAAATGCCTTGCATATCACGCTATATTCCCAAGGTCAACGGCATATAAGAAAGACACGACAACGCAACATACCTGCTGAATAGCCGGGGAGGCAGTGGCCCCGGCAACAACGAGGCTAACAACAGCGACAGCAACCTTCATAATGGAGATGAACTTGTTTCTTTGTCTGTCTTTCTTCGAGGTGGAATTTGAAGGCGAATGGGGTAAGTGGCCACAATAATGATAGCTCCTCTTTCTCTTTGCCCTTTCAATTGAAAAGCAAGGGGAAGGCCATGATAGTTCCTTTAATAGTATAAGTCTGGCATATTTCGAGCAATTGGATTATTTTCCCCCCACCCCTTCTGCTATGCTATGCTCGAACATCCAAATGTTGCGTTGTAAACCTACTGGGGGAATACAGCGTTTGTTGTTGTTTCATCGTACAACTCGGCTTCTTTTTTTAAAAAAAAATTGAACAAGAAAGCCACGAATTGGGGAGTTTTTTTCAAACCTGATCCTACGGGAATGATGAAAATAATCCGAATTATAGCATTAATTTATTGATTGATGGATGTCTGTATTTATTGGCAAATCGTATCACTTCTTTGCACTATCATGGATTATCTCTCCGGGGCAGATGAAGAGGGAAACAAAAGACCGACTGATCTGGGTACACTGTACATCATTTAAAATTAGTTTTGGAGGTCTTTTTTACAGATTTGTAAGTTTTTTACCCCAATATGTTTGCATTCATCCAACCTTGGTAGCTATCTGGATCGAGGTGCATCTGATCTGACCAGTGGGATGCCTTGATCAACCACTAACTTTTACACTTTTGCTACTTCCCTTGAGTTGAAATCCAACCCCCCCTCCGGCCCCATTCAGGAAGGTAATGGAGATCAACATCAGCAACAGATGTGTCGCTCTAGGCCCCCAGGAGTCAGTAAGCATTCAACAAATCAAATGCAATGGCCATGTTAGCATACCTCTGGCGGAACTGGGGCTGCATTTGCGGCGATCGCCAAGACGCTCAGCGTAACAGCACAAATCTTCATCATGAAGAGTCTTTCTTTTTTCGTCGAGGTATTAACGTTGACTTTCTTGTGAGAATGTCTCAAGGCTTTTGGAAGTTTGGAAGCGGGAAGAGGAAGAGGAAGAGGAAGAGGAAGAAGAAGAAGAAAGCGCGGATTTTATAGACCAACATGATGATGTTGAAGCTCCACCCTGTGTGTTCACCACAGAAGAAGTAGCATACATGCTTAAGTGACCGAAAGCCACCGGTTCCACAGCTTCTCTGGATGGATCCTGGAAGATGATTCAGAAGCACCGGAATATATCCCATCGAGGATTCAACCGAGAGCAACATCCAATGTATTCACTCCATTATACTTACTGGAAGATGCTGAAGAGTCTATCCCACTACATGTCCTTATCCAGCACCTCCGATGAGTCCAAGAGGCCATTCATCACAAAACATGACGATTGCCAGTCCCTGTCCCTTCACGAGAAGCGCCAAAAAAGACTCCAGTGGATACTCATTTTCCAGTCAATAGTGACAGTGCTTCTGGGTACCGGTCTTCTGGTCACTTTATTTCTTCCTAAACCCAACACGTACTACATCCCAAATGAACTCTACTGTAAGATGATGACACCCACTCCATGTCTAACTCGTCTCCAAGTATTCACACCGAAGCAGCTCCAGCCCAAGATTTTGTGAGCTACAATACCAAAGTCTTCCATTCTGGCTTTGGAACAGACACGACTCGATACATGGGCCCGCCTACGGAAGCTAATCGCCAAGCCTGGAGGGGTTTATATCAAGGTCTGTTGCGGACCATCGAGCAATCGAGGGGGGGAGGAAAGGGGTTGTACTAACATCCTATACCATAGGTGGCATTGTGAAGATCCCGATGGAGCAGGCTGCCCAACTGCCGGTGAAGACTGTCCCACTACCGAACAATCCAGGATACTATGTGGTTGGAATTGATGTGTTTCATCAACTGCACTGTTTGGTATGAGACACTTTTCGTTATATGCCCTTGTCCACATACACTTATCAGCTCGTCTATAGAACCAAATCCGCCTGAAATTATGGGGTATTAACCACGACCATAAACCGAGGACGCATCGCTCCACGGAACAGAAGCAGCCCGATGATGAGGAAGATGGACGTCAAGGTATGGAACATCTCGACCATTGCGTCGACTCTATCCGCCAGAGTCTGATGTGCTCATCCGACATTTCGGTCATCATCTGGCAGTGGCATGAACCGTCCCAATCAGTGAGGCCCCATGCAAATATCACTCACACCTGTCGCGACTTTGAAGCTATCAGGAATTGGGCCTGGAGTCGGCGAGCACCGAATTGGAACCAGTCCATTCATGTTCCGGATCCTTTGGAGGCGTGAACTGGATAATGTGAACGAATGCGTAGGATGTTTTATTCATTATCAGGCTCTTATCATTTGGTTCTATGTTGCTCCGTACCTACAGTATATGCAAGCAAATCTTGGACATACTCGTAGCTACTAAGTTGCCCAAGGCGTAATTACAGTTACGTATTTTGTCAGTCTTCGGTCCTTTTAGCTCGACGTCATATATTGGGGTGGTGCATACTACGTAACCCATAATTCTGCTCCTATGCATCGAGAGAGGACAGGAGGAATTAGCGTAGCCCGGCGTATTCTGAATTGAACGAGTCTCGGATCATTCGGACGAGCCTCTTGAAGTTGTACAGAGACGTCAATATATCGCCTGGGTCTCTGGAATGTTCCGGTTGCCATATGATGAGGTGGATCGGCCAAATATACGGTTCTTTTTCTATGGTCGCTTTAGGGTTTCACCATATCCTTTGGTGCTTCTCAGTAGGGTTACATATACGAATCAGCACTTTCGATCATGAGTTATTTATGTATGACTTTAGTGGTTGATCACATTTTCTCTTCATGTTGCTTAGTTGTCTTTGTTGAGATCCTTTCTGGGCAAAAAGTAATTACGCAGACGTAGGTGTGCATCCCAGGGCCACAAGCCCATTCTAGGTCAGGCTGATTAGTGTCTGCCTAGTTTGTCCACCTTTCCAAGACGAAAATAAAGATGTGAGATACTTACAAAGCTGCTATTTGTGCAACAAACCGGCTGTGTGTTGCATTGCCCGGTACCAGATCCTGAACTCCCGATAACAGATACTGGACTGCCTATGGTAGTCTCCATTAGCAAGAAAGACATGGTCATTTTATACCAAACACATACAATTCACTCCAACGAGCCCAGTGACGCTCCCCACCACAATTCCCAGTGGCCCCAGAAGCTGGGCAACCAACGGATCATCGGTCTGCTTGATCTGATTGCAGCATTGAGCTGGTTCTCCTGAATCACAGGAGATACTCTGAACGGAGAACACGCCTAGTACAAGCAGCAAGGCAAAGGGGATCTTCATTGTATGGGACTATCCTGTTGTAACATTCGGCCACTTTCGTTTGTTTGGGGGTCATTTCAATTGTTGAGAAGAAGGGGGACTCGGGGCTTATAAGCCTGACATTGTTACACAAGTATAACCAAGTGCAGTATAGGCAGTTATGTGTTGTCTCAATAATAGCAAACATTCCTGACCCTTCTCATGAGCACTGATCAATAACGTTATCCGCGTATAATGATAGGCTGGAAGTTTGTCTCAATAATAGCAAACATTCCTGACCCTTCACATGAGCACTGATCACTAATGTTATCCGCGTATAATGATGGACTGGAAGTGAAGGGTCAGGAATGTTTGGTGTTATTATTATCAGTTCAGTGTTGTAATACAACAACCTGAGGCATGCCGAAGATATAATGAAAGTTTTATGCAGAATATTGGTAATATTCTATGAACACTATGTTCACGCGGACTGACCGCCTTCAAGACCAGAGGCGGCAGAATGAACGCCGCGATACCAACTCGACCGACCGAATGACCTCTCACGACCTCACCGATACAACAACGCCAATCCCATCAATTCTTTCTCCGATACATTGGCCACTCCTCATCGATCTCACCCCCCACCTCATAATCTACCTCTGAACTATCGCCGCCCCCAATCTCACCGCTTGCGCGAGATAGGAAGATCAGAAAGAAAAGCATCAAAAGACATCGGCAGGGCTAATAAATGGAACCCGCCAAACACTCCGCCCCAATGCCCTCTACCAATCCTCCCAGTGTGGAGGTCGCCTACAAACGCAAATGCATCGCACTCAAGAAGCGGTTAAGTGAGATTGAAGCCGAAAACGAGATCATGCGCGTCCGTAACAATCGCGGCCGCCAATACATCCACAAGATGCGTCTGGAGTCCTGCATCTTACTCGAGCGTCTAGCCAAAGTCACGGGGATGGTTGAAGAGGCACAGTCTGGCGCTCGCCCGGACTTGCATGAGCGTGCGGTGGCGATGATGTCGAATGTTAAAGCTCTGAATGACATCGCCGGACCAGGTGGTGAGGGAAGCAACAATAAACGCGACGCTGCGTATTATGAAGATGAGACAGAAGGTAGCTCCGAGGAGCAACCACCTACAGTATGATTTGCCTGATTTTCTTTTTCTTCTTTTTTTCTTCTTTTTTTTTACCCCCTCCCTGCTCAATTGTGACTTGACTTGACTTGAATGGGTGTCATGCTAACAACTTCCCCCCCTTGTCCCACCCCTCCAGCCTCAAGAACGACCTCTCCGCGCAAAGCGATCCCGAAAGTCGAACACCAACCAGTACGGAGGTGATGATGATGAGCCTGCATCCACCACAAATGCACCCGAGGCTTCAGGTTCCCGGTCCGATTCTTTGCCTCATTTAGCGCCGGCGCCAACACAGGAAGAAATGACTTCTTCGTTCCGTCTTCAGGCAGGCAATGGAGGGTCTGCCGAAAAAGATAGCCAGCCAGCTAACGAATCCAATGCGAGTGAACGAGGTAGCCAGAATCCCGAGTCTGGACCGGGAGACCGGACCATGGAGGCGTCGGCAGAACCGACCACGCCGATGGATATGGATGCTAAAGAACCAAAAGAGGAAAGCTAAGGATGGTGTTGGTGGGTCGGATTCATTTTTATATTTCCTTTTTTATCGGTTTGTTTTCTTTTTTGGTAGTAATCGGGGTCTTGTGTTTTTCGGAACTTATTGCGACCATTTGAGAGCTGGGAGTTTTTATCATTTAAGGTTGGTTGATATTTTATACTTTTTTTTTCGTCCTCTACAGAACCTTTTTCTTCTTCCAAGTGATCTTTACTCGTCGACTCACTAGATAAACTTGACTCCTCTTCATCCCTCTCTCCATATTGTCAATCTTGGTGTTAGACAGCACATGGTTACTTGTCTGTGCGCATCTGTTACTATCATTAATAATGTATTGCTTGATTTGATGTAACCACTGCCTTCCAGTCTCTTCGCATGGTCTGTACAGCATGCGTAACATAATTATATTACAAAGAGTCATTATGAGCAGTTCATGCCAATGCGATATTTTCTGATCAGTGCACCTAACTCCGGACCCAGGAATCACGCATGAAACACCCGCAGCTTGGTTTAGGAATTGATGATTCAAGTATATGAAATTGATGATCATCTTAAAAGCCTGTCAAGAAGTAGACAAGAATACGCTGGGAGATTCCTGCATTGGTATATCACTCAACGCCAGCGTATAAGTCGACCACAATGTTGATAGCGGCGACAAGAATTTCCGCAGCAATGAGGACAATAACTAGAGGGTGTCATTAGCGACTGAACCTTGTTTGTCAAGAAATGAAGCACTTACCAATCCACTCCAGATACTCACCATGGCGGTGGGTCAATTGGTCTTTAAGAACGGCGAGAAGATCCGCGATTACATCTAATCTCTCGGTGAGGAGGCTAACTCGTTGGTCCATCTCGAGATAACTTCGAACGGCCTGGTAGACAGGCTCTAGTTGTGGCTCTGCCCACATCAACTCCGGGCTGTCTAGGACCGAGCCCTGCAGATGGATATTGATTCGAAGGATAAAAAGCTCTCCAACTTGCATGTTGATCTGTCGTCGGGTGAGGTTCACGCTACCAGTCTGTGCAATTTGAGCGGGCAACGGGGCGGTATTTGAGATTGTCTCCGAGAGAAGGTCTTCAAATAGCGATGTTTTCACAGACTGGGCTAGAGCGTGTGAGATGGCTAACTTGATCATGTGGTTTCGGGGATCGCGAAGGGAGATGAAGTCATTGTATATCCGAGCCTGATACTCGCGAGCATAATAGAAATTGAAATTCTCGACTTGCGTATCATCAGAACTCAGAATTGAAGTTGCAAACTTCGAAATGTCCGATAGAAACCGCAACTCGTGTGCTGGCGACATGCCCCAGATGACGACCGTGCCATAATCAAAGAGAAACACCTCTGGTGTGTGAATTGTAGTGTCAAAATCGGGAGTCTCTGGTTGCGATGTAGCCATGGCACTTTCTGCGGGGTGGATTAAAGCTGTCGAATGGGATTCGGATCCCTGGAGATCAATGAGGTCTTCTCTGCGAGTTTTTGTATTATCTTCAACCTCGACCACGCTATCTGAGAACCTGCGTTCCCCAGAGGGCCTTTCAGGGAACCTATTATTTTCCATGCCAATGTTGCCTTCAGAAACACTCCTAGACTCATTCTGCTTGTCCTCATATTGATAGTCATAGGGCGAGTAGACGCATTCATCATACAGCTTGGGATTGGCACCACGGGTCTTAGATCGGGATTTGAGGAATCGAATCACTCCTTCGAGTCGATAGGAATTGGCCGTGCAATACGCTGTGACCCTTGGTAATCGATCGCGATCCGCCTTTCCCAGCCTCGCGGCATGACTTCGGGCTGTCGGTTCCTTGATTCGAGTAATCTGCGAGTATACATCTGACGGGAAGTCGCCTTCGATACCTTCCTCTGCCGCTGTAACAGGATCAGGAAGAAGCTTCAGTTTCTGAGCAGTTTTTGTCGTCCGTTGTGGACCGATTTTTAGCGGGGCAGGAGACGAGGCGAGGGTGGTGTGGTAGGGAGCTCCATGGCTGTTGCGGCGGCGGAGCTTGCTGTTCAATGCAGATAACCCGGTTGGTCGTTGTTGACCATCCTGAGAAACAGGAAATGAAGAAGAAGCCGTATGTAAAGGTCTGAATGTCGGATCGGCGGAGGTAGGATCATGATATGTGCTCACAGTGGCTAGTGGGTTGAAAGTCACAGTACGTGGAGGGCGGTTCGTTCGCGGTGACGTATTGGAGGATTGCGACCGCTGCTGGTGTTGGGGGAGGAGTGGAGTAGTCTCTGCTGTTGAAGCCATGTTGGATGTGATGGTATTGTGGGGGGGGTTAGAAATGAATTGCCATCGAAGGACAGTTTGAATGGGTTTAACCTGCAGGGCGCAGGAGAGTGAGTTGTGAGGCAAAAAAGATGCAGTGGCAGCGGATGAACCAAGAGAGCTCCAAGCTTCCTTCCACGTGCGCCCGTTTACCGCTACCAAATCCGGTGCCTCAGCGAGCTTGATTATCGCTAACGGTTTTAACGATTAGATCAACAATCAATGAGAAAGGAAGAAAAAAAGCAATCATGATGATTATTATATCTGAGAGGAAAAAGAAATGAAAAATAAAGAATTTACGGGATTTGGTGGGGAGAAAACTTTCTATCCTTGTTGATCATCGTAGATTTAATCTACTAACTACTATATACATTTCTTCCAACCTAACCAATAAGGCCCGAAAATCTTCATCCATCTGACAGAAACATCAAATTCAATCATTATGCTCTGAATCAGACCTTTTTTTCGAGGGTCGTATGAATTAGTCCCTGTCAAAACCAACACTCGTGTTATCTCAGATCCCGATCAATTGCCAAAGCAACGACTGAGAGAAAACATCAAGTCGAGACAAGGAAACGACTATACTGCTCAATATGTGCTGCTGCCGACTTTAAAAAAAAAAAGGCAGTTGAGGCACCCCCAAAATCGGAATCTCAATTGAGATAGAAGAATTACCTCCGTACAAATCCGGACGAGCCACCGGTCGTTCTTCGTAGGCCATTGATCTGACCTGTACTGCGTGCCTTGTTCAACCAATTTTGTTTACTGTTTACCCCAGTTTTCGACGCCTTCGGTGGCAACGTCACCTTAGACTTCTTCTTGTACGAAACATTATCATCCAGCACCCGGATGGTGACATCACCCATGTGCACATCCTTAGTGCGCTTCTCCGTCTTGTCAAGGAATTTCAGTTTGTTGGGTTTCCTGTGCAAGATGTCCATGCCTTCAGCTGGGGGGGTTGGAGGCCGTGCAACAGGCGTTGCGTTCAGGATTTCATCCGGGAGGAGAGCGGGAAGTGCAGCCCGCCGGGCGTCTTGGGTGATGGAGCCCTGGAGAGTTACTGTGCTCTCCGATTGCATATCCTCTGCAAGGTTTTCCTTCTTCTTCATGGCCTTCGCCTGTGCTTTGCGCACCTCGTCCAACTTCTTTCTCTTTTCTCTTTTCACCTGTTCTTCCCTGTAGGATAGTTAGAGACAAGAACGATTGAGAGAAATTCGTTGCACCAAAAGACTAACCTTTGTCGTATTTCTTCCTGTCTCTTTGCATCTTCCCTAATCTTTGACATTTGCGCGGAATTATCGACAGCCTCTGGGGCCTCATCATCGTCACTGCTGTCGTCTTCATCCTCATGGTTTGCCTGCTTTTCTTGGGTATCTTCCCTTGTCGTATCCAATGGGACTTCGGGTTCTTCGCTGTCAAATCGAAAATGTGTTTTATTTGAAGGAGCGGTGGGTTTTTCTTCAGTCTCAGATTGTGTTTCCTCCGTCGGCTCAGATTCCTCTGCTGGAGATTCGTTCTCTACTTCTGGGTTTCCTTCTAAACTTGTTTTTCGTTTCTTGATGATCTGGACTTCGACAGAGGGGGAGTCGGCACCGCCTGTTTTCCGCTTGGTATTTCTCCTTGATGATCCATTGCTATTAACCTCTGGAGTGGGCCGGATGGGGGAAAATGTCCGTCGTCGAGTAGCAGTAACCATCTTCGAGTTGTTGGCGGCAGTTGCGCCTTGCGATGAGGATGTGGGGGGGATAGTAGATTGGGTTGAGGGAGCTTCGTCCGACTCTTGTCGTGTAAATAAACCCTTTGCTGCTGTGACAAGATGAGAAAACATAGAGGTTCCTAAAAAAAAAGCCTCCGATGTGAAATCGCAGCAGCAGCAGGAAAAGGCGTCTGGAGAAACATTAATGCGTGTAAATTATTTCATAAAAACTAGCAGGAAATTCTAAGTGGGTCCTCATGAAATCTCGACGGAATTATATTAATCCGGGACCCATCTTTCCCGAGTGAGACTAGCGCATATAGTACTAAGTTTCTTGACGATATTATTTATTGATATTATTTCCTAGTATTGAATGCTGAGATGCTCTATGTAGAATGCGGTAATATCTCACTTGCAATTGGCAATTTCTCTAGGTGAAAGGGAAATCTCCCCTAGACTCAGTTGGTCCTGAAAAAGGAACTAAAAAAGAAACTTGAAAAAAAAAAAAAAAACGCCAAAACCATCCCAATTCGTAATATGCTAGAAACATCATATAACGCCTCCCACCCAAATGTTCATGTCGTTTCAAGGAAGCTCTTAGTTAGACAAGTAGACTGTGGAGACCCTGCAAGCTCCTCAATTAGCCATGGCCATTTGTCTGCGTTCCATGAGTTCCTCATTGGCGGCCAAAAAGTCATCTTCTCCAATGTCACTAGCCTCGTCCCAAAATTTCCCGTGCTCATCAACATCATCTCCGCTAACTGTCCACATACTCTCCCTTAACCGCTTGTTTCGTTCCCGGTCTTCCTCGATTCTCTGCTCGATCTGCCTCTTGTCCACGCGCATCCCGCTTCCACGGGTACCGCGCGGGGTAGCGCTTTTCGCTTTTGTTTTGTTGTCTTGTCCTTCATCTGCTTCTAGATCTAGATGCTCGGAATGAGCCTCCCTCTCTTTGAGCCCAGCGTTGATCTCTGCAACGGTTTCGGCGGAGAGTATTGCCTTATTTTGAAGGCCGGAGAGAACACGACGAACGTGCTTGACGTTAGCCGCTCCAGATCCATCTGGCGGTGTGACAGCATCGACGATGCGGAGAATATCTCTTTGTATCATTCGAACGTAGGGGGCATGGTCTTCCTTTGTCGCCATTTCGCAAAAATGTTCGATGAAATACATGATATTGGCTCGGTTGTTCATGTTGTTCTATGCAAGAAAGCCTATGAGTTAGTATGGATAGACCCGCCGTGTGAGACTCCTTACCCTCTCTAGTTGTTCCAAAATACAGGAATGAAGATCTTCATCCATATCGCGGTATTTCAAGGCATAATGCGCTGCCTTTTGCGACGAAGCGACTGAGGCATTCAGATGCTGTAGCTGCGCGGTAAACCGCATACGCACCTCGAATGGGTCTGCCATCATGATGCCGCACTTCTTCCCAGCCGTCGGGGTACTTTGATACAGTGAACAAAAAAAGCGCTGGACAAGTGTCACAATGGTCAAGGTAGATGGGGTAGAGGTGGAGGACCTGTTGGTGTGGGTGGCCGAGCGGGCGGTGAGTATCGTATATCTGGCAGAAAAAGTGGGTTGTTATCGGTTGCTGATAAGGTCGCCGTCTCCACCGGGGGAGTCTCTAGTTCTTTTACGACATTATTATTGCCCATGTTGTAATGATTAAGTCTATTGACGATTGACATTGTTGGAAGGGAAGTTTCATAAGGAGTTTGAATTCGGTATAATTAATTCTTTTATTAACAATAACCCCATAATAAAAGCTCTCTACCGATGGTACATCTAATCGATCTACAAAGCCCAGAGTAAAAAATATATATCGTAAAATGTTCTGCTTGATTTCAGATCACTAGAAACCACTAGACTAACAGGTAAAGGTATCTACGAAAAAAAAAGAAAGAAAAGAAAAGAAAAAACCAAAAACATGCAACGCCTAGATAAACACCACATCAAATACACACCAAGGTATCCAGCCATATCCCGTAGAAGCTTCTATGTAACATGGGTTCTGAAAGCAAAAATCAAATCTTTCTCACCCTTGATCTCAAATCAGACATTTCCCAACCCCCTGAGCTGTTTTAGAAGAGTTAGGCTTTCGAAATCAAAGTGATGACTGCCTTCCCAAAGAGCTCCCAAGACTTGTTCTATTATCGCCATCAAGCAAGCCGACCTCCTCGGCTGTATCTCCTTGACGGAACACATGTTCTCGTGCAGATTCACCTTTACGCGACTCATATCCATTGACGATAGACCAGACATCCTTTTTGGTGAGCAACCCTTTAAGTACGCCCTTATCGGCGAAAAGGACATAACGAAGACCTAACCGCCGGAACATCCGGAGCACGATGAGGAAGGTCGAGCCACTGTTCAATGTGATAGGTGTTTGATCCATCCATGGTCGCAAATCAAGGGTCTCCGTGGGGTCTGCAAACGGCTCATGGGCAAAGAAAACCTGTGTTCCGCCAGATAGCTCACGATCTGCAGGCGACGTTGAGGCTTTCAAAGCGAATGAAAGCTCATTACGAGATATGTAGCCCAGCAGGACAGGGTTTGATATGTCAATGACGACGGGGAATCCGCGGTATGAAGTAGTCAGAAGAAGATTGCGAAGGCTATCAACTGTATGCCCCACAGCAACAATGACTGTGAGATCGTCAACGGCTGTCATAACTTTATGAGCCGCGACATCAGGAGGAGCATTGTCATCACGGTCATCGAGGAATGGGTACTCATTTAGTTGAATCCACGACTCATAGATGCCACGCTTGCCAAATATGTCTCCACACCATTTGGACATCATTACTGCAACCATGATGGGAATGACGTAGGTCAGAGCACCTGTAAGTTCAAACATAATAACAACGATTGAGATTGTCATCCTTGTGGCACCGCCGAGGGCCGAAGCGGCACCTATGATGGCGTAGATGCCGGGAGTGACACACGGTACATCTGGCTCACAATTGCTAAACAGGAAAACATCCGGATAGGATGCCTGCCACATCTTAAACGCTGTGCCCAAGGCGCGCCCATACAGAGCGCCGATAGCAAAAGAGGGAAGAATAATACCGGCCGGAATATCCAGCCCGAAGGTCGCGGACGCAAGAAAGAATCCTAGCAGCGCGGCCATAAGTAGAAGGGCTATCGTAGTAGCTGATGCGCCGCCAGCTTTGCAGAGGCCAAATGGATCTTCCGTGCCATCGCCACACTCAGCAAATAGGGAATGGACAAGTTCGGAATTCTGTGCTCTCATAAAGATGTTGGGGAAATTGATCAAAGCGCTTATGAGAGCAACAGCCATGACTTCGAGGATTGGTCTGGATGAACCCCGGGATCGTCGCCATCTCGCGACTTTTAAGTTCAATCGGATGAGGAACGCCCCGTACAGGCCACCTAAGATACCAAGGATAACGAATGGGATTAATTCAAATCGATGCCATCCCCGGGTATATGTGACCTGATATAGCACGATATTTCCGGTGCGGAATGGATTGAGCGTATGAAGAGTTACAGCAGCAACCATGGCACAGACAAAGCTCTGCCACATAGTCTTGTCAGGGAAATAGTAGGACAGTTGCTGGTTGGGTCAGTGAGTGAGAATTATAAAGATTTAACGTCTCAGGAGTAAAATACCTCCAAACTAAATAAGACACCCCCGATAGGAGCCCCAAATGCGACGGAAATCCCTGCAGCAGCAGCGGCAGATAAGACTTCACGTTTTCTCGCTGGAGATAGTTTGTCAGCCTGAGACTTATAATGAAAATCGGGAGTACGGTACCTTCGTTATGGCTCAAACTTTCAAATGGTTTCATTATCACGTTGGCACAACAGCAAGCAACATGGACAAGCGGCCCTTCTTTACCCAGCCACATGCCAGAGGCAACTGATAGGCACTTCGGCAAAGTCAGAAGTTGTCAAGAAAAGGATACGACTATACTAGGGTACATACCAGACCTAAAGACTTAATTGCGAGAGTCCAAGGTCCCATGAAATGTTTTATAACGAAGCCGCCAAGGATTGTTTTGATTTCGGGAATACCACTGTGCCTGGCAAATATGGCGTACTTCCTGACCAAGAAACTTGCGCAGACAGCAAAGAAAACCTGAATGTACGTTAGCCAATCTTCGAGGATAATAAACAGAGCCACATACGGAGTAGATGATATAGAAGATATACTCAATTGTGAAGCCACCGCCAGAGGAGGAGACCCCAAAGGCTTTCCCCCACGGTGTCCAGTCCAAACACTGCGAGAGATCTACCTCATAAAAAAAAAAAAAAAAGAATCGTTAGAGAGAATTGTCGAAAGGCAAAAAGTTCACTCACCTTCATGGCCCCAGCAGCAAAAACTTCTATTGAGATAGAACCTGCCTCCCCCGCGGCCGTTCTTGCAGTAACCAGTCTTAAGGTCCCCTAGCCAGTTGCTTGAAATATCGATACAAGCTGCGATGATGCCGACCATCACACCCGTAGTAATCAAAACAAACCAAACATTGCCAGCTTCGAGGAGCCGACGGGCATGTCCAGCAAGGCCCTGGCCACTCGAATACATAAGCCGTTTTCGTTGACGCTCCTTGGTATATTCGAAGATCCAATCGATCGCGGTGAGATTATCATATCCCACCCGTCGACCCGGTCCTTCGACATACCAATCTAAAAGGGCACCTCCTTTCTGCGCATTCATGCCCCCTTCTCCTCCGCTTCCTCCTCCAAATATTCCGGCCTCTTCTGGATGTTGTCCATTCTGGATGTCCGAGTGAGCAAGATGGGTGCCTTCGGGAGCTGATTCGGACGAGTTGGTGAATATATTAGACAGACTAAATCGGGACGGTTGTTTTTGTTTGCGTTTGAAGGATATTCTACGAATGGCGCATTGTTAGGAAACGGACGATCTGGTATATAGAGCGGGACTTACGGCTCGTGTAATCCTCCGCGCAAGGTGTCGTTTAGAACATGGGAGTCCGGAGAAACTGAGCCAGTGTCTTCTTGTTGATTTCCGCCGGAAGGATTTGCGTCTGGAGATTGAGCTACATTATCGAGCTCTGGATTCATCATCGACATGGCGGATCGTATGAAGGGGTCGCTGTCCACATTGCAGATAAACAGCGGCCTTTGTCCCTGACCGGACCACTTATCGATGCTCTGACAGTTGGTACTTAATCCCGGAGATGTGGCGCAAGCTCCGTGCTTAGGTAAGGGCGGTGAAGAGCGATTGGTGGGGCTGCGCCACATGCAGCGGCAGAAATCGAGGTAAGAAAAAAAAAAAAAAGTGCCGCGACGGACATACAAATACATTTTTGCTTTCTTTAACTCACTCTGACAGGGTTCCTCTGGTGGTAGGGCTATAAGATGGAGACTAGACCTACCTATGAGAGGGCTCTTAACGAGTCCCAGTTATTAGGACAACTTCCAAAAGAGGTAGCAGACCTCATTCGCACAGCGTCCGGAACTCAATATCTGAATGCCATTGCAGTCGGCGCATTACGTTCGACATGTACAGAGAGCTTTTTCTGCACCTATGAACCCATTTTCGTGGATCTAGCTGCACGATGGCTTATATCAGATTCACATAACGATAAGATCGAAGTGCTTTCAGCTTTTTCACGAATCCTACCATTTGCGCCGCACCTCCGATCATTTGCAAGCCAATATGCCGCTTCGCGGGCTGGACCTCTATCGGCTTTGGCTACCCCCGACGAGCCATCGCCTCTCCAACTCGACGCGTCTAGCCTCCGTATGCTTCTTCTCGCTATCTTACGGCTTCTTTCCTACGATATCGATGTGTTTTCGAATGTCGTTTCCGCAAGCCGACTTCAGATCCTCTTCCAACACCAGGACCCCTCCATACGATATTTGGCTATACGATGTTTTGCATTGTATATGCGAGCGGCCGACGCTGCCACCGAGAGAATGGTCCAAAGTTTATTCGGGGATGAGCCCATTGAGGGAGAATGGGAAGGAGTTGTAATCGATTATCGCTGTCTGGGGCTATGGGAAGAACGCCGTTGGAATACGCTAGAGAAGAAGATCAACCTGTCGAGGTCCAATCGGTCAGATGCGGAAGTCCTATCTCAGGTTGAGAATCTGAAGGACTATTTCACTGCTCGAACGGCCGAAGTCTGCGGTGTCCTGGTTCCCCGACTAAATGACCCATCGCCCTTGACTTCTTTAATCGTCAAAACCCCTACTGCTATCGGAAACTTGCAGAAAATCGCATCTGCCTTAACATCATCAAAACCTCTTCTTCTGATTGGCTTGCCGAACGCAGGGAAGACGTCTTTGGTTAACCATGTTGCTGCGACAATGGGGCAATTGGAATCCATGGTGACTCTCCATTTGAACGAGCAAACAGATGCCAAAAGTCTTCTTGGGATGTACTCAACATCTCCTGCAACAGGCTCTTTCTCATGGCAACCTGGTGTTTTGACCAAAGCAGCGAGAGAGGGACGCTGGATCCTTATCGAAGACTTGAATCGCGCTCCTTCTGAAGTGATCGGTCTCATCCTCCCGATCATTGAACGTGGGGAGCTTACTATCGCCAGCCGGAAAGAACGAATAAAGTGTGCCGATGGATTTAGGATAATTGCGACGATGAAATCCTCATACAATATTGCAGGTGAAGAAATAGTCCCTAACACCACCGTCTTGGGAAGCAGGCTGTGGCAAAGAGTACAAATAAATTCCCTTTCGATTGAAGAGGTTCGCGAGGTAATTACGCATAAATTCCCTCTCTTACAATCTAGGGTTCCGACCATCATGAGCGTATACCAGCGACTTTGTTCATCTTTCCATGGAAGCCTTGCAATCAAGAGTTCCCAAGGCCGGACACCTGGTCTTCGAGACCTCATCAAACTCTGCAGCCGAATGCATACGCGACTTCAACGTCTGGGTGCGAAGACTGGGTACGAAGCCACCCCAGAGGGTGCTGATGACGAAATATTCCTTGACTTTGTCGATGTATTCCTCAACTATATTCCTGAAAAATCTCTGTCAGACACCCTTGCGCTTGTTGTCGCCGAAGTGCTCCAAATATCTCCACAGCGTGCACAGTTTTGCCTCCACGAACGGACACCGAGTTATTCAGACCAGGGGAACAGTTTAATACTGGGGAGAGAGATATGCCGCAAGGCTAAGCTGCCCAGTGGATCTACTGCAAAGTCAGCCTCCACCTCATCTCGATTCGCTTCTACAAGGGCTGCCTTAAAGCTGATGGAGCAAGTTGCCGCTGCGGTACAAATGGCGGAGCCTGTTCTTCTTGTAGGAGAGACAGGTATTGGCAAGACGACAGTGATTCAACAGCTTGCCACTTTGATGCGACAGAAGCTTACAGTCGTCAACTTGTCGCAACAGAGTGAAAGTACTGATTTGCTGGGCGGATTCAAGCCGGTCAATATTCGCACAATGGCGGTTCCGATGCTTGATGAATTCAACACGGTGTTTGAGTTGACATTCTCGGCGAAGAAAAACCAGAAATTCCTGTCATCTGTCGCCAAGAGTGTTTCCGCTGGTAATTGGGTTCGCCTGGTCAATCTTTGGCACGAATCTGTTCGACTAGCTGAGGGGGTCTTTAAGCCAAAACAAGCCGGCGAAGCCGGCGAAGAACAGCCATCGAAGAAAAGGAAGTTAGATTCGCCTAAATATCAGTATCTGCGACAAAGGTGGGAAAGATTCGCCGCCCAATTGAATGATTTTGAAGCCCAAGTGTCTCAAGGTGATGCAAAATTTGCTTTTGCTTTCGTTCAGGGCAAAATTGTCAGGGCCTTGCGGAATGGCGAATGGGTTCTTCTTGATGAGGTTAACTTGGCTTCGCCAGATACCTTGGAAAACATTGCAAGCCTTCTGCACCACGGTAGTGAGGGCTCTCCGTCAGTTCTACTTTCCGAAGCCGGCGATGTAGAGCGGGTGTTTGGACATCCCGAGTTTCGCATATTCGGTGCCATGAACCCTGCAACAGATGCTGGAAAGAAGGATTTACCACCTGGCCTTCGTTCCCGCTTTACCGAAGTATATGTGCAGTCTCCAGATAACGACTTGGATGATTTGTTGTCGTTGATTCAAAAATATCTTGGAGATTTGACTTTAGGTGACTCCAGAGTTGTGCCAGATCTCGCGCAGCTATACATCGAGACGAAAAAGCTCAGCAATGGTAATCAGCTAACGGATGGTGCGGGACAACGTCCACATTTCAGCATACGAACACTGGTTCGCGCACTTGTTTATGTAGCTGATCACGCTCATGTATACGGGTTGCGTCGTGCTGTTTTTGAGGGGTTTTCAATGAGCTTCTTGACCGTGCTGAGCCAAGAATCCGAGAAGCTACTCCAGCCTCTTCTCGAAAAGCACATTTTCAGCAATGCGAAGAATACTCGAGCAATGCTTGGGCAAACTCCTCGGGCGCCAAATGATGGCCACGATTATGTCCAGTTCAAACATTACTGGATGCGAAGGGGCCATTTGATTCCCGAAGAACAGCCCCATTACATCATAACGCCTTTCATCGAAAAGAACTTGAAGAATTTAGTGCGAGCGAGCTCTACACGGCGATTCCCAGTTCTTCTTCAAGGCCCAACATCTGCTGGTAAAACCAGCATGATCGAGTATCTTGCGAAGGTCTCGGGGAATAAATTTGTTCGTATCAATAACCATGAGCACACGGATCTTCAAGAGTACCTTGGCTCTTACGTGTCTGGGGAAGATGGAACCCTTCGTTATCAAGAAGGAGTACTGGTGGAAGCCCTCAGAAATGGATATTGGATTGTCCTGGATGAGCTGAACCTGGCTCCGTCTGATGTTTTAGAAGCACTGAATCGTCTTTTAGATGACAACCGCGAGCTTTTTATACCAGAAACTCAAGAGGTCGTCCGCCCACACCAGAATTTTATGCTATTTGCAACGCAGAACCCGGCCGGACTTTATGGTGGCCGGAAAGTGTTGTCCCGCGCATTCCGTAACCGTTTCCTTGAACTCCACTTCGATGATATCCCGGAGAGCGAGCTGGAATTCATTTTGAAAGAGCGCTCTCAAATTGCACCTTCTTTCTGTACCAGAATCGTGGCAGTCTACCGAAAACTTTCCTTGCTGCGCCAAGCAAACAGGCTTTTCGAGCAAAAAAATAGCTTCGCCACTCTCCGAGATCTCTTTCGATGGGCTCTTCGGCGCGCAGATGACCGTGAGCAGTTGGCTATCAATGGGTTTATGCTTCTTGGAGAACGAGTGAGAAACCCGCAGGAGAGATTAGCTGTGAAAGGTGTCATTGAAGAGGTCATGAAGATTCGCATTGACGAAGATGTAATATACAGCTCAACGGAGTTGGCAAAACGTGCACCTTCTTTGCTGGAACTTACACCCGAAATTGTCTGGACAAAGGCAATGAGGAGACTCTTTGTGTTGGTTTCTGTTGCCATTGAAAATAACGAGCCTGTTCTACTCGTGGGAGAGACTGGTTGTGGCAAAACCCAACTCTGCCAAGCAGTCGCAGAAGCATACCGAAAACACCTGTTGATTGTGAATGCTCATGTAAACTTGGAAACTGGAGATTTGATAGGTGCCCAAAGGCCCGTGAGGAACAGGGCTGCCATAGAAAGTCAGCTGGTGGGTGATCTTCGGGCAGCCCTCGATAGCGAAATCACGGAGTCAAAGTCAGTCGAGGAGTTAAGACACGCCTTTAGTGGTTTATCTACAGACCAGCTTCAACATCAAGATCCCGATCTGATCCGGCGCATCGAAAAGAACATTACTCGCCTGAATGCCTTGTTTGAATGGTCAGATGGGAGCCTGATAACCGCTATGAAAACTGGGCAGTTTTTCCTTTTGGACGAGATCTCTCTTGCCGACGATTCGGTATTGGAAAGACTTAACAGTGTGCTAGAGCCTCACAGGTCGATTCTTCTTGCAGAGAAGGGGCCTATCGATTCAATGGTGATCGCTGATGCCGGATACCAATTCCTTTCCACAATGAATCCTGGAGGTGATTATGGAAAGCGAGAGCTCTCTGCGGCCCTTAGAAACCGAATGACCGAAATATGGGCCCCTCAGCTCTCGGAAGATGACGACATATTGCCCATTCTGTCGAGAAAGCTTGCTTCAAGCTCGGAGGATATTTCGAAGGGAATGCTGCAGTATGCCAAGTGGTTCAAGCAGAAGTTTCAAAGTTCCTCGACAACATCACTTTCCATCCGTGATCTTCTTGCCTGGGTTGATTTCGTCAACAAATGTCACACCACAGACCCGCTGTTTGCGATAGTCCAAGGAGCTGCAATGGTTTTCGTAGACACCCTTGGCGCGAACCCAGCAGCGATGCTTGCAATGTCCCTGGATAACCTGGAAGGCAATCGCAAAGTATGCCTTGACAAGCTCCATGAAATATTCGGTGTCGATGCCTCGGGTATTTACCTGCAGAAATCCACTATTGCTATCGAAGGCAATAATCTTCTTGTAGGACCTTTTGCCCTTCCCATGAACCTTGATGCAATGCCCGATCCAGATTTCATCATGGATGCTCCCACCACCATTGCAAACTCTGTCCGCATTGCTCGTGGCCTTCAGTTGCCTAAGCCTATTCTGCTTGAAGGGAGTCCTGGGGTTGGAAAAACAACACTGGTTACCGCTATTGCCAGGGCTTTGGGGAAACCTCTTACTCGAATCAATCTCTCCGAGCAAACTGATCTGACAGACTTGTTCGGTTCTGACGTCCCTGTCGAAGGAGGTGACATTGGCCAATTTACTTGGAGGGACGCCCCATTCCTACAAGCGATGCAACGCGGAGACTGGGTGCTTTTAGATGAAATGAACCTGGCCTCTCAATCGGTCCTTGAGGGATTGAATGCTTGTTTGGATCATCGCCAAATGGTTTACGTTGCTGAGCTTGATCAGACGTTTAAAAGGCACCCCGACTTTGTACTTTTCGCTGCACAAAATCCCCACCACCAAGGTGGTGGCAGAAAGGGACTTCCTGCGTCCTTTGTCAATCGATTTACCGTGGTATATGCTGACAGCTTTACCAACGTTGATTTGAAAAATATTTGTGCGAAGTTATTCCCCGGAAGTCCATCAGCACAAACCAACAGACTTGTTGAATTTATTTCGCTTTTGAACCTGGCTATTGTCCGAGACAGGCGGCTAGGAGCTGTTGGTGGACCTTGGGAAGTCAATTTACGTGACATTCAACGTTGGCTTCAACTGGCAGATCGTGGAACTCTACAGGTGCCAGCTAGCAACTTCCTCGAAGTCATTATATCCCAGAGATTCAGGACCCAAGAAGATCGAGACCTTGTGTCCCATCTGTATAAAAAGGTCTTCGGTGATGTTGGGGATCTTACCAAAAGCTACTACCATAATGTCACTCCAGAATACATGCAGGTTGGTCTAGGCATCATGGGTAGAGATCCCCTAGTGCAGCAGACACCAGAGCCGAAGCTGAAGATACTCCCACCGGATCTCTCTATCCTTGAGTCGCTCATGCTTTGTATAGAACAGTCATGGCCTAGTATCTTGGTTGGACCGTCCGGATGTGGAAAGACTACCCTGATCAGGAAGCTAGCTGCCATGAACGGTGCCAGTCTGGTAGAATTGGCTTTAAGTGCCGACACCGACACAATGGATCTTATCGGTGGCTTCGAGCAGATTGACCACAGGAGAGACGTGTCAGCCCTCATGCAAGACATTTCCCTGTTCCTTCGGCGTCGCATTATTTCTGCCGTCAGCCAGCTGTCTGATGACTTCGGCCCGTATCTTGAAATTTTCGAAAGATTGCAGGGTGCTGGTGCATCTCTGGAGGAGGTGTATCCATCACTCATGACATTATGCCAAGCCCATCCTCATAACGATCTTGAAAATCTTCTTCTATCTGCGCAAAAACTATTGGAGATCTCACAATCGTCAGATAATATGAAAGTTGGGTTCGAGTGGACAGAAGGTGTCTTGACGCAGGCGGTGCAGCATGGGCATTGGGTTGTACTTGACAATGCCAATCTCTGTAACCCATCTGTTCTCGACAGACTCAATTCTTTAACTGAACCAAACGGTGCTCTAATTCTCAATGAGCAACGCACCGACGACGGATCTGCTCGTATAATTAAGCCACACCCGAATTTCAGGCTTTTCCTTACGATGGACTCGCGACACGGCGAACTTTCTCGGGCAATGCGAAACAGATGTGTTGAGATTTCCTTCCTGTCTCACGAAATCGAATCCATTGCCAATACATCTGTACCTGCTTACACCTCTGAATCTTTCCTCTATCGCCTTCGCTCCATCTGGAGTATTGGCTCCCAGTCATCGAACGAAGATCTTACGAGCCTTACGTATGAAGTTGCGCTGGACCATCTCTCAATTCGGGATTTGGCCTATCTTCAACGGTCCCAACACCTTATGCTACCGTACTGCTCCCCTCCAGTGCAGGGGTCCCTGGCATCTATACTGGATCGACATGTCTCAGCCATTCACGATATTACTTCTCTGAAGCCGTTTGAATGTACGAAAACGGCTATTCAATTAGGTGCCGCCCGACTTTCTATCCAGGGACCTTCACAGCCTTTGCACCCCCTGGTTAACGAGCCACTTGTTTCTATACTGGAGAATAGTGTGCCTTTTGTTGCGCTTGCAATTCTGGCGCACTTACAGGAGTCTGAGCTTGACTTACTTCAATTGAAGCAGGACCTGCTACGAGCAGATGAGTCTGGGAAACTCCTTAAACCAAGTCAGATGAGCCGTCTGGAGCGGTCGTTGGCATCTGGACGGGTCCCTGCCTTGATGAAGGACTCAACGCAACCCGTTGCCTCCTTCTTATCTGATTGCGGACAAGCTGTGTATGACTTCATAAAGAGCCTCGATCACAGTGTCCTCCAAGTCCCTCAAGTTGTACCCGCACTTCGGGCGGTTCTAAATTACTGTGCGGACGTGTTCAAGCTTACTTCAAAGAGCGAACTTGATGAAGGCGAGTTCCAAGTGTACCTTCAGATCGGTAAAGACTTGTGCGCCTTTTTATTGAAATCCTGGGAGGCGTTGAGCCCGTTGGTTTTTGCCTTGTCCCACCGCCTCAAACGATTCCAGGAAAATTGGGCTCTGAAGACAGGTCTCAGTATGCAGAAGCTTTGGGAGTTATGGAGACCTGCCACCCCTGCAAGTCAAGACCAACTGCGATCCGTATTGGCATTAGAGGGCGTGGCTTCTGAGTTCACACACATTGCCACAATGACGCATCTGGATTTGGCCCAATTGAGTGAAGTTCGAAATTCTCTCATCAACGCCCAGCGGTTCATTTTGATAGAAGGGGCCGATGAAGAAGAATTAGTACAGGTACATTTTCCTAGAAAATCCCCGGCAGATACTCTATGATACTAATTGGTAACAGGGCCTCAAGCAGACAGTTAAGGAGCTAACAAGTGTCGTGAAACGCTCAACATCGGCAGCAAGACCCTATTTTACAGATGAATTTGAAGTCTTGTGCCAGTACCATGATATTTCGGCCCTCTTCAAGGCCAAAGGAGATGGCGATGTCCTACGATCGATTCTGCCGCTTTTGGCTGGTCGTGCTGCTCGGCCCCTGAACACGTCAAAACTCCAGAGTCAGATTCCAGAGATCCTTCATAGATTGTCTCTCTTTTCAGGTTCAGAGCGTGAAAACTTATCTATCTCTGCAATCAGCAACACTCTATCTCTAGCATTACTCCAAAAACTGACTTCCATCGGTCAAACTAGCCTGGGCCAGATGGGTGCTCTGGAAGTGGAAAAGCAGACCCTCTCCAAGTCGCTGACTTTGACATCCCAAGACATCGCGGTGGATCAACTGAAAAGCCTCAGAGGGGTACTGTCAACCATTACTAAGGACCTTATTGTGGTCCATCGGGAGCTGCTAGGGGAGAAAGTCTTTGCGCAAATAGCTTCCATGTTTCAAACAATGGAGGAACGAGGCCAACACAATGACTCAATGTTACGGGATAGCAAATTGTCAAGTAGTCTTCCAGATGGTCATTATCTGAAGTCGCTTGTGGATAAAGCCCTTCCGTGTCTTATCGCCGACCTATCTGCTGCTGAGGGACATGATGACCCTGTTCATAAAACGGGGGCAGCAGTTGTTAAATTGGCAGTCATCCTTCTACGACTCTTCGTGCCCGACAAGCCCTTTGATCCTTCGTTGAACTTGGTTGTTCAGAGAAAACGTCACTCCCAGCGCGTTAAAGAGCTTTCTGCCAGATCTGAAGCTATCCGGTCTTTCGAGCTCGTATTTTCGGGCCGCTCTTCAAATCTGAGAGAGAAAATCATTGAAAAGGAATTGGAAGATTTAGGCTCTGCCCCTCCACCTTCTTCTGTCACTCGGCCTCCTGTCTCGGAAATCAGCATCTTGCATGGGGAGTTTGCCAGCTTGGTGAACTCTGTTCTTGATAGACACCCGGAAGACCTTCTAGAGAGCGCAGATTCCCCTGAATCTCAACGAATGATCCGACTACTCCGCGACAACATTCGTCAGCTTACCCAAAGGCTGAGTAAAAATTACAGATCATATGATGATATTACCGTACCGGTGGTGCGTTTTCTGCAAATCTTGGACCTGGGACTTTCCATGGTCTCAATTCAACCTCAGGATTCCAGTGACCTTAGAATCCTGGAGAAAATCAGCAAGAGCACACCTTTCCTGGGTGGCCATGTTCATCCAGTTCTGGCATTTGCTCATCATGATTTGGAAATTAGTCCGAAACGTGCCCTCGATATGTGGCTTCATGAACTGTCGTCCTTGAGAGTTGCGCAGAACGCGGACCAGAGCATTCTTCAGACTGAGGCTGCACGTAACACTCTCTGCAGACTATTCGAGCAGTTCAATACGTTATGGAAAGCTAAACTGCGAGAGGATCAAGAAGAAGAAGCCCAGAAATCCGAGCTGTATCATTACAAAGGGTCTTGGGAAGATAGCGAAGAGGTTGATGAGAACGAACTTCGACAGCTTTTCCCTACATATGAGGACGATGAGCTCGAAGCTGGTAACAGTCCAAGTCGAATGGATCAAAAGACAATTGCGGTCAGAATTGCTTCTCTTCATTCAAAGCTCTTCCAGTCTGAGGACCCAGGGAAAGCGCTGCTGGCCTACACTAAAGACTCTGCTCTGTTGCTTGGATCGATTTGGTCAGATATTGACTCTTCCGCATCACAGATTCCGCCCAAGGAGCACCTCTCAGGCGTGATTCTCTTATTGGAAGACGCTGTGAATCAAGTTCCCGCATCAGGAAATAAGTACAACTTCTACACGGATCCCAATATGGAGGAAGCGAAGAAACTTGTGTCCTTGACCCACTCTACGCAAGCTCGATTCTTTCAAATCCAGAAGTCCTGGCCGGATCATGCTGTCCTTGCGGATGTGATCATGTGCTGTGACGAGATCTTCCAGTTCAAGCACACCGAGCCTGTCGCGAAATTCCTCACCAAGGTTGAAAAGCTGCACGCTCTCGTTCATGAATGGCAACTTGTTGCAAGCAGGGAGTACTCAGCAGTCTCGAATTACGACGCAATCACAAGCCTGATTATCAACTGGAGGCGACTTGAATTGTCGACCTGGGCCAAACTCCTAGACCTTGAAAGAGAAAAATGCCAACAGGAAGTGGGCTCGTGGTGGTTTGTGGCTTATGAAGCAATCATTAGAGCTCCCCTCCAGCTTGCCGAGCCTGGCGAATCGGGACTCGATGATCATATTCAAGAAGTCACTGCCACTTTGGAAAAGTTTTTTGAATCGACAACTATGGGTCAGTACAGCGAACGTCTACAGCTGATCAAGAGCTTCCATTCTCTATTATTGCTCTATGTTGGAGAACTTCCTGCATTGGAGCGCCTTGAAGCTGCCCTGAACAACTTCCTTTGCCGCTATAAGCAGTTTGAACCTCCAGTACAGAAGTTCTTAGCCGAGAAGAGAGCAGCATTTGAAAAAGACATCAAGGAACAAATCCAACTCGCCAGTTGGAAGGACACCAATATTGTCGCCCTCAAAGAGAGTGCGAGACACTCGCATAACAGACTTTTCAAGGTGGTTCGGAAGTATCGCGGAGTCCTTTCACAGCCTGTGCAGCCTATCATAGAACAACCCATGCCAGATGAAACCGAAAATCTTCCGGTTCATAGCCAAAGCCTGATATTACCTTCAGCGAGCATTCCAGAGGCTCTCGATATGTGTCAAAAAGAGGAGAGCATCTGGACAAATCGGCCACCTAGGTTCAGAGATCCCGACGGCACGGCAAGCAATATGATGCATTTGTATATGTCATTATCTAATGAGTTCGATATCTCAAAAGATCTTGAAAGCTTCGTGAAGTTTTTCCTCGAAACAATCGCAGAATTCAAGTCACAGACGCCAAAGGTCTTGACCGAAGATAACAAGGATGATGTGCAACATCTCAAGGGTCAAAAGAAGCGCTTCTTCGCAGACACTTTGCGGCAACTATTCGAAATGGGTATTAAGCGTAATGCCGGTACTAACCTCATGGAATCACAAGCAAGTATTTCACAAGTGCTCGCGACTAGCCCATCCCTTGAGGTTGACGGCGTACTCTCCGATCTGGCTAGGAGCTCTAACCTCTATTTCCATCGGTTTTTGGATATTCTTCCGCGGGTTCGTCAAGCAGCTCACAACTACTCCGAAGACCTGAGCAATGTCGAGATATCACGAAGCTCGGGATCTGTCGAACACTTGCTATTCACGGCTAGGAAGCAGCGCGCTGTCATCGCTCCCACACTCTCTGACTTGAAGACGTTGCAGTCAACTCTTAGCAATATCTCTAATCTGTGGTCCTCTGGCCCCAAGTCTATCTCAAAGTCACATCCTCGATTCGCCGGTGAGAGACAAGATGTAACTAGAGCCGTGGCATGGTTGGCTCCTATACTCGGACTGGCTTCATCGATTGTACAGCTGCATGCCAAGTTTTCCAATGTCGACTCTTCACCCATTTCCAACGGCTTGCGCATGTGGAAGGATTCATTCGACCGCCTGAAGAAGTCCCTGAACACTTTGCCAGAGCTGCCGCTTGGAGTTACCTCTGATCTGCATAAAACGACTCTGCAAGAAGCGTCATCCTCTTTTGCCAACCTGAAGACTGATATTGCAGCCTGGATAGACAACCGTCCTGACTTAGCTTTCGCGTTGGATCAAATAACTCCTTGGACTAACGTTGATTTGGAGGCATTGGAGTTTACTAATGCTGAGAACAGCTTAGCCACTGGGGAGTTCGACACTTCTCTGGTGACGGCAATCGACAAGATCCTTATCAGCATTCAAAAGCTCAAGGAAGCTCCGTCATCGATCGTGTCCCCTGGTTCATTGTCGCGAAGCGACGAATTCTTTTCCCGCGCAGTGAAGTCTGTTCACTTAAGTGAAGTCATATCGTCACTTCAGTCTGTTCTTGCCAAGTTGCAAGCTCTTCAAGCACATCCAGACTCTGGAATCTCCCTTGCTGTGGCGCTGGTTACAAGCATGCTGCCTATCATGAACAAATATTATCGCATTTGCCAGGATGTCGTGGACAGATTCTTGGTTGTCCACCGCGAGACATGTAAGATGTCATACATTCTTGCCAAGTCATTCACACAAATCGCGTCTGAAGGCTATTGCAGTCCTGCTGAGGCATCTACAGAAAAAGGCAACTCTGGGGACCTACAAAGTGGAACGGGTCTTGGTGATGGTGAGGGTGCGGACGATATCAGCAAAGATGTTGGTGATGATGAAGATCTCACAGAGCTTGCACAAGAGCAAATGGAGCAGCCAAAGGAAGATATGGAGAAATCCGAAAATGCCGTTGATATGGACCAGGAAGAAATGGAAGGACAAGAAGGAGAACGCAAGGAAGGTGATGAGGAAGATAAAGATGATGATGCTTCAGGGGATGAGGAAGAGGATGATATCGATGAGGAGGTTGGTAGCGTCGATGACCTCGACCCGTCAGCAGTTGATGAAAAGATGTGGGATGGTGGTCACGACGAACAGCAAAAAGAGACTGAGAACGAACAAGGCAAAGGAGAGTCACAGTCGGATGAACAGACAGCTGCACAGGAAAAAGATAAGGCCAATAAAGAGAAAGGAGAAGACGGTGAGGAAGATGAAGATCCGGAAGACACCGAGGATGAAGAAGCGCCTGAAGACGAAGCCGAGGCTGTTGGCCGGGAAGACATGGATGTCACTGATCCCCATGCCAAGGAAGAGGACGCTCTGGATTTGCCAGACGAAATGCAGCTTGATGGAGATGAGGGGGATAAGGACGAAGATGGAGAGAGTGACGATGGTTTCGATGACGGCCTCGATGATTTGCCGGATGCGCCTGAGGATAATGACCAAGCAGCCGATATGGGCGAAGATACTACTGAGGCTGACGGCACGGAACAGCCGACAGAAGACCAAGATGCCGACCAGGCAGAGGAGGAAGCAACTGAAGAGCAAGAGATGCAGGAAGCCGAAGGGGATGAGGATACAAACGCGCCTGGGGAGGAAGAACCGGAGGAGCCGGAACAAGATAACAACATCCTCACCCAGCGCGACGAGACCGAGAATGCTGGAGAGGAAGTGGCACCTAGTGAAGCTGTGAACGGTGGACTCGGCACGGATCAAGATCAAAACCAAGAAAAAGGTGCATCAGGAAATGCACAGCAAGAGGACGGATCCACGGACCCATCTGCAGAGAAGAATCAGCAAACGGGCGCTGCTAAAGAAGGAGAAGAAAACGAGCGCAACCGGGATGCAGGTGGAGATGCCGACTCGAAGCCAGAAGATCCCCAGTTGCAAGCGTTCAAGAAAATGGGTGACATCCTTGAACAATGGCACCGCCGACAAAAGGAAATCCTCGATGCCTCAAAGCCGGAAGAGGATGAAACCGAAAAGCCCCTGCCAGAGGACACTGACATGGCTGATGCGGACTTCGAACACCTGGCTGACCAGGACGATGTTGCAGACACCCAAGCCCTCGGCCAAGCTAGCGAGGACCAAATGCAGGCGCTTGATCAGAACAAGGGAGTGGAGTCAGATATCAAGCCAAACGACAGTGAGATCCTGCCAGATACATCCGACGAACCGCAGGAGCTTCCAGGCAACAAGCTCGAGGATGAGATGCAGCTGGATGGAGACGGCGTACCTCCCCAAAACGAGACCGCTGGTGCCATGATTCCTGGTGCTCAGGCTCAGGAGCGGACAGCCGATCCCCAGGACCAGCACGAGATTGAGGAAGAAATCGACGAAGTTGATTCCCATCTCGCGGCCATCCACCTCTCGTCTAGTCTCCCAGCCCTCACCCCCCGGGACGAGGCCCAGCGGCTCTGGTCACACTACGAATCTTCCACCAACGACCTTTCACTTTCATTAACCGAGCAACTGCGTCTAATCTTGGCCCCTACACTCGCAACGAAACTGCGCGGTGACTTCCGTACCGGAAAGCGGCTCAACATCAAACGCATCATCCCGTACATTGCATCCCAATACAAGCGTGACAAGATCTGGATGCGTCGCTCCATCCCTTCTAAGCGCAACTATCAAATCATGCTAGCCGTTGACGACAGCAAGTCCATGCTGGAAAGTGGAAGTGGCCAATTAGCCTTCGAAACCCTCGCGCTGGTGGCCAAGAGTCTTAGCATGCTCGAGGCTGGAGACCTGTGTGTGCTTGGATTCGGAAACGAAGACCATGTCCGAGTCGCCCACGAGTTTGGCAAGCCTTTCTCCTCGGATGCCGGGATGCAAGTATTCCAGCACTTCAGTTACCAGCAAACCGGCACCAACGTGCGCAAGCTGATTGCTGATTCCATCGCCTTGTTCCGAGAAGCTCGCTGGAAGCAGTCCCCTGGAGCTGGAAACGCCGATCTCTGGCAGCTTGAGCTCATTATCTCGGACGGTATCTGTGAAGATCATGATACTATCCAGCGTCTCGTCCGCCAAGCGCAGGAAGAGCGCATCATGATTGTTTTCATCATCGTTGATGCTGTCAAGGGAAGCTCAATCCTCGATCTTAGCCAGGCGAGCTTCGAGGCCGACGCGACGGGAGAGATGAAGTTGAAGATGAAGAGATATCTAGAGGGATTTCCGTTCCCCTACTATCTGGTTGTGCGTGATGTCCGGGAACTACCTGCTGTCTTGGCCACCGCGTTGAAGCAATGGTTTGCAGAAGTGGTTGATGTATCATCTTAGATTTTTTACATGTTTTGGTCATTAAAAAAGGATGGGAGGCGTTATTGATTATTGTTTTGCTCTGCATGTATATATGAGTTCATTATTTTTTATTTCCCGCACTTGATAAATTTCAGTCTTCCCAAAATATGAACTTTTATATGAAACCCGAACCGAGATGACGTTATATTAGACAATGATTGGTATATACGGGAAATTATCGAAGCAAACAAAGCAAGGAAGCCATTCACCAACCATACTTTGAACCAGCTTCCTTTTTGTTCCTCCGCCCTGTTGCAAAACTCTCCTCCAAAGCTTCCCGCTGAGTGCTTGCAGCATTGACGAGCTGTTGCAAAGAATGTTTTCCAGGGGCAATTGCCCGGACGGGATTATGTTGAGCCGCAGCCAGTTCTTCACTGTGTGCCAATTCCTGGTTGGCAGCATATTCCGTGTCCGTATTGAAATAGAGCACACGCGACTGAGAGGAGTCCGCATTGCGGCCGAAAAGGTGACGTCGCTGGGCACGCGACAGGTTCAGATCGTCTGCAATATTGCCCAACGTTGGTGCGGGCCCGCTCGACACTTGCGTCGCAGATATGTTCGGTTCTGGTGACGGACCCGCGGGTGCTTCGGATGCTGCTGAATTGTACACCAGGGGCTGGTAGGTTGAACTTTGCGGTTGCGTAGAACCACTCGGTGATGAGTCCTCTGTTGACATGGAGAAAAGGCTTATCTTGGGTTTGGGAGCCGGGGCGGGTTTTGGTTGAGCTATAACCTGCTCATTCGGTGGCTGAGAACTGTGCTTTGTCTTCTCCACGGCGCTGGTAAAAGTGGTGGTGGTGGGGGGTATGGAAATGGGAGCCTTCTTTTTCTTCTGTTGAGAAGCCCGTCCCACAGATAATGGCTTGAACATCATCGGATTACCCTTTAGCTTCACTTCCTCAACAGGTTTCGTTTCTCCAATAGGTTGCGCTTCGTCTTCGTCGGCCTGCAAACTCCCTGCCTTTGGTATCGTCTCATCTTCGTCGGTGTTCCCACTCCCCCCCAACGCCAGCTCATTCCGCAACTCCGCATCCGCAGTGCGATCAAATCCAGGCGTTGCTCCTGTCTTCAAACTAAAGACCTTGCGCGCCGGCGCCGTTTTCTGGTCCTTCTTCTCTGCAGTGGCGGTATTCCGCTTCGGCGCAGGTAGCAGCGCGTTGAAGCCAGATAATCCACCACCTGCGCCTATTCTGGGTTTCTTGCGGGCAGGACCATCTTCATCTTCTTGTCTGGTGGAAGACTCCGGTTTGATTTCAGGGAGAGCAACTCGGATCTTGCGCGGATTGCTGCGGTCGACGATGGTTTTGGATGGTTTTGCGGTAGAGGCGGCGGCTGGTGTGGGGGCAGGTTTTTGAGGGGGTTGAGGGGTGGTGGATTCATGATCGGATTCGGATGCTTCCGAGTCTGAGTATGCGACTAGAGCCATTATTAGGGCGATAATAAGATGCGACGGTGGGAGAAAGTGGAATGTGGAAGAGAAGTTGAAAGATGCAAGTGAAAGAAGCAGCAGATCGATGCGGTTAGGCTTCTTTCGTGTAATTTACAGGTGGTTTCAAACGGTACTGCACGGATCACCTTTGTATTGGGGAGGAATAATAGGACAGCCCACCCCCCAACACAGCGAATAGTGAGGTCGGTTTAATGAAATACATATAAATACAGCATGGTCTTCTCAGAGCCTCACATTTCTCCAGGGTATACCTTACAGCATGGTAGGTATCAGCAATGGAGATAAATGACATCACCCTGTACTGTGCCTGATCACGAGCGATCAGATAAGATAAGAACCCCAGCTGACTAGCCAAACCCATCTTCAAGTCTCCAATATATTATAATAATAATTTCCAATTCTCCAACTCCTCCCCAGCAACAACCAACCATGGAAAACCCAACCTCCCCAGACCCCGATCCCCCCAGGGATCGAGACGAGTACAAACCATCCAGCAAAGGCAAATTCCGCTTCAAATCACCATCGAGAACGAAATCTTCGCACGACCGCCACAAACACCGACACGGCCACGACGACAGCAAACGCCGACACCACCATCACCACCACCACCGCTCCAAACGCCACAAATCCAAACACGAAGACACACGCTCCGCCTCCCCTAACCCAGCCCCAACCTCGCAAGCCCACTTAAACACCGACGATGCGTTCCGCGAATCGCTGTTCGACGCGCTCGGCGACGACGAAGGCGCCTCCTACTGGGAGTCGATCTACGGCCAACCGATCCACACATATGCAGTGCCGAACGTGCCCACGGGGCCGAACGGCGAGCTCGAACAAATGTCGGACGAGGAGTACGCGGCATATGTGCGGGCGCGCATGTGGGAGCGCACGCGCGAAGGCATGCAGGAGGAGCAGGAACGGCAACGGATGGAACGCATGCGACAACGTCGTCAGGCGCAGATGCGGGATGAAGACGGACGGGAGCGCGCGCGGTTCGAGCGCGATATGGAGGAGTGTTTACGACGGGGCAAGGAGCGGCGGCGAGTGAAGGCCTGGAGGACGGTTTGGGAAGAGTATCTGAGGGCGTGGGAGGGGGTGGATCGCGCCGCTAAGGAGGCGGCTGTGATATCTACGGAGGGGAAGCTGGGGAATAAGGAGGAGGAGGAGGAGGAGAAGCAGGGGAACAGGCTACGCAATCTGCTGTTTTGGCCGGTGGAGACGGGGAAACGGCGAGATGTGTCGCGCGAGGCGGTGGAGGAGTTCATGCGGCATGCACCGGGGGGCGATGATGACGATGGGAGGCTTGGGATGTTGGCAGTGTTGAAGGCAGAGAGGATACGATGGCATCCGGATAAGATCCAGCATCGGTATGGCGTCCTGGGGATTGACGATGTGGTTATTCGCAGTGTTACGGAGGTGTTTCAAATCGTGGACCGGATGTGGGGTGAGGTGAGAGAGAAGCAGTCTTGAGACGGAAACTGTTCATGAATTATGATTATACCCTGTCGGGTGCATATTCGATGTCTGCAAATTATCTTTACAGCGACATGATACCCATTTGTTTGTTTCGATACTCCTGTTCGTATCTCATTCCGATTCCACAAACCAGCCACCTACCAACACAGTACAGTACCATGGGAATTAATAGACCCAAAATCAGCTCGAAAATCATCAGACGTGGTTTTGAGACACCTTCGGTTCATCTTTAAAAGAAGAAGAAAAAATAGAAAAGCCCGAAGGTACGCATATATAACAACATGGCTATGCAATGACGCAAACAGAATATGATCTTACTGAATAATACTTTTTTTTTTCTTTGGTATTTTCTCAGAATAAATCGTGGGATTTTCTCCAGCCTAGAACCTTGAGTATCTCTGCTTGGCCCGGTACATGGTGAATCCAACATAGGCGCCAGCAATTGCACCAAAGAACAGGACTATCTTGAACAAGAACCATCCCCAGCTTCCTTGTTGCTTCTGGGGCTTGACACGGCCGCGGCTGTTGTTTGAGGTGCTTTGCGATGCACGGTTCGAGGTACTGCCGCCACCAACACTGTAGAGATTCTGTGACTTGACAGAGACAATGTCGTGGTTGTCGCTGAGTTCACCGGTCTCGGCGGAGAAGCCAAGGTATGCAACAGAGGGGATAGCAATGTTGCGGTCGGGGGCGTTAACAGTAAAGCAGTTGGTCCACTTATCCTCGGACTTGTACTGCAAATCGAGGGTCAACGACTTGTCTTGGAAATACGTCAAGCGCGCCTTGGTGGGGATCGAAGCGCCACGCAGACCACGAGCCTACATCAATCGAGTTAGCTGCTGATGGCTAAAAAGCTGTTTGAAGGATAGGACTCACAGAGCAGCCATCCAATTCATTGGCCTTTCCGTCATGCGCCTGGTCGTACGTAGTCTGTCCGTCACCCATCATGGCCATGACGTAGGGGAATGAAGTTCCGGGGCGGTTGTTCTTATATGTGTCGAAGAAAATACCGAGACCTTCGAAGTTATCCGTAGACCCGAAGACTGGCCCTTGTTGTGCGCGCTGCTTTGTGAGCCACATAGCGAACCCGTCACCGTGCAAATTGCCGTTTCCATGGATCTTGAATTCAACCTCGATCTAGATATCCTGTCAGACTGCATGTTGGAGAATCAATACGATCTAGTATATACGAACCTCCCAGTTCGTTGCTGTCAGAGGAACTCGAGAGAAGAGCCATCCTTGTTGCGATGGTCGATCGGACGTCAGACGAACATATCTAGCACTGGTGAGGAAAACAAAGACAATTTACAAGATACCTCGGGAGGCACGTACTGGTCGGCACGGATTATCGTATCACCACCAAAATCGAACCAGCGGCTTTGGAAGTCAGAGTCGAGGTATGGCTGTGAGAGCAATTGTCAATGGCGAATTCATCTGGGCGGAAGTATACACGGGGACCCACCGGAGCCAGACTGTGGGTTCGAAGCTATTGATTCCATCGATTAACGAGAAGACCGGGTCAAGAATTGGGAGGACATGCATACTGGAATGCTCTTCACATTATCGTCACCCTCATATGCGGTGACAGCCGGAACACTAGCCAGACCAGCGAGGTACAGGAGGGTTGAGAGCCGTGGAAGCATCATTGTGAGGTGTAAACAGAGGTAGGAGCGGGGAGAACTGGATATATCGAGAAAGGGAAAATCGCGGCAGGATATGAGTGTGGTCGATTAAATGACAGACTATGGCGAGATTTGAAGAGAGAAGAAAATAGCTGGTTATGTCCCACAAAACGAGTACTAGGTCTATGTCACCGGGACATGAGCGAGCTCCCAAGTATATGGGAGCGGGATAGGATCAGTCGAACGGACGATCAGGGTGGGGGAACCAGGAACGGGTGGTTAAAGGGATGAAAGAGTGAAGCAGGGTAAGGAAGAAGAGAAATGGAAAAGCAAGGCGTGGAGAGCTGGGACAGTCGAGGAATTGAAGATCGGAAGTGACGCTGGCGATGGGGAAAAGACACGGTAGTGCAGTTCACAAACACCCTGACTAAGGCGGTATTCTACTGGTCATTTTGGTACGGCCGATACATCCTCCACAATCAGCCCTGTCCTATGAACGAACCATATTAATATATAGAATATTATTGGGTTATTCGAATAATAATAATAATAATAATAATACTTATTATTAGTCAATTTGGAATTGGATTCCGCAAAACGACAGAATTATATTTTTCATTCCTGCTATACAATCGGCATCATTCAATCAATGACTTCTTCCTCCAACTATCCAAACTTGAATAATAAAAGGTTCTGCCTCATCATATCACACGAGTCGAGAATCTGATCTAGTTCAGCCCCTTGCTAGGATAGTTAGTTATCTGATCTATCCAGAAATAATAATCTATGACTTGTGATCTGCCCAAAAAGAAAACATTGGCCCAAACCGGCCTAGTCCTGACACAGCCACATCCATTCACTTTCAGCCACCGAGACCACCAGCCACAAATGAGAACGAATCCTCTTGGAGCATCGCATTCTCCGTCAACATCATCCACCACCTTCATTTACCATTCACCTCTCAAAACCAACCCTCCCCACCCCTCACACAAATTTCCAAAATGGCTCTCTTCGGCTCCGGTTCCAATGGCCAGGCTTCCTCCCCTCAGGAGGTCAAGACCGCCATCGTCCGCCAACTGCAGCAGGAAGCGGCCATGGCCAACGCCCGCAACCTGATCGGAGTACGTCGAATTTCCCTCCCTCTCCATACAACCCAACCCGATTATTGAAAAAGCGCATTCATACTATGTCAAACCTAGTAAACATAACGAAAAATATATACGACGAGCAAGCTAACCAGAAATTGTTCAATTAACAGAAAGTCAACGAGCACTGCTTCGATGCTTGTGTTCCCGTACCCGGCTCTTCCATGTCGTCGAGAGAGGAATCCTGTCTCTCCCAGTGCATGGAGAAGTATATCTCGTTCTGGAACGTCGCTAGCCGCACATATATCGCCCGCATCGCTAAGGAGTCCAAGAAGGCCGGTGGTCAGGATACTGTCGCTATGAACTCGTTGGCGACGGCTCCCTCGGGTGCTGGTGACAGTCTGTAAATGAGACAGACTGGGAATAGATGGATCGATGTTTCTTTTTGATTTTGATTTTATTGTATGATGTCTGATCGCATAGATGACGGTTTCCTCGGTGTATTTCCCCCCGGTTCTCTCTTCCCCTTTGGATTGGTGGAGGAGATTGATTGTATAGCGATCTTACAATCTCTCTCCCTCTTCCATTATCTCTTCCTTTTGGTTTGATTGTTTTATTATTGTTTTTTTCTTTTCAACCCTTTCTTGACGGTTCCATATTTGAGGAATCTCTGATGATACATGTACAACACTTCGCTTATCCCTCTTGTCGGGGGTTATTTTGCTTTCCCCCCCAGGGGCCATCTGCCCTATAATCGAAGGAGCCGGAGGGAATGTCGTACTACTTTTGTTGCTATTAAGAGATCGGGAAAGATATGTACATTATACAGATGTTCGAATAAAGAGAACATGAAGAAAAACACAGACTGCTCCGCAAGATTTGTAACTGCTTTGAAAAACGTGAGGTTGGGATGATGCGTCGTCATCAAAGCATTCGATCACGACCGAGCAGCTTATAGTTCCCATGGAAGTTTCGTAGGAACAGAAAAGAGAAAGGCTATGGCTAAAAGAAAAGTGCGCGCACGATCCACGCCAAATATACGGGACGGACTTATACCACTGAGTACTCCAATGGTTGCCAAGTTTCGGGTCGGCCAGCGATTATAAGGCGCAATAGGGAAGGAGGGGGAAATGGGAAAGAAAAGAAAGAAAAGTCAATAATAAAATGAGAATAGAAATGGGTAGCAAGGTTTATATCCACTGCTGGTTGCAACATGACTCGAGGAAGAGACGATGATAAAAGCAATGAGAAGTTTTTTGGCTCGCGTCAAGTGAATGTTTGGTCTAGCCAGACAAACTCCATTTCTATGGCGAAATGATCATTTCATCATAACTCATAAAGGAATTAGAAGTCCGGGAACAGGTGGCCATGACTGTGATTTGGATCGCAATGTTAGTTTTATCTCACATAAAAGGGAGGACCATGGGGAAGGAGTGTACGTACACATCATCACCGTGGACGCCATAGGCTTCTGTCTCTTCGGGATAGCGGTCGTATTGGCTGGCATCACCCTGTCCGCCTCGAATCGGTGGCACATAGGGGGCATCAATATCCTTCCTTGCAAGCCGGTCCCAAGTGACTTCAGCAAACCATGGATGGTTCTTGACATCCTCAGACCCGCCATGTAGGTTACCCAATCGTTTGGTGAGATCTGCCGTAATTAATTGTGAGAGAAGGTCGACGGCATCCTGGTTCAGATACGGCGGGTATTTGACCCTTCCGCGAAGGATGTTCTCGTAGATCTTGACTGGAGAGCCACTGTCCCAAAACGGAGTGAAGCCGCACAACATTTCGAATATCAAGATGCCCAGAGACCACCTGCAAAATGTCAGTCGGGGTTGGCTCCCAGCCGCTGGCACTCGAGGTTCTTACCAATCGACGGACTTGTTATATCCTTTGGAGGAGACAACCTCCGGGGCCAGATAATCGGGCGTTCCACAAAGAGTCCAAGTGATGTCAGGGACTTCCTTTGCGAATCCAAAATCAGTGATCTTTAGATGACCATGGCGGTCGAGAAGTAGGTTCTCTGGTTTCAAATCCCGATAAATGATCTGCTGAGAATGAAGATATTCTAAGGCAAGTGTCACTTCCGCCGCATAGAACTTAGCGACCGGGTTCGGGAACCGCTATAAGTAGACAATCCATCAGTGGTTAGCATAACAGGGCAATGGACAGCGAGGATAACAATAAACAATCAAGGTTCATTCAAGAAAAGATGGGAACACACCTGAGATTTTCGAAGTAAGCTGAAGAGCTCGCCTCCCTCGACAAAGTCCATTACCATGTAAAGATTTCGCGAGTCCTGCCAGGTGCCCCATAGCGTGATTAGGAACGGATGTCGCACACGGTTCAACATGCGTCGCTCGTCATTAGTGTGCTCGACCTGCTTCATTTTCACCACCTGCGCCTTCTTCAACACCTTAATCGCATAGAACCGGTGGTTGTGCTTCGACTGCACCAAGTGCACGCGACCGAAGCTTCCCGTGCCCAAGGTACGCTGGAGAGCGAAGTCACCCAGGGAATATTTCCCCTTGGTGGTGCGAGATTCAGTCCGCTGCTGGGAGGGTTGGGCCCCGCCCTGAGCTGCAGAACCCGCATGTGACGATCCCGGTTGCGGGGAATGAATTATGTTTTGAATACTAGCGACATTGGACTGATTAGACGCATGCTGTTGCAGGCCAGGACTAGGGTGGTTGGACGGGGTAGATTGAGAGACGGCGGATTGCATGGAGACAGGTTGACCGTCACTGGCGGGATGTGATGCTGAAGAAGGATTGGGACGATCGGAAGTCGGATGTTGGGTGGGAGGATTAGGAGTGGTGGTGGTGGTGGTGGGAGTGGCGGCCGAGTGGCCGTCGGAGGGATGTTGCTGCTGTTGCTGGTCGGTTGCGTTTGGTGACGTCTGCGTCTGGGCGGTGGTGGGGGACGAACTGGCCCCGATCTCCTTTGAGAGGGTCTGCGAATCCTTTGTCCGCCGTTTCTTCAGAAGACCTCCGAGGCTAGGCATCGAGGATGATTTGAAGAATCACGAGAAGCATGCAGAAGAAACCAGGCGCTGAGGAGGGCAAAGTGAGGAAGCAAGTGAGTTGTTAGGGGTGGGAGGAAATGGGAGGCAGTTAACAAGCTGAACCCCTCATTCGAGGGTGTAACGGGGGGTTTTGGATGGTTCCGGCGCGCGCGGATACTGCGGACCAAAAGCTTGAGAGTTATCGGTGATGAAATTGGTGGGGGTTGTTTCTGGAAGAGGATCTTCTTGGGGAATCAATTGATTAAGAAGGCCCAGTGAAGGGGTGCAATAAATCACAAGAACAATAAGAATCTTTCGCAAATTATAAATATGTCGACTTGTTAACAACAGAAAGGTTAGGGGAGGGGGAAGAAAGTCGAACAGAGAGAATTAGAGAAGGGAAGATGATGATCAGTGCGCCAAGACAAAACAAAGAGAGCTACAAAGAAAGCGGGGTTTGACGAGGGGACTTTGGTTGGCAAGTTTACAACTTTTATATATATTATTATTATTGTTATTAGTTAAGTAGTTTAGTAGTACGAGTACAGACTAATCTAGGTAGATACAGAAAGAAATGAGTAACATGGAATCAATATTTCATCTGGTCGGCGACCTCGACTGTAGTTTGGTATAGGATCTACCTAGTATGTATCAAACCCGATCAACAACATCCGTCCGAGAGAGAGAAAGAAAGCAAGAAAAGAAACAATCCAAAGTAGTATGGAATAGAGGAACAATGAATCACCAAAAATAAAACCATCCCATCATCATTCTTTCTAACAATAATAAGAGCTTCTCCCTTGACTAGGTAAATTCTCCGCGTTTCATCTCTGTATCACCCACAGTGCAAAAGAATTCAAGACCAAAAAGTCAATTCCTCCCCAGTTCGCCTCGATGCACCACCAAATTTCCCCAGAAAGAAAAAATAATGAGAGGATAAAACTAGACGAGGAGGCGGAGAGATGACAAAAAGCCAGTTTTTCCCTCTCGGACCAACGATGAAGTCATCACTCGCCCGTTATGACTAGCACACTCTCTCTCCTCCATTGGCCTGCAAAGTACATGTAACCTTCCCTGTCTATAATGTTAGCCCCCCCTCTCCCCCCCCAAATTGTATCTACCCATGTAATATAGGTAGTAGGTAACTATAAAAGTACATAGTAGTATTATGTTAATATAAGACATGACCATGCGGTGACCTCATCAGTTGATGATATTCGGTGGTGGATCGGTGGAACGCCCCGCTTCGGAGATTTCTCCTCCACCTCCCAAAAATACCAGGCAGTTCATGATGATGATTTTTTTTTCCCTACCATTAATAGTAATAATTGAAAAAAAAAAATATATATATATATATACATATTTCTCTTTTTCTCAAAGGCCAAGAATTTAGGATCCTTACGGAGTTAGTCGGTTTATGAAATCTCCAAGTATAAAGCATAACACTTGGGTAATCAATCCGAGTAACTACAGTTAACTAGAACTAGTAGCAATAGCCGAGGAATACTTTAACAAGAGGGCGGGACCGATAATTGTCCCCAATCAACAATCAACGAATTGATCCAATGCACAGCGGTGGTCCTTCTTACCAGGTATGGTGGAAAAGCCACCATCTTCCCTCCCCCTTGCAGACGGAGAACTTGAAGTAAATGGATATATTGAAAATAATAATAAAAAAGCAGAAGCTAAATACGATATTGCGCCATGTTCTTCTTAATCTCATCC
Organism: Aspergillus nanangensis; assembly: GCA_015844325.1. Lineage (NCBI taxonomy): Eukaryota > Fungi > Ascomycota > Eurotiomycetes > Eurotiales > Aspergillaceae > Aspergillus > Aspergillus nanangensis. The sequence continues at coordinate 186,987 of VCAU01000006.1, read as the reverse complement.
ACAATTTCGACTGCCTCCAGGGCATTGCGCGCTTCAAAGTCATATCGCTTCTGCTCCGTAGCATCATTCCCGCGCAGCACCACCACCCGGAAGTTCTTCGGATGGCGCCGACTGACCTTGCAGCCGACCACATCATTAAAACTGATGGACCGGGTCTTGGTTCCAGAACCGCCCTTCCCTTCGTCACCCGGCATCATATGCATGTAGTCATTATCGAAAGTCAATATCCGGTGGTTGGATGCAGTAAATGACATAGATTGTTTGCGAAACACGTGGTACCGTCGGTAATAACCGCCAACGCCAACAACATCTTGCTTCTGTGTGAGAGGATGCAGCATCCTCGGGCCGCTCTTTTTGCTTTTCTTGCTCGGAGCCGCGCTGTTGTTGTCAATCAGGAGTGGCGCGTTCGGAGAAGAGCTTCCCGGGGATCCCGTCAGTGAGTGAGGGCCGAACCTTCGTCGGACGAGATCTAGCTCGGTGATGTTACCCAACGCTTCGACAGTGCGATCTAACGGCGCGATGGTGTTCGAACCCATCACCTTGAGAAGATAGTTGCCCTTGTCCAACCCCCACCGCTTACATACAGAGTCCAGGATTTCCGCGATGTAGCTATCAGTGGATGTATTCAAGGTGGTGACCTGGGTAGAGGCCTCCAGATTGATGAACCGAATTTTCAAGGTTTTGGAAACTCCCAGGCGGGGCGTGGCATGCGATATCGGCACCACAGGCCGATCAGCTGGAGTGAGGGTGGTGTCGTTCAGCGCCGACGAAAAAGGCTGTCCTAGGATAGGGTTCAGGCGAGACGCCTTGTTCTGCGAGATCAGTTGTGGTGTCGGTGTCGTGGGCGTCGTCACAGTATCCTCCTCAGAAGGTGATTGACTATACATCGGGAAAAGACGCTCGTTCTCCTCAAACTCCGAGTCTGACGCTTCTACCAGAGCAAATTCGTCATATTGCTTCCCCCGAGAGCGGCCCCTTGCCCCAGCTGCTCGGTTATTGTTATTCGACGTAAAATCGGTAATGGGGGAGGTTCGTCCAAGAGCAGGAAAGTCGTATTCCACCTCACCGTCTTCCACCATTCGTAGCGTCCACCGGTTTACAGTCAACTTATTGCGCTCAATAGACGGGCCACGGCCTTCTTCCGAGTATCTCCAGAGTGCCAGTCCGATCGCCTCTACCACCGTGACCGGTGCTGGTTGCTCTGCCAGTTTGGACTCCCGGGCAATCGGCAGGTCGAGCGGCTCCTCGGGATCAGATGAGAAAGGCGCGTAAAGTTTGATATTTAAGGCATGGGCGAGTCCTGTGCCTGACAGTACGGCAAACATCTCAACAGGGTTTGTGGGCTCCCTTTTGCGCGCGTTGAGGGCCTTAGAAAGTAAGCTGACAGGCTGCACAGTGCTAATAGGCCGGGGTGGAGGCAGATCGTGAAGTTCAGGAGCGGGGGCTTTGGGCTTTCGGGGAGAGACGGTTTGGGATCCGGCCCCGTTTTGAAGCTTGTGCAGAAGAGTTGGTGATGAGGAATCCAAACTTCCTGTAATACCGACCCCTCCCAGAAGCGATGCGGAACCAGCAGTCGCGTCGAACTCAGATGAAAGTGCCGAATCCACTGACTCTCCGCCCGAATCTTCGCCTTGCTCATCAAGATCCTCAAGGTCTCCATCACCATGGATCCGCCGACCTCTGTTCTCCAACTCTATCACTTGATCCTGGCCAGAAAACTTAATCTGCGGCCTCCTATAGGCCGATGATATCATATCAGCGTCTGAGGACATATCGCTGCTAGTCGTTGTAGTTGTATCTCTTCGTGGACGTTCATTTATAGAGACTGCAGTCCCCAGTGAACCTGTTCGGTAATGTGTACCCATCGTTGGGTGGGAGGGAGATGTGACCATGACTTGTGGTCCTTCTGGGCGATCGGTTGAGGAGCGAATTGGAGAAGATCCAGCCCGTGTCCGAATAGGCATTTTAGTGAATTTGATCTGATCAAGAGCCCTAATGGGTGTAAGTAATGGTCGGTGCTACAGGTGGAAATACGGAGACACGAGTATCCGCAATTTCGGAGTCTAACCTTGGAGCGCTATCACCATCATCATCGCTCTCGTCACTCAGGTCACTGCTGTCCTCTTCCTCGGCCTCTCTCTGCTTCTGCTGCTCTTGCTGCTGACGCTCCCTTCGTTGCACTCTTTTCCCACTGCGTCCATGTAATCGACGCCCAATCACATCCGTGGTGCTTTTGCCGGTCACCATACCGCCTTCGTCATCTTCAGCCTCCTCATCTAACCCAAGCCGTAGTGCATCGACCACGTTTTTGTTGCCACCGAGCTGATAATACTCCGAGGAAACAGCTGTAGTAGTAGGAATAGGAGGAGAATGTGTGCGCCGAATATGAGCCCCAGGGGCTTGCGTGTTGGGGTTGGCAGAAGCTGACGACCAGCCAGCTGCGCGAAACCCGGGCGTATTGAGGACGGAATTGTTTACGTTTATCAACCGATCACCTATTCCGTCTTTGATTGTCGATAGGTAGGATGTACGCAGCTGCCATATTGCGAAACTGGAAGCCAGTTAACTTCACGGGTTGTCCCCAAGGAGGTCCGCGGGGCAAGGGAGGGGGAGCTCAGCAGGTCAACACAGCCTCTCAACATACTCTTCATTGTGAAGGAGAGACATCCTCGAAATGCCCTGAGGGGGTGTCCTAGGGCGATGTAGGATACAATGTTGCCAGACGGAGATACTTAGAGGTGGAAGGATACTATGTCGGACACGCCAAAACCGTTATTGGTATTCGAATGGGCATGATCCTTTGCGCCGCGATAAGGAAATACACGCGCTAGCCAAGGAATCCGGAGTTGAAGAAAGTTCCCTCAAAGCAGGACCAGCCCAGCGAAGAAGGAAAAGGACGGGATGTGTATCTTAAACGAAATGAGACGGGGTGGTTTGTCGGAAAGAGGAGAGAGCGGGTCAGGAAGAGAGAAGCTGAGGACGGGAAATTGGCTGTGGCGGCCGCGGCTCCTCCTCGATCCCTCCGCCGATCAGCCAAGCCCAGCGATGATCGGCTCTACTGATCACCAAGCCAAACAAAATACTTAACTTCGATTCTAGAAATGTACAGATGTAAAAGTACAAATAAATATATTACCGCTCGCTCTAATACACCTCAAGCTTTATCTAGCCTTGGACTTTCTACCTTTCCCCTTCTTGGGTTTCTCGTCCGCATCCTCGTCATCACCAGCCGCCTGCTTTGCTTTCTTTCCCTTAGCGGTCTTCTTGGGCACACGAACATACTTGTCCTTCTTCAAATCGAGTTCGTCCTCGTCATTGTCTTTCGAGTCATCCTCTAAAGCCTCCTCCTCCGATTCGTCAATGGCTTCTTCAATGTCGGGTTTCTCCTTCGGTAACGTCTTTGGAACCGCAACACTACTAGCTTTGATGAATGGGAGAGGATGCGATCGCTGGTTATAAATCCGGGTGAAGGCAGCCTTTGTCTGCGTTTCCAACTTGACCCTCGACTCATCCATTGGGCCAAGACCAAGCTCAACCAAGGCGTCCCAGTCGTCTCGAGTGAGATAGTAACTATCCATGAAGTCAATCACATCCTCAACACTGTCTTTACCGTCCACCATCAAGCGTCGGACCAGCTTGTCCCAAATGAGTGGTACGTATTGCTGTCTAACCTCATCTCGGTTTGCGGAAGCGCGAAGGCGCATGTGACCCTGGATCTCTTTGATATAGCGTACGAGTTTTCCTAATATAGGTTAGCAAGGCCGAGTAATACGATACTAGAAAGACACCAACCAACCTTGTTTACTGTTCTGGCCCAGCCAGGATGAAAATGTGGGACGTTCCATCATATTACCATAAACAAAGCTGGCGGGTCGAACAAAGCTGAAGATGGCGTGCGTCGGCATCAAGCTCCACTGTTGCTGTGTCCCATGGATCATCTTGTCGACAAGATCACCATCGCTGATACTTGAGGCTGCGTTATCTGCTAGTTCGAGCATCTTGAGCTTTTGTTCCTTGCCTTGGTAGCCACCGATTAATGATGGTTTTGTCTTCAAGTAATTTTCCTGCACCATGAGATGACTGAATTCATGATCGTTGAAGTAAAGTTCAACCTTATCATTCAATGTTGCCTTAGAACTTGGCGAAAACATCTGTGCATTCAAGATCTTGCTGGCAATATCAAACGGCTTCAAGACCACATTCTTCTGCCAAGCTTTTGACATATCTTTTCCGGATTGGAAATCAAGATTTTTCTGGTCCAGCTTGACTGTCGAGAGCATATTGATAACTTGCCGTATATCGGCATGGGTACCCTCAATGAGACTGTCGAGTACTGGCGGGGGAATCTTCATACCCTCCCGGAAGCAAATTGTCGATAGTCGGGCTCTTATTTGCTCCACCGTTGGACGTCTGAAAGGAAGATCGTAGACAACCCCATCGAATGGCTTCATTTTCGGCAACTTTCGCTCGTTGCATATCATAATAAGTGGAATCTGGGTTTTCTTGGCGACTGCGGCCATCGCACCAACTCCACCTCGGTCTCCCGCAGACATGCCGTCAACTTCATCCAGGATGAGCACCAAGTTCTTCTTCCCACCTTCAACCTTCTTTCCGTCTCCCGAGAAATACCCCTGGAGAGATGTAGTATCCAGGACACCCAAAAGGCCGTTTTCCACGAGTTTCTTGCTTCTCGTATCACTTGCGTTGCTTTCAACGACATCAAACCCCTCGATGTTTGCTACGAGGTGTGCGGCAGTGGTTTTTCCGACACCAGGAGGTCCATGAAGCATGATAGAACGATAAAGCCCCGTGCCATCTGCCCCGCCCTTTTTGAAGTTCCATTTGGCGCTTTTATGCCAGTTCCGAAGCCATGCCTGGAGCCTTTCTACCTGGCCCTTGTTGCCGCATATCATATTCATTGATGAGGGTGCATACTTCGTAGTCCAAAGGCGATCATCGATGTTTGCTGCACCTTTTTCTTCCTTGCCACGATCATTGGCTTTCGCTTTGCGCTTTTCGTCTTTTTCGATCTCAGCAGCCATGGACTTAATTTTCTCTTCCTCAGCTTTCCTCTTATTCTCATACTTCTCAGCCGCCTTGCCGTCACCACCGTTCGCTGGAAGACGTCTAATAAGCTCGAAAAGTCCTTCTTCATTAATCGTCTTCAAGTTGTTGTTTTTGATCGTCTGCAGCTTCTTAGGACCGGCATCGGACCCCAGGACAACGTAGCTTGTTTTTGAGCTGGGTGCTCCAGTCACTTTGCCACCATATTGTTTGACTAGAGATGACCCTTCTTCGCGACCAAGTGTGTCAAGGACACCAGTAAAAACGAATGTCAATCCAGCTAGGCAATTCTCCGCTCCAGTGGGTAATTCCACACCACCTCCAACAGGAGACTTCGACCTTTGCGCCTGAGCAAAATAGTTGAATTTACCGGGTTCGCCTTTTGGTGGTGATGGTGGTTGAATCGTTGGGATGCTGTCGAATATATCTTGAATCTCTTTGCTTTCAGTTTTATCGTTTGAGGACGCTTTCGGTTTCCGTGTAGGGGCTGAAGCCGTGGCTTTTGACAGCGCAGCACCTCTCTTCTTGGGTGGGCTTTTCGATTCGCCATCATCATCCTTATCAAGAGCCTCCGATTTGCGCTTTCGGGCCGGTTGGGAGGCAGCAGATTTGGAGCTTTTCGATGATGGTTTAGACAAATCCTCCATGACCACATCATCATCCGACTCAAGTTTCGATGGCTTGCTGCGACTCGATCTCGTAGAAGCGGCGTTGGAAGGCTTGACCGATAGCTCCTCCAAATCGCTGCCATTCTCGCTGTTTTCCTCGACGTAGTCATCATCACCTTTGCCTCGCTTTCGAAAGTCGGTTGCATGAATATCATCGCCACCAAGGTCATCATCATCGTCCAAAACAACAGTGGATCTCTTGGTAGATCGGCGAGGCGGTTGTTTTTTCACACTGGGCGGCCCATCAATCTTCTCATCATTGACAGATTCGTCGCGTGGTGGTTGGGGTTTCTGAACAGGGGAGGTCGTGCTGGTCTTAGCTGGTCTACCCTTCTTCTTACTAGAAGCGAAATAGTCCGACGTGGATGTCGCTTCTCCTTGTGGTTCTGAAGATTTCCTTGAGAAAGCTATCAGCCAACGAATCACAGCAGTCGCTTTCGTAGGTCAGAGGGATATATACGTTTTACTCGTGGGCTTAGCTTTCGGGGTCGGAGCTTTGACTACTGGAGCCTCATCATCATCGTCACTGTCGTCCACAACTTTCCTGCTACCTGCATTGAGGTATTGAGGTCAGAGAGGGGGGTTTCTTTCCAATGCAGCCAAAGCTTACGTTTCTTTCTGGTAGATGTATCCTAAGGAGATATCTGTGTCAGCACAGTGTACAAACGGCATAACGATACCAATGGGTTTGTGAAGTAATCTGGGTCCATACATCTTTCTTCGCGGGTGGTTTGGCGGGAGACTGTTCAGTGGTAGAGCCTTGACTGGACTTAGCACCAAAAAAGCTCCGAATATCAGGAGGCATTATGACTGCTAGTCAAAGTTCTCAGACCATATCCCTAGAAGATTGGAGGAGGGATGTTTATATCGATGTGAGAACAAACAGGTAGGCAGTCATCCAGCGGTTCTCGCCAGACACGACGCGCTGCCTGGAGCTTCGCGCGGAAGACGTGATCTAATTAGATTACATAAGGCGCACGCCCATGGCACGTGCGCAGGCGGTTCTACCCTTTTCGGGTTGGGGGATCCCGGAGATGCAGATACGCCGATACAGCCAAAGTTCATTTCCTCGTCGCCGGGCTTTGAATAAGAACGGCCTTGAGAACACAGTTACAATATGGTTCCGCAATTAAGGATGCTGTCGGGACCCCAACTTGGCCTTCTCCGGCCTACCTGTGAGATCCTCCCTCGTCAATGAAAAGTTTTCCCAGTCCGACCAGAGAACTAACCTGGCGAATAAACAGGTCTATCGACGACTTGCACCGCTCTCCCGTTATCACGATGTTTCTCGACGACCTCGCCAGCTCTGGACTGGCTCACGCCTAAGTTCCAGGAGAAATCGAAATCCCCCAAGGGTCGGCCACATGTCGCAACCGGCGGTTCATCCCGCGGTACCACCGTGGTTTGGGGTGAATACGGATTGCGCATGAAGGATCATGATCGCCGTCTCCCTGCTTCATCGCTGAAGATTGCCGAAGAGACGATTAAAAGACGTCTGAGAGGCATGAACTACACACTTTACAAGCGGGTAAGCGCCAACATCGGTGTCTACACCAAGGGCAACGAGCAGCGTATGGGTAAGGGTAAAGGAAAATTCGATTACTGGACGGCAAAGGTAGCAGTGAGCCGAATTGTTTTTGAGCTCAGGGGTGATTTGCACGAGAAGGTTGCAAGGGAAGCCTTTCGGTTGGCCGGTCATAAATTACCTGGTAAGTCCTGTGGTTTCCTATATATCTTTTCGTTTGTTTTTTTTTGGTTCTTTGCACAAGAATGGATGAAACATGAGGGCTAATCATACAAATAAGGTCTTTGGGAGTTCGTCAAGAAGGGTGATCCTCCGGTCGTCGGTCTCACAAAACTCGGCAATGGGGTGACTCTTGAAAGCCTTAAACGACCACGAAGAAGCCCGGCCTTGGGGGCAGAAAACCTCCCTACACCCCCCAAGTCATCTTCCTCCAACCCATCTGCCTCGCAATAAATCAAACGCCCATAAAATCCTGCCTCCCTGCCATGTCATTTTACTGGTCTTTTCCTGGCAGCAAATTAGGCACCGACGCCAGATCCAGGCCCATACCCCTGTAGCCTCCTACTCTTTGCTGCTGCTGCGTCCTCATCGTCCCTGTCTTGGTTTTCGGAACCCAGACCTTGTGTATACTACTATCAGCTTTGGATGCTTCCGTGTTTCTTTGTTTGTTTTATCCCCAAATGTGTGTGCCGATAGCTTTATCAATGGAGTTTCATAGAAGGACCAAGATCAACCGTACCATTGTTATCACCGAATCCTCCAATCCCAACTTTTCTCGCCATCTCCTCGTCCTCATCTCTAGCCCTCGCTGCAGCGGTATCCGGGGTCATAGTGCGCATTTCGCTGCCCCTATTGGAGGCACCAGCTGATCAGAATGAGCTTGCGAGTTTGGTATATGGACACCTCCCATAGCAGTTGACGTACCTCCCATCTGTCCTGTCTGTCTTTCCGGCGGATTTGTGTACATTTTTATGGATTCATATCTTATACCGTATTAGCGCGCAATTTGAGGAGTGGCAACAAAGCTGTGCATACTGGGTGCTTTCCCCGCCCGGCTCGATGTCCATCAGCCTAGTATCAGACATTGAATTGTGAGACTTGATTGAAATTATTAGAGATAAATATCCTCTTGGGATACGAAAACGGTCAATGAAATGGTAGAAACCAACAGTGTAAAGGAGAATTCCGACCATCGGCATAAAAGGTGGCCGTCAATCAGTCAGATGACGTAGTGGACTATTTCGGCATTCTCCATGCAATCAATCACCATGGATCTACTTGAATCTAGATTTACCAAGTACTGTTCGTCAGGTAAATTTGCAACAGAGACATGCCCTATTTATGTTGAAATTTGTTCTGATTGATCACGCTTGTTTTAATCATATTTCCAGTCGATCTTCCTCCCGGCTTCCATCGACATAGAATACAAGTTGCTTTGCTGCGAAGCAGACTTCGAGCATACATATATGCACTCTTCATATTTACGTAGGCGCCTAGGTAAAATTTTCAAATCATAATGCATAAATTAATAGAAGACCCAACCAGCAAAGTAATACGCAGGAATATTTCCGCTGCAGGATGCAAGAACACCATCAAGCTCCGGAATTCTGTCCCATGTTGTACAGTACTATCATAAATCGTCGACTATTAACTCCATGGCCTAGAAGTCCATACCCATTAAATAACTGCAGAAGGTGTTAGTATCAGGTAGGTAAGTTATTCGCGTGGCAGATCTCGAACCTTTCGTATATGCGCATGAATTTAGCCACAAATGCTTCGAGGTGAAAGATGACTTTCTATAGAATCGGTCAGAATATTTGATTCAATGAAGGTTCTCTGGAAATTGTGCTCACGCTGCCCTGCTTGACTCGATGCTCATAAAAAGCGGACCAGCTGATCACCTCTGGTTTCAGAACATCGTCAACCTTCGCAATAAGCTTGAATGTAAGGGTCTATAACCTAGTTAATGCTGTCCAAGTTCCCAATTCATGCTGAATAACCGACCTTGAGGATTGTTGTTGGTGGTATACAGTGGGTCAGAAGATCATAGAGCCTTGCGCGAACCTGCAACAGTCGGGCCGGTGACCGCTCTGCTAAGATTTCGTCTGCAACCAGACTGATTAGGGCCTCCCAGTCAGGGGGTGGAATTGGTGTCTGATCCGTCACTTTCTCACTGTTGTCAAGCAATTTAGCCCATACTTTCTTGTTCCGACTTTTGAACGGAATGAGCTCACCTCTGGGCGTATATGGATTCAAACATAAGCAGTGCCCGTCGAAGGTTGCGCCCGCTCTCCTTTGCAATCCTCTGGTTTAACCCTGGCGCAACCGGCCACCCTTCTCTCTTCCCAGCGTTACTCAAAACATTGCAAATGTCATTTTCAGTCGGCGCAGCAACCCTGACCAGCAGGGTACGGGAGCGGATGGGAGCAATGATGTTGGAGGTGCTGTTGGCCAACAGGATCAATCGTAGGTTGGGGCTGTACTTTTCCATAGTTCGTCTCAGCGCCGCCTGGGCATCGCGTGTTAGATGGTCCGCCTCGTTTATGACCACCACCTTGAATCGTTGCTTCGCCGAAAGATCGACTTGCTGGGTTTGGGCAATCTCCTTGAGCAATTCCTGAACGACAACGCGGTCATAGTTTCCGACATCTGATGGTGTAATTTCAAGGTGATATATGGAAGATACGATGTTAAACTCAAGTTTTCGGTTACTCGTCGTTTGGAAGACTCTAGCATCGATTTTGATCTTCTCAACTCCGGGACCATACAGTTCCTTCAGGGTTGCGATTGTGCGAGTTTTCTTGCCTGCTCCAGAGGGTCCGTAGACAAGTAAATGAGGGAAGTCGCCGCTTTGAGCCTAGAGAGGAAAAAAGAAACCATTGAGCATATACTCTTGTATACAGGAGGGTAAAGGTCTTTCTTACCAACGATCTCAGTCGCTCAGAGAGCTCGGGGTGGTAGGAGAGAGCATCAAGTGTGCGTGGGCGCAATTTATCCACTAACAGAGCCATTGTGAAGTTTTGATTCACTGCGAATGTGGGTATGCCAGACAAGTCGAAAGATTCTCCAAATCTGTTGATGAAAGATCAGATTCTCTGAAGGAACCAGACGCGTCGGCTCGTGACGCGCGAGCTTAATTGGTGGTCCGTGCCCGTAGATTATATAATCACATATTACCCTGCTCCAAATACATCCAAGACATCCAAGTTCTGGGTTTCTTCATTCTATATAAGCTGGTGGGAACTATTCTATGATAAACGCTATTGGATTGGATATCCCAGATTTGTGAAGTCTACCCAGGCAGTTTCAAGTTCGTCAATTTGCAAACAAAAACATAGGGTGTGCCTCTTATGTACAAGGTTTCTCCCGACGATATAAGTACAAATTCTCTCCAAACGCCGGTCTATTGCATATGGTACATTGATGATAAAAAGTTTGAGGAGAGATATTTTTTTCCCTCGAAAACGGAACAGAAGTTTCCAAAAAGACCTTTTGGACCGCTAGTCCGCCCGTTTCATCGTGTTCGGACAAGTCTGCTGCGTGAAATCACGGTTTCAGACTGTCTAATTACTCAACGGGTTACGGTATATCAAAAAGATTTCTCAATATGCGGGATTCTTGGTAAAGCAATACTCTAGTCTTTACGATACAATAGGCTTGAGCACACCATTGTCATCGTATCGCGCTTCTGCTATGTATTAGACCTATCAGAAATACGAATTGCGATGAACTTACTGAAAAATGTGTACGATAGGGTGATGGTATCGATGCCCTTCATCGTAGGATCCTTTGCGAAGTCGGGGTCGATGAAAAAGAAAACCGGCATATCAACGGATTCACCAGCATTCAACTTCTGCTCTTCGAAGCAAAAGCACTGGATCTTACTGAAATATGGAGCGACCTGGCCAGGTGTGACGCTATACGTCGCAACGCCGATGATATCCGCCGGGCCAGTATTCGTTGCTGTATAAAACGCCAACGCAGTCTCACCCGGCAGGACTCGGACCTCCCGCTGCTGCGGAACGAATTTCCAAGGCAAAACATCCGAGACAGAGCCATTGAACGTAATTCGAAGTCGACGGGAATCTGTTACCGGCATCACGCGCGATGAGGTATCTCCATCGCCTCCGCGATGTGTGAGAATTGGCTGACCACCCCAGCCAGTCTGCTGACAGATCTATAATACATGGCACTGGGTTAGCATTTCTGGTAAACGAACTGAGCCCAGGGCGTCTGGCTTACCATTTTATACATGGGAACCGAGCCATACGCGAGCGCAGTAGTCCCGAGAATAATACTTGCAGCATAGTACCTGTAGGATTTTTAGAAGAGCTCAAAGTATCACGAAAAGGCGCCATTGTACATTGTGGATGCATTCCGTTTCTTCGATTGAGGTGTATTAAACGGTGAAGAGGCATTTTGTCTTAGGAAGGAGTTGCGGGAGAAGTATCGGCACCCCAGTGGCAAGCATATCGGGCTGATATATGATGGAGTTTTGGAGGCGATCCCCGCTGGTGGGATTCGACTCCAGCAAAAAGCAATCCGATTAAACATGGCAGAAGCTATGGTATTCTTGCTCGGTGTTGCGGAGAAGTTGCTTTTGCAGCATCCGCCGCGGCGAAGGATCGAGCTCACGTGATAACACACCCCTATCGATAACGATAATGAAACATCGTTAATCGAAGAACAATTACGGGTACACTACAGCAAGTATCTTTCATGCTCTTGCATGGGAGAGCATGGAGCATATTGTATAACCAATGTACAACTGAGCAATAATAATAATAATAATAATAATAATAATAATAATAATAATAATACACTTCCAGGTATTTGACAAACACCAGGGACTTGAAGAGAGAGAGAAGGCGAGCACGAAGCAGACACCCAGGGAAAGATAATTTTACAATTCGATCATTTCACCACGCCTGCGCCAATTCTACCAAAGACGCCTCGGACCATACTAGGTCGCTCCTGAAGACAAGTAAACAGAATGGCAGCGCTAATGGCGAAGGTAACACGCTCGCGGTATTGGTACTAGACAGAAGGCAACAATTGTTAGCGCTAACCAATGCTCTAAGACAAGGCTGATAAACAATAGGTGCAGGTTGGCGGGGGAAAATAGGGCCAAGATGTAACATCTCGAATGCCGAATGTGGGCTTCATCAATCATACCTTCTTATGATAAAATCTTGGTAACACGGTCGCTACAGCTCTGGGTGCCACAAACAATGCGATCTCCTGCCGCTTCCGCGCGCTCTCAACCAGTATACTCCACCCGCACATAAGACATCCCACTCCAACACAGAGCCCAGAGTCCCACATGAGCGGGGTCACAGTTTCCTTTTTAAATATTTTTGGTCCAACCCTCGTTCGGGCGAGGCAGACCCCATAGTAGAAGAGGGTAACGAACGAAGCCAGGAAAGCGGATGAACGCAGTGCATCAGAGACAGCCCGGCGGAGGGACTGGGCAGATTTCATCGAACGCAGACGAAAGACGATTTGTAGGGGTATATACGTTGCACAGGCAAACTTGAAAGTCTTCGCGAATCGGGATGCGGCATGTTTCTCGCAATTGGGGCCGCAGCCCATGTGCACCATCTCGCATGGGATCGGAGTGGTCTCCTTTGGATCTCCCCACTCCAGGGGCCAGGCATAATCCTTGCACATGGATTGCAGGAGGGGCGCTTGACCTGTTTCTTTCCCATACACAAAGGTCCCCATTCGGGCACGGCGAAGCGCCTCGATCAAGCGAATGTCTACTTTGGCGACCTCTCCGATCCATTTTTCATAGGATCTGGGCAATCTTTCCGGAAGATAAAACCAGGCCCACATTACTATGGCGGCGCTGGTAGCAAACACTCCGGCATCTACCAACTTAGGGAGCATCCGTTCAATTGCAGTCCAACGTCTCTGGGATTTTCGCCATATCCGCCATCGTGCCCATGCTATACAGGCTACTAGGTCAACTGCTCTGGTAAGGCTGAAAAGGGTGAGATCCATGGTCCTTCCACCGAATGTATGGGGACGACCACCTGTGCCTATACCGCTGCCGTATTTTCCCTCGGTGGTGGCATCCTCTGGACTAGATTGTGATTTGCTGCGAGCCCCTTGCAGGCTAACAGGCTTGCGGTTCAAGACTGCAAAGCTAAACCAGGCAGAAATGAACGCAGTAAGGAGTCGCACTAATCGTACGGATCCCGCAGATTTTAGAACATCTGCCTTGGGCCCGAATTTGGGCCCTAAACGGTCACATAATCGTAGAATAACATAGGGAAATAGTGTCGAGCCACCGACTAGAGTGGCACAGAAGGTGGGAAAGCTTTCTAGACGGATTGCGCTTGTCAAGGCACGAAACAACTGTGGATTCCATGTCAGCCAACATATACAAATCCCCGCGAGAACGGCAGAAGGGCTCAATCATCAATCAATGGATGGAAAAAGGCAGAGTCAGGACAACAGGGAAAGGAGGTAGAATGGGGAAATCTACTCCGTACCTCATCACACTTTTCTTTATTGCTCAATTTACTCCTACAAATATGTCGAACTGACGATATAAGCTTGGGTGTAGTGGAAGATAAATATCCAATTGCGTAAGCACGTAGGACACTGCAACAAAAACCAATGGGTGCTATGTCAGTATGAGTGCACAGAATAACGTGCTCAAGCTAGGGGGCCCTCGTTCCTTTGGGGGCCAATCAGACATCAATCACTGAGTACTTACGGTTTAAGGATCTGAAGCTGGCTTGGCTGCCGGCCAGTTAGGCCGATGGTTACCATGGTGGCTTTGGAAAGTTCAATGCATGGCCACCGTCCGAGTCAAGAAATTTGTATCTTCGCCAATACAACCTTGGAAAGGCGACGTCAGAATTTGGCTCGTGTTGTGAAGATCACCAAATTACCCGAGTATACCGAGAGAGTAGTGGGTAACAAAAAAAACAAGACACACCGGCCCCCGAGTGATCTTAGCTACGGAGAGCTAGCATGGAATCGTGTTCCCAGACCGACTAAATCTGGGGGATAGGAAGCAAGGATAGCCGTTATAGAAATTCCATGGAATTACGGGGTTAAGCCAGCACCAGATGAGATTCTCCCGCAGGAATTGATCCAAGAACAAAGTAGGTAGCAACTGTTCGTGTGATCTGCCGTGGGACGGTGCAACCGACCTCGGTCCTGGAAAACACGGGGGGGAAGTGTTCGTGGTTCAGGGGTAGGAGGACCCTAAGGATGGTTTGGGTGACGATCCTTCATCTGTCAAGGTTGGGGTATTATTATTATTATGGTTATTTTTATTATGAATGCTTCTCCGGTCCGTGGTAAGGGGAGCTGGCGACTTGGCACGTTGTGGGGCAGAGGGAAAAGGTAAATAGATTAAAATCAGAGAAGAATGGAAAGGAATGCGAAAAGGAGAGAGAGGGAACGAATCGTCGTCTCGGAAAGATCGAGGAGCGTAGATCAAGAGAGAAAGGATAGACTGAGGAGGTCTTTGAAATAAGAAGAATCGTAATGATCGTGAACGAAACGCATTCGGCGTGGCAGATTGGGCCGAGATGGTTTCTTACCGTTCCCTTACCGGAGACGAACCGAAACGGGTCAGCAGTGCGAACAGGCCCCGGGTAACCGTGAGAGCTGCCTGTAATTTTGAGGTATTTCTGTTACGTCACGCGAGCAGTCCACCAGTTATATTTTTGCATGTGATCGACTCGAAAGGACCGACGGTTTCCATCGACTCGCGATCTCCAGATTCCGTCGTCATCTTTTTTGCCTGCCTCTGGGGTCGTCAATGCGGGGGATTCCCTTCTGGTTCTTATTCTCATTCTGTCCCATGCCGTGAATCATCGCTTGAAGCTCCCTACCTGCTCGTCGATTTTCCTAAAAACAAAACACAACCTTCCACTTCCACCGTTCCTTTCTACCAACCATCCCGCCATCCGCTGCTTTGACACATACACACACACATACATATACATACCTACGAGCTGACCCTACTACGTCGCAAGGAGAGACGGCCATCGCATTATCTTTTATCATCTGCCCTTTCGAAGTAAGGCATGATTGCCTTGCCCATATCAGCGCTGCTCGCGACAACAGAGTAGCATTCATAACGTATATTCTTCCATATCGACATATCTGTTCCTCTCCCACTTCACGCCCACCATCATGAATTTGCACAGTACTGAAACTCGAAACGAGAACGGCCAGGACAGTCCGAACCCTCATCCCGGTCCCTTTGGCTGTAGGTAGTCCGACAGACCTTGTGGCCTTTTTTTTTTTTTTTTTTTTTTTTCACACTCCTAATCAGTCTTTCTTTCTAGATTCTTTCCTCTCCCCCATGGATACACCTTATGAGCCTGCTCCAGCGCTGCCCTCCGGCCCAGCTCTACTTGACGATAATGAGTCAAATATGCTTGATAACTTTTTCACGACCATGAATTCCCAAAGTTTTACGAATGATTTCTGGCTACCTGGCCAACAACCTAAACCTCTCGATTCTGCAAGTCTTGGATGGTCGGACGAGCTCCCTCCAAACTTCGAAGGCTCAACAACCTCACTCTCACAACTACCTATGCCGAGTCGCGGTTTGGAGAAATCCGGCATGGAATTCCTTCCGACCATGCACGGTGGGAACCCAGATATCTTCGCGGCAGCCTCTATGTTATATCAAAATGGAATTACTGGGACCGAATTCAACCCTTCCTTCGATCATCATTCATTCTCAACTTTCTCCGGCATGGACCTTCACAGCGCCAGGCTAAACGGTCACGACAAGAGCCAGCAGCAACAGCCATCCCAGCCACCGGCTCCCTCACCCACTGCACGCGCCCCTGTCGCTTTTCATACGTCAGAAATGATGTTTGATGTACGGCAACCCATATCTGCTGAACAGCAAGCGACTGCGAAAGTCCGGCCGCTCCACTGGGGCTCTGATGTCAGCTTTATGGATCAAGGTTATGTGGCGCCTCCCGACCAACCTGACGAAGAGCAACGAACGAAGGAGTTGCTTGGGAATTTAGAATGTCTTGAGCGTCAAAGCAGCGCTGCAAATACGAGAGCGCCTAGTCCCGAGCGGATGGCCAACGCCCATCAGACAGCATGGACAGAATCACATCCCGCTGGACAGTTTAACAACCTAAGGAGGGAGTACAGCAGCAATATGGAAGACTTGTCTCAGCCCAAAAAACGACAGAAGACGCTGATTAAGGAAGAAGATGACGAGTCAGATGGAGATACATCGAGGCCCCGATCAAGGAGATCTCGAGGCTCAAGCTACACCAAATCGAGACGAATGTCAGCTGATGGAATCCGGAAATCCAAAGCTCAACAAAGCTCGAAAGCCGCACGCGAGAATTTGACTGAAGAACAAAAACGGAGCAATCACATCCTCTCGGAGCAAAAGCGCAGAAATCTTATTCGGCAGGGTTTCGATGACCTTTGCTCCCTTGTGCCCGGGCTCAGGGGTGGTGGATTTAGCAAAAGCGCCATGCTCACACAAGCTGCAGATTGGCTTGAGGAGTTATTGCGTGGAAACGAGATCCTCACAGCTCAGCTGTCAGAACTCAAAACCATGAATGGGTTGGTGATGCCACGATGATTTGCATATGACAATACCTTTCACGAGATCACGACAACTCCTTTTCAGACAAATGTTCTCTTCAGCGGTACAACAAAAAAAAGGCAAAAGGGGTGCCCTTCCTCCAGCTGGTTTGGTTTTACACGGTTATAGCGTTTTAACAGGACGGACAAATCTGGCTGAAACTTTGGGTGCTGTCTCTTTGGCGTTTACAATCAAGGGTAATGGTTCCATCCCTTGGATTGGATACGGTTTTTTATTTTTTCCCCATTATCTTTGTTCTTTTTTTCCTTCTAGTCTCGCCTATCTAAGGCAGAGCGTTCTATACCCCATAATACCTCGCTAGGCCTTTACCTGGGTCCATCTCGGTCTGTATATAGATTCAAATTTCAGGTTGCGCATAGCCTAAGTGGCATAAACTAAGTGATTCTTAAAATTGATTGCTGGCTTCCTGTGGTCATACATGAAGAGTATCTAGGGTATTTTTCTCTCATTCACTCAGTAAACGTTACGCTTCCAGCCCTAGTGCTACGTAGTAGATCACTTACTCGGAGAATGGGTGGTCAAGAGGTACCTAGGTTGGCACCTGGTAAACTACCAAGCCATATGCTTTGCCTAGGGATCCATCACCTTTCTTTCTTATCCCGAGTGGTTATACAAACGATTGACTAACATGTGGACATGTGATACGATTGTCCAGTAGATGCCTAAAGTAGTTTAGCGCCATTCCGATTACATGTGACAGCCTGCCCGCGTTGATCTCGAGCTGGAAGTCAACATGTAAACAACAAGAAAGCTACCGCTTCCCGAATCGCCTTGCAGCTGCCAAGCGATAATGATATCCGGTTGGAAGATCTTGTCAAGTTTTTAACCACTAATCAGTGTCTGGATTCTTTTTCTATCATTTTAATGCCTCCCAAACGCAAACGCCCCAGAGACGGGCAGGACCAAGAAGACGACGTACGCGACAAGCGATTCTCTTATCTCAAACCCCAAGTTCGCCAGATATCCGAACGGACTATCAAGTCGAAATGGTCTACGCTACCAGAGCCTGTCCAGGACAAGGTCCGTGACATGTTTCGAGCTCTTGAGCGCCCTGTCATTGTGCGGCAGCAAAATGAACGCAAGCGCATCGAGGCGCAGGCGGCCGTTCAAGCTGTAGTAAAGAAGTACGTGGGGCGAAACAAATTTATTTCTGCTATACCGTAAGAACTACCAAAGCTAACAGAAAACCCCTCCCTTCTTTCTTGAAGTCTCGGCAAGAGATTACCTAGAATGCCATTCCCTCCCATCACCAAAGACTCGGCTTTTGAATACGAAGCAGCGCTCAACGAACATGTAGGAACGCCAGCCTACCGTTTTCTTAAATTTTGCTGACAAGTCAATGCAGAGTGCCTTAGAAGCTGGTCTGGCTACCGTGACGGATAGCATTGACATCTTGAAAGCTGAGATCGAGAAAGAGGAGGCTTCCCTTGCCAAGGAAACAAAGCAGCTGCACGATATGGAGAAAAACAAGAAACGTGCTGAGACGGAAAGAAAGCGACAATTTAGAAATGTAAATCTGTCAGCGACTCCTCTGGTCTGGGTTACTGATGTTGACCGCTCTCTAGGAACACCCCGTACTTCGAAAGCTCGACTCCGCCCTCCAGAAGGGAGACCCAAAGCAGGCGCATTTCCAAATTTCCCTAGGGAAAGACTCTCAAACAACCTTTGACGAGGTACGGCTCCTACATCAATCCTATTCAGGACTTTGCTAACGTATCTATTAGCTTGAGGAAGACCCCGAGCTTGCCGGGCTGCTCAAGCAGTTGAACGGCCATCTTACATCGATGCAGAGCAACATGGCTCCGATGGCCGGCTTGAGAGATGCGATTACACGGTCTGATGCAGCATTAAGTTTGACCTCTCTATCGGGAGACTGAATATTGTTTCTTCGAGAGAGAACAAATGTCTGACTAGGTAGAAATGTCGTCGAACGGAGCCCGAATCTCCAACTTGACCAGTCGTTTCTACCTACCATCTGGCCACTGTCACCGATGATGTTGCAAACAGGAAGTTTTTGATGGTTGAAATATCGCTTCGTGTGGCTAAAGGTGACTGATGGATAGATTTGGTGCTACGGTAGTATTTCTCGGGTTGCCTGGTCGTTGGGACCTGTTGAGCTAGCCATGGTTTGGGTAGACCCGACAAAGAAGATGATATCCATATCGACCTCTGGCATGAAACTAGGCCAGGTCATATACACGATCAAGTTGGTTCGAACAGGATCGTCCAGGGCATGAAGGGCACTTGGTAGCGAGGAGGCTGTGCATGACCTACCAAGCCAAAGTCCAGTGGCACCCTGACGTCTATATTTTATATACTACCTAGGTGAAAACGATATCAATACTATGGTAGCCATCCAAAAAAATTTGATTTCACTCATCATTATTAGCAATTTGTAGAAGCTCTAACTAACCATAAGGTTTTGGTGGAAGGTAGTTATTATTTATTGACTGATTTGGTAGAACAGACCCAGAGGCCAGGCCAGGCAGAGAAGAGAGTGAGTGTGTGTGTGCTTGCTGGCCACAAAAAAATTCACCAAAAAAGAAATCGACAGAAAATGGAGTTATGGGGGATCGAACCCCAGACCTCTCGTATTTTCTCGAGATATCCTATTTAGGAAATCACGTGCAAAACGAGCGCTCTACCACTGAGCTATAACCCCGAGTAGATATGATTATTTTGTCTTAAGTTTATTATGATCCAAAGGGGTTTTTATTGATCGGCCACAGTGGAAATGTCAGGAAGGCTTCAACCATATTGTGGATACAGGCAATAAATTAATTGATACCTTTGTTGACCCTTCTGTCGGTTTATCATTAATTAATACTTATGTAATATATATAACCTAGTTAGTTATAGAGTTGGCACTTACGCACAAGCTAAGGTAGTAGTGTAGAGAAAGCCAGTATTTTGTGGTGACAATTCATGTTATTTGAAGCAATCTAACTAAGCTATTGTATCACGATATATGAACTTACTGCTTCCTGTAATGCTGTACTTCCTGTTGTAGAAGTGAGTATATTCACAGGGTCGAAATGCTTCTGTTTCTGTAGATTCTACAGGTTCTTTTCTCTCTTGGAAAATGCGCCATAGTCATAGACAAAAATGGGGGAAGAAAAGAACTCTACAGCTTGTAGATATCAATACCTGGCACCCAAGCTGAATTTGTGGATCTGGCAGCAATAGTGCATGTGGTATGCATCGGTGTCTTTTTCTTCAACTTCTGTGAAACAATGCCACCAACACATGCTATTTAGACCCAAATATCAAAAATCGTTAGTCCTCGGGATCTCCAGTAGCTTGACAGATGGACGGTAGGTTTCAGGAACCCACTAGGACTAAGAACCTGCGAGAGAGTGGTTAGGTTGAGGCATTTTCACTTGGGGGTGTAAGGTCCGAACTCAAGTCTTTCACCACAAACCAATTATGACTGAAGGCGGGGAAACCAATGATGAAGAAGAATAACGAACTCATCTGCAAAGAGCGAAAATAGAAAATAATATATGCCTCCCTACCTACCTTCTTACACCGACCGAGGTAAGGGAAAAAGGGCACATGGAGAATCTCCGAGGTGATGGTTGCCTTTCGCAAGGCAGTTGGATGACGGGAGCGCCAATAATGCGGAGGCGTTCGGGAAAAGATGGGCCCGGCTGCTTGAAGAGTCAAGCAAGTCCCAGCGGGGGAAATGAGTCGATCCTTCAATTATGATACTTCCTCGAACCGTCACCACCACAACCACCAACCACTTATTACCACGACCACTATCACTGCCGTCCCTCCTTCCTTCTCCCATCCTGTCACCGCTCGAATAGTTTCTTTTCTCCGTGGGCCTCTTGATTGCGACAACTTCGCAGCTAGCCCGGCCTCTGCGCCACCCGCTTTGCGCCCAGCCCATGATCCGAAAAAAGCGTCGCGCAGACAAGATCCGGACCCGATCATCAATTCAGAGACTGAACCTCCGAGAAACACAAAGCCGCCATGGCCGAAGGTGATGCGACCACCAGGGATGTCTCTGCACATGAACCCCAACACACCTCTCCGGCATCCAAGCCCGAGAATATTACCGCGGGGGCCCATACCAGCCCGAAGAAACGTCGCAAGGTTAATCATGGTAAGCAAACAGTCCCCCCCCATGCATTCTCCTACAAGGATCATGGCAGCGACTTGTCATCATCGCAACCAATCCTTCCGATAACTGTCCGAACCGCCTCGCTGACTACAAGTCGCCATGTCTACAGCCTGCGTCTACTGTCGACGATCGGTAAGCCTGACGGTCCCCTCTACGTTGTAGTCTTTCTGTGTGAAGGCACAATTGTTTTGCAAACTTCTACCGTGTCCGAAACAATCGGCTGGCTTATATTTATATCCGAATTGGTTTGCTGACGGAAGACTATTTGCCCCCGTGGTACAGCATATGACTTGCGACTCGGTACGACCCTCCCAATCTTCTACTCGTACAGCCTATCCAACCACTCTGTGAAACACAATAATGCAGGCTGCCTGATATGTCATTGATTTGCTGACACCCGCATGTTTTAACCATCAGGAACGACCATGCACAAGATGCATAAAACGCAATATTGGCCACCTGTGTCATGACGAGCCTCGTGAGCCCTCGAAACGATCCAGGAATGAACTTGATCATTCGGCTGCAGAGGAAGAACCCCTCCCAGGCAATGAGTTTTCGACCCCTCTACAAAGCATGCCAAGAAATGTCGACGTGCAAGATGCTGCTGGCCAGCAAATTGTTCATGATAACATCCCCCCATCATCTGTGAGCTCTGTGCAGCCAGGGAACCTTCCGTCTTCTTCACAACAGAGTAGGTGTACCCGTTCGATGTTATCATTTGTTTCTCCATTCTTGCTTACGCACCAGCACAGTGCTTGGGTACAACGAGTGGGCGGGTGGTCAAAGCCAGTTCCAGGACATGCACACATTTCACCCTTCTTACATGTTCAATGCCCACGAGGTGACAAATGAATACAACCTGCTTGGGGATTTTCTAAGTAGCAGCCTGTTGGATGACGGGGCTATGTTCCAGAATGATGACATTCAGGGAATATATTCCGACCCAACGTTGATTAATTCAATGGCCACTCTCGGCGGTGGCCCGAGCACATCACTGCTCCAGCAGGCCCAGATCAACCAACTATCTCAAAACCACCAGGCCCAGGGCGAACCGATCCAGGGTCCGGTCGCAACATCTGTGGCCAATGATAAGGCCAGAGAAACGTATTACATGACGGCAGCAGACCCTTCTGGATCAGACCCCCCGGAGGAGCGAATGAACAAGCTTCTGAAGGCCAAGTACGATGCTGGTCTCTTGAGACCTTTCAATTATGTGAAGGGGTATGCACGGCTGAACCAGTACATGGAGAAAAATTTGCAACAAGCTTCGCGACAAAAGATCCTGCGCCAACTCGACAAGTTTCGACCCAAGTTCCGGGAAAGAATGCAGAGTCTTACTGATATTGAGTTGATTCTTGTCGAGATGTGGTTCGAGCGGAGCTTGATGGAGTATGACCGTGTTTTTGCCAGTATGGCCATTCCAGCCTGCTGCTGGAGACGAACCGGCGAGATTTTCCGGGGCAACAAAGAGATGGCAGAATTGATCGGTATCCCGATTGAGAACCTGAGAGATGTAGGTCTATCCTAGAGATCCTATTCTTGCAGTGCGAACTGACAGTTGTGGATTAGGGTAAATTGGCAATCCACGAAATCATCGTGGAGGATCAGCTTGTGAGCTATTGGGAGAAGTTCGGCGCCATTGCTTTCGATAACACACAGAAGGCAATGCTCACTAGCTGTACATTGAAGAACCCCAACTCGAATTCACCGGGGGATGGAATCGCCTGCTGTTTCTCCTTTACAATCCGAAGAGATAATCACAACATGTAAGTGACCCAGGTGTTCTGTGCATTCTACATTGTGTCTAACTCATATACGTGCAGCCCGTCACTTATCATCGGAAATTTTTTGCCTTCACAACGTAAGAGCAAGTCATAAGGTATTAAAATCGATATATTTTCTTCTGCTATATCATCATTGGCGTTCGGACTTTGGGGGGACATAGGACTATCGAGGTACATATGATACGTACTCTTCTTGTTTGGTTCTGGGAGCCTAAAATTTATTCCTTTTTTGTATCCTTTTGGCTTTCACGGAAGCTACACAGTATTCATAGTGCTTTATATATTGTTCTGACTCGATCTGGCATTCCTCCCTCCGAATTTTTTTTTTTTGGCGTGGTTGGTTATATATAAATCTGGTTAGCCCGTCAGGTGATTCCAACCTATACTTCCTCTTGACAAACTTGTAGCATATAACTTCGCACAACCCTCGCAAGGCCTTTCTCCCCCCGTCATTATCTAGAACTTCTTTACAATCTACCTAATACTTATCTCAAACCCTCGAAGACACTCGTCTGAAACGGCACAGTCTTGTCAGCGGGAACGAGAATGTCCCTCGACAATTCTGAAATCAGAGTCGATGCTATCTTAGGTAACTGCTCATGATCTGTTGAATAGGATTAGCTACCACTCTGTCATACTTTGTATCATGTTGATGTTTTGTTCATGGCAGCATTCGCTCGACTACTTCAGGATCGGATTGCCGCCATCGCCTCTTCAACTACAACTACAACTCCGAGTGACGAGATTCTCTCCACACTCGACGGCTATACTACCAAAAACCCTCTATTTGATGGGCCCTTGTCTGCATCTGCACGTCTTCAGTTGGATACCGCGGGTGTGAAACTATGGAACGCTTGTGCGCAAACATCACCAGGAGCCCTCAATAGTACTGCATCGGAGTGGATATGTAAAGGTATGTTTGAACGCTGGAGTTAATCCGATGTATCGCATGACCCAAATAAAATCTGTATAGCGAAAGCTTTTGCATTTCGGATGCTTGGTGAAGCTACGCAGAAAAATGCATCTGGTATGTTTAACCCTTTGAAAGACATAGCTTAGGTGATGACCAAGCTTCAGGATGTCCCAGGCTCATTGAGGTGGGCTTGAAGGCTGTCAAGTGTAGTATTGGTATAAAAATTTACGGCTCATATACCACAAGCGAAGGCTAACACAATGTAGAGAATGGACTCCTTGACCTAAGTCAACACCTCGTCGAGATGACAGCCCTTCGTTTGGATGCTCTTGGCAAATCAGAAGCCAATCATAATCTACTCAAACACAAATCCCTATCGACGCGATACTACATGCTTCGGGTTTATTTGGCGAGTGAAGTAACAGGAGCGTGAAAGGAGACATAAAACGCTAACGAGTCGGAATAGGCATGGCACCAGGGAAGACCGGATATTGCCGATCATCTGTACACTCAATTGTCAGAGCCAAAGACAGAAGAAGATCATGCAATAGAGGCCGAAGTGTGTTATAAAGTCGCAGAACTGGCACTTTCAGACTCGCAGTATAAGCTAGCAGCGAAGTGGTCGGGGAGAGCGTCAGAGTTATGTTTGGAAGGGGTGCAGAGGAACGATACAGGAAAATATCTTATCGCCCACCAGCTAGGTACAAAATGTCCAGTGGCTGGGTCTACTACACCATGCTGACGCATGTAGTTCGAGCCAATCTTCCCCTTGAAGATACAGGCTCTAGACAATCACTTCAGCGAGCTTTGGATGTTATCAAAGAAGTAATATATATGCATTATCCCTGAGAGTCTCACAACTGATATATCTGCAGGCAAGTGGCACCGCCTTCCCGACGCTGGTGCTTCGACTCGAGACCCTTTGCAGGGAGATTCATCCAGACTGGGACGGGTATTTTCAATGTATGGCAATCCTATGCTCTCTATACCACTATGACTGCTGATTTATGGTGGTCATAGTGCTGAGTTCAGCCATCGATGTTATGAAGCTGCATGACAGTGTTATCAAAATGTGCGTGGCGTATCGTGCTGGAGTCATGGCGGCCCCTGCTGATAGATGGGACAGAATATTTTTTTATACTCAGAAGCTGAAGTATTTGCGGTATACCCAATTTAGTATTTGATGACTGGTACTAAGGGAGAACAGTGGAGCCTTTCTTATCGAAAGCTTGCGAAAGCTTCTAGTCGATAAACTTGGTGGCTCAAATCACAGTGAATGGACCGAGCGGGTTCTCATTAATCTCATCTGGGCCTTGACCGGTACAGGGTCATTCGTTGAAGATGGAATAGGCAAGCTCAGTCATGTGTTCAGAAGATTAGATGAGTTGGGATGTGGACAAATAGGCGAGAGTACCTCTCAAGCTTCTCTCATTGTAGGGCTACCCCATAGCGAGATTGTCTCACATCTGACAAAAGAACAGATTATTTGGAAGTATATCGACACCACAATATCTAGTGATGACTACATCCATGCAGAGGAATGGTGCCAATTCATGCTTAAACAGCATCAACTCTCGATTGGCCCAGATAATAAGGCCAAGCTTCTGAGGTTCGTGGTCTGCGCTCTACTGTTATGAAAGTGACCAACACGAGACAGAAAAGCCATAACTTGCGCTCTCGAGTCTCGCTGCTCAACCGAAGAATACGTATACTTTGATGAATCACCAGAAGATTCGACGGGTTGTTCTTCCACGTTATACTTGTTGTACAGCTTGGCACTGCAGCGCAAGAACTCTTCGTTATGTAAGAGACCCCATTTTCTTATACCATGATCTAAACATTCTAGGCTACTCATATCTGGATTTAATATCCAAGCACGAATCAGAAGACACCCGGTATCTCGCTGCATGTGCCTCCCTCGCTCTGAAGATGGGAGAAGTTCGAGTGGCATTGTGTGCTCTTCAAAAAATGATACTCAGCCCCGGTAAAGGTCGATTCTCGATATCACAGGCTGGATGTCTGCTCCAGTATGTATCAACTACTTACAAAATGTAAGCCCATGTTAACAAATGACTGTTCATACATTTAGGCTCATTGCATCTGAGATCGGAGCATGTACATGTGATGTTGGAGGGCTTTTAGACCAGACCGTGCTAGTTCTGGAGAGCGGTAAGTCATCATCAAAACACTCAGAAGGCTCTACTTATGGAATAGTGCACCACCAGGTCAGTAGGGAGGATGAGGCCCTCGGTTCATATTGCAACAACCCTTGGTTTGCCCAGATCAGCTATGATTTTGCCCTCAAGGCACACAGATTGTCCATTACTGATACCACCATGAGCTTGCTGAACCTTTCTCTTAAGGTGAATAATCGAATCTTCTTGTGAACCCTTCTATACAAATCCCTGACAGCTCCAGTTCACGGAGTCGTGGCAAAAGGACTCGCTTGCAGATAAAGTCGCTGCTTCCCAGCATTGCCTGACGTGCGATTTTCTCAGAGCCATAATGAGTATATCAGCGGCTCGCAAAGGAAAAGCGTCATCGGAAAAGGTATTTGTATTCCACGAACGTCTTCATCCATACATCTTACCTGGGTCAGGGCCAATATTACACCAAAGCTCTTCAATCTACCCAACGCTTTCGTAAAAACATCGAGGCAAACTTAGAACAATTCGACACGGGGTCCGAACACCATGAATGGTCTCAGAAGTATCGGGTTATGATTTCATTTGATATCGAAGCCTCCATCTTCCTGAGGAATCTGGAGGATGTTGCCCACGTAATCCAGGAATCAGCACAGGTCATGGATGACCGTCTTGCTTCCACATTACTCGACTGTGTCCTGCGCTCCAAAGAGTCACTCTCGCATCTTGCACAAATCGTCAAAGTGAGTATATTCCTAAGGTCAAAGCATAACTTTTGAAAATCACCTAACGAGACAACAATAATACAGGTACTTCTCCGAACTATCCACGCCTCCCTTTCACCGCACATCAAGCCAGCAACAGCACAGTTACTTCTCCCTCGCTACTTCCATATACTATTTCGACTTTCTCTCGACTCAGGAGAGACTGGTCTTGCGGAGACTGTTCTAGATCAGGCAATCCTAATGGCACGTAGCTATAGGGATACACCAGGCCGCTACCCAGATGATGAGATCCAGTGGTTAGCGACCGTGGCTTTCAACCGCGCGGTGGATTTTTATCTCGCGTCGGCGGATGAGGAGTGCCGAGTGTGGGCGGAGAAGGCCATTGTGTTGGCTGATTTGGCAGATAGTGAGGCCAATCGTGGAGCGTTGGGAAGATTGTTGCGACAGAAATTTGAGGCGTTAGCTGAAGACGTGATGTAGTGAAGATACATCGAGGAGACAGCAAAAAGTATGAGCTAAATGCATTTGTGGAGCTCGATTTTAAAGCAGAAATCCCAGAGAGTATAAATTTCTATGGAGCTAAAGACTAAATACAAGTCCGTAGTAAGGTTGGGTATCATATGAAGATTAAGATGTTCCAGAGCGAAATCGTCTGAAAACAAAAGATAAAAACGAAAGGAAAGTGAGACAGAATAGATCAAACGCAGAATGAAAAAACGAAACAAACCCAGTAGTGCAAGAGATGATGATAATCAAGATTGTAAAAAAAAAAAAAATACAAGCGGATCAACGAAATGTCAGCAGCGAGCATCGGCTGTTTAAGTATACTCCATGACTCCTCTATGTCCTCCTTCGCCCAGTCAGGACATTGCGCGTAATGACGCCGCAAACCCCAAGAAGCCAGACAACCGCCCCCCGCAATGCTATGATTCAAAAAGAAAAAGAAAAAGGGCAAAAGTGACTCAACAAGGAAATGGCCTGTAAAGTAAATGAATGGATATTTATCCATCAGTGTAAGAAAAGTGATTTTGAAGAGGGAGAGGGATCGAAGTGTGTTATCTCTGCCCAGTCGCGTCAAGAGAGCAACGTCGAGACGCTTTAAGGAGAGATTTTTGTCTCAGATTTGGGGTAGAAGGGGCCCGTCGTGCAGTCCGTACAGTCTCGTTAGGAATGGGAGGGACTGGGATTTTCTGGACCTTCTCATTTTCTTTGCCACTGCTGTCCGCTTCTGCGTCGACATTTTCGCCATCGTCGCATGTAACAGATCGAGAATTCAAGATACGCAGCGTAAGGGTCAGCTCTCGCTCTAGTTCTTTTTGGGCGTGTAGATGTTCCGTAGATCCGTTGAGCTTCTTCCGATATGCCTTCAAAGTACGACAGACTTGCTCGGTCGACATATCTAGGCTGCCAAATTCGCTCTTCCCAGAGCTCCTGGTACGGGAGCGAAAATCCATAGATGACCGTCGGACACTGTTCGCCAGATGACTCGTTCTCTTTGCGGGTGTTGAGTTGGGGCTGGCGGGGGATGGTGTCCGGCGAAGCCTAGCTAGACGAGAGCTGGAGATGGGGGAATGTCGAGCGGAAGTGGATGAAGGTGTTGATGGGACTGGGCTTCCATTCTTACATGGCGTGGAATTGAGGGAAAACTTGGAGAACTTCCGCATCAGTGGCGGGGACTGTTGACGCATTGGCGTTGGGGAAGGCGCCAAACTGTCTTGTCGCTGGAAACCGGCAAGTTCATTCCTCGAGAGTATTTTGCGTATAGGAAGTTGGGATAGAGGCGAATCTTTGGAGGAGACTTCGTCTTCTTTGTAGACACTTTGTATAAATTCCGGGGGCTGCTGGGGCTGGACTGATACATTCCATATCATGACAATGCCATCAATACCAGAACTAACCAGAGTGCGCGCAGCAGCAGCTCCTGATGCTTCCCGATCCGAATCAATTAAACAAACATCGCTGACGCCCTCTGTATGCCCAAATTCGCCGGTGAGGAGCACGCCTCTGTCAAGGTCATACACACGAATAGATTTGTCCGTTCCAGAGACTCCGATAAGCAGCCTTGGGCTCTGACTAGACATTCCGTCGACGACGGTCAAGGCACCCATGACAACTGTATCGGTCGAATCCGAATCCATAGCCCGGAAAGATTGGATGAGGCGGCCGGATCCAATGTCGTACTGTTGTATACATCGGTCCGCAGTAGAAACCACCAGCGATCTTCCATCTTCGGTGGACAAAGCCATGGAGACCGGGGAAGCTTTCATTGTTATCACTTTCGAGATCAAATAAGCAACATTAGCAGAGTCATTGATTCCCCGAGTCACCCGTTCCCTGACGATGATAGTGCGATCTGCAGAGCAAGACACAAGTTTTTCCCCATAGTTTACGAAGAGGAGCTGGCTTACAGCTCCTACGTGGTCATCCATTGTCTGAATCAGCTGGAGGCTGTCTCCAGATCTCCGAAACAGTTGTACCATGCGGTCCCGACCACAACTGGCAATGAGACAAGATCCAGAATCTGGGTGTACAGCGATATCAGTTATTTCACCTCCATGTGCTCGGAGTACATTCGAACACGTCATAGATGGGGCTTGTAACACTCTGGCGTCATATTAGCTGGGACAAAGCGAACGAAACAACATGAATGACATACCGTAGGACTCCAAACTTATCGCCAGATACGAAAAGATCCAGGTCATCCGTAGTCCGCAGTACCTTTAGCTCATTAGAAAGGTCATTATCATTACCCGCAAGCTGTTCTAGAGTGACTGCTCTCGAGCCCTGGCATTTCCCATCAACATTCCAAAAGTTTACTGTTCCCTTGGATGCCCAGGTAAGAAAGTTGGCATTCCATTCATTAGGTGTTCTCAATGATCGTATCCCAAGCACGGCGTCCCTATGTGCAGACATTGTGGTTTCGACTTGAGTTTGTTCATGATCGTCACCCAATGATTCCATTGGGTATATGTGTATTGCTTTGGTAGCATCGACTGTCACAAGATGGGATGTGAGTGACCCCATGCAAATGAGGGCAGGCCCTTTGGGCCGTTGCTCCGGGGAGGATTGTCGAGACGTTTCTGAGGGCGATGACCGAGGCGATAAGCGCAGGGATTCAATTGAGAAGCCTTGCATCCGTTGTCCTCGGCCACCGATCCATACATGTGAGCGGTCTGAGTCGACCGTCAAAGATGTAATGGCGAAACCCACATCTTGGACAAAATTCAATTTCTGAGAACACCCCCGATCATCCAAAAGACACAAGGCGCCTGTATCTGTACCCAGAACAGCTTCCTGGTCCGAAATACTGGCGACGCTGGTAAATGTATTTTCTGCCAATGAACCGAGCAAACAATTCCTCCCCGATAGGGCTTGGGGAGTTATGTTTGGTGCTATTGGGGCAAGATCTCCATTTGGGCGAGACTTGGAAGGCGATCCAGCGCCTGATTCTGGCAGTCTCCAAACCTTTACGTGCCGAGTTCCAGCTCTAAGGTCCACATTAGTCATTTAATGACGCGCCAAGTGCCAGAGAAAGCATACGTGATTAAAGATTGGCCCATCCAACACATGTCCCGAACGAAGGAAGTGCACTTGTTGGTTGAGTGGAGTTTTGCAGACCCATTTTTCAAGTTGACTGTCCATACAAAAAGAAACCCATCATTGACGTCTCCAAGAGTCGCCAAGTAATGCGAGCTGGAGCTGAATGAGAGGCTACGAACGCCGAATGTATGTTCGGTCAGGATTGAAAGGGGGACATCGGATGGGGCGTCCTTTGCTGTCGAAAAGATCATTACTCTAGGGCTATATCCGGTCTGAGAAGGTCAGTAATGGCGGACGTGAAGTAATAAGGACCATGTTACTCGCCTCTCCCACAGCAAGGAGCCTGCCATTGGGACTTATTGCGACACTGGTGACTGCTTTCACTCGTTCCCTTGAGGAACAGGCACGAGGGCTACTAGTCTCTGTGAGTTCGCTAGATGGGGAGCCACTGTAAGCGTTGGTATTTGCTGGAGGAGGTTTGAGACCCGAGAGAGACCGTGTTCGCGTGTCGGGTGTAGTTGGAGGGGTGGACTGGTTGTAAAAGGATGTGACCGGGTTGACACTTGAGACAGAGGGGCGCGCTCTGAAGAATCGCTGGGTAACATTATCTTCATCATCCAATTCTGCTAGAACAGCCGCCGAGCCTGCACAGAGGGCAAAGGACTTGCTCTGATCATGACTTGAGAAGCCATTTGGGGTTGTGGTAGTTGTTCCGATCACTGTTCGAAGTGACAGCGTCGATTGATACTGTGGTCCCCTGTTGGGCGTTCGGGGAGGAGGCCTCACGGCTGGAGAGTTGGTGGGAGTAATTCTCAAGGACGAACTAGGGCCAACCGATCTGGATTTCACACTTAATGAATTGTATGCCATGGCCACCAGGTACCAGGCGTTCCCGGCAATGATTCAATATTTCCACGGTATCATATGACCCCCAATTGCATGGAATCGAGATTCAGATGTAGGTTGCTTGAACTCCGAATATGCAGCGAGCTATTGGGTCCATCTGCAGGGGGAAATAGAAGGAGAGTGTTGAAAATGACAAGAAAAATGAAAAGTGACGAGACAAAGAACGGAGTCAGTCTTTTCCTTTCAGTGGCCAACAAGTTTGGGGGTAAGATCGAGAAGATCGGAGTAGCATGGGCGGGTGAGGCGTTTTGCGGTCGGGTGAATAAAAGGCACTGGCGGGGCGGAATCAATGGAGAGGAGGCAGAAGAAGAAGAAAAAGAAGGGAAGGTAGACAAAAAACAAACGGTCGAAAGAGTGACTAGAAAAGAATGAACGTGGTGAGATGAGAACGTAGGAGGAATCTAGGAGAGAGATGAGGAATGGGGGAGAAAAAGAGGAGTCTAAACAGGACGAGCTTGAGAGCTCCAGCTCCCCGGGAGCATTCCAGTGGGCGGAGACCAGGGATTGACGAACCGAACCTATGGAGAGATGCGATCTGACAGTCGATTAGAGTCTAAATGGGCGAGTCAGGAACCCGAGGAGGAACAGGTGTTGGTCCACCGCGAAGTCGTCGTTGACCAAGGAAACCAATCGGAGAGATATTGATTTGGCGACTGTCAGCCAGTGTGCATGGGCAAACAATTCTTATTGGGGTTCTTCTCATTTAAGAGGAGAGAAACATTCTTCCTCTTGATCTGGAAAAGAATGGATGAACACTTTTTTCTGCCTGGTGGATCGACTCTCGGGACACTAAGTGGCCCCAGTCCAGGCGATGTGGGGATGCAATGTCAATCAATTCCTCCCAGAAGGGAAAGGAAACAAATTCTTGGATCCAATAATTCGGAATTAGCAGATACTCAATCCGGAACCGACGTGATGGGTGGAAATGAAAGAGGATGACAGACGGACGAAGTTCTGATACATCACCTGATAAGGATCAGATTTTATATTCCACCTTCAATTAGGGTTTCGTTTCTTTTCTTAATATTTAAGTTAGATTTAATTATTGTTGTTACTACTACTACTATTTTTATCGGCTCTTATTGATAGTCGATAAAATATTTCCCTCTTTAAATCCAGGTATATGGTTATATCAGTGGCTTGAAATTATCATTATTCATTCTTGTAGATCATGTTGTTTGTATATTGCCCGATATGGTTCAAAAGAGATCACATGATTGTTATCCTGCCTGAGGCTGCAATCCTTATCTTTAGATCTCTTTTCAGAAACCAAAACCAATGCTGACCACTGCAGAAATATCTCAGCCAACGCTTCCCTCCAACCCTCCAACCCCCCACAAATCCCTTTTCTCACTTCATATTGATTGAAAAAGACCCTTCAAGATGGTCACGGTCTGTGCCAATCCGGCGAGGTCGGTCTTGCCTTCGCTTTTTCGAAACATCTTCCGTACCGAATTTGCCCCCAAATTTCCTTCGCCTCACCAACACCGAAGCATCTTCCGCTCAGAGCGAACTCGCAATGACCAGCATCTGCGACAATTTAGCACCCGGTATTGTCATGGGTCTTCCCAAACATCCTCGGTAGCCCGCAACGAACGTTTTAACTCTTCCTCTGCTTCACAAACATCTTCACCGACATCAACCGATTCCAAAGGAATTTCTTCAAAAGATCTCCCCGAAAATCTTGATGCGTCGAGCTCTTTGCCCTCTGATGTGGGTGCACCACCTACCAAGTCACAGAAAGGCGTTTCCCGAAGACCGCAACAGGGATCAGAGGAATCAGTCGCAAAGAAGGGACACCTTAATAGTGAGCGGAAGCTCCTCGGCCTCAAACAAAAGAAGAAGAAAGAAGGATGGCAGATTCAGAAAGCTGCATTGAAAGATAAATTCGAGGAAGGATGGAACCCACCCAAGAAACTTTCCCCTGATGCTATGGACGGCATCCGCCACCTACATTCGATCGCGCCAGATCGGTTCACTACGCCTGTCCTTGCCGAGCAGTTTCAAGTGTCACCCGAGGCAATCCGTCGGATCTTAAAGAGTAAATGGCGCCCGTCTGAGGAGGAGGTTGAGGATCGGCGGCAACGGTGGGAGAAACGACATGATCGAATCTGGGGTCACCTTTCTGAACTCGGACTTAGACCGCCGACGAAACGTACGAAAGAATTTTCGGGCTCGAGCATCCTATATGAAAGCCGGAATAAGGGCACGAAAGGCTCTCAGTGAGAATGTGCGGTGATGTCAATTTGATCAGCGACTGTCTTCTTCTCTTGCATATTGGGACAACGCATTAGTATAACTCTTTGGTATTGCATAATTTGGCATTGGATGGCGTATTGTTTTCTTTGGTTCTCTTACTCTCCCATACCGTCTTGCCATGGAACCCCTTTATTTTTCTTTGATTTGTGAACCTAGAGAATCCTTCAGTTTTTTATGGAGCCGAGATCGGGACATGTGATGTATAAAGAAAGATCATGGAACTTGTATTTACTAGTATATAATTCCCAGAGGAATTATTATATTGTATGTATTAATGCAGGTATTATTCTGCTTTATTTATTGTATTCTTCAACAATTATTATTATTATTATTATTATTATTATTATTATTATTATTTTCGAAAGACAAATAAGAGAGATATCCCAGAATATCTCTGTGCCTGTCGGCCTATTATCGGTTGGTGGTCTGTCATACGCTTGCTTGTGCTTACTTACCGCACGGGAACCCAAGAACCGTCCGAATAGCACCAACCCCAACTCAACTCCCTCACTACTCAAGTTCGCGCCCTCCACCACCCTCTTTCTCCTCTCCTCTTTCGTCACTTTCTTTCTATGAACATGGATCACGCGATCTGATTGCAATGCCATAATCTGGCATTTTTTCTTTCCCTCCTTTGATTGCCCTGGTAATCCGTCTGGTGGCGGCTGGTACCCACCATCGACGACGAGCTTCCTGATTCCCCTGTCTAGATTCTATCTGCCTACATGGTGAATTTGCGACTGCCGTCATGTCATCGGACATTCAAGTCTTTGTGAAATGGAAAGATCAGACTATATTTGCGGGCGAGGATGTGGAATGCACAATCACTTTCAAGAACGTTGCGGAGAGAAGCGCGGAGTCCGGCAATGGCGGGCAGCTCCCGCATCAACGCAAGCAGTCTCGCGCTGGCAATGTTAGCCCTCATTCGGAGTCTCGCTTCTCGCTGAAATCCCCCCAGAGTCTTTTTTTTAACCCTCATCGACGGTCTTACCCGACCCTCGCAAAAAAGAACCCAGCTCACCGCATCTCCTCATCCGTGAGCTCCCCATTGATCGGCTCTCATAGCTTCCCGCCCCCCTCCACGCCACGAACTGGCTCGTTACCTACCCACAAGCACAAGCGATCGGTGTCAATTCTTTCGATAGACAGTGATATCAATGCTGAGAGCACTCCACGAACATCATCGCAATTTAATCGCGCTAGGCCAGCCAGGGGTCATGGACGCTCTGCGAGCATGCAAGTTATACCGAAGAGAGTCGAAGGCTACGAGGACTCCTTCTGGAAAGGTACACACCCCTTTCATTGATAAGAGTCAATTGTTCATATATGCCCTAGACTAACGGTCTTCCATTCTGATAGGACGCAACCCTTCCCGTGGATATCCTCCCACCGAGTCCCCTGTAACACCATCTTCTACTGGCCTCCGTGTCGACATGGAGGGGCTGAATCGACATAGCCGTCCGAGTTCTGCGACACACAGCCCTATAAGGGCGATGGAATCTCCGCGTGCTGCCCGTAGACATCAACTTCCCCCAATGGATTTCAAGTTTCCGCCTTCCCCGACGACCGACCAGAGCAGCTACCGCCCCGCCACGTCTCCTTCAACAATACCAATCGATGAGAATAGCAGCGTGCTCGGGCCATTCAGGTCGAATGAAAGAGATAACTCGTCCTTGGTTGCCCCAGCTCATGTGCCCCAGCTAACGAAGATCATGTCGACTTCGAGTCTCAGTGGAAGTCATAAAAGCAGCGGTGAATTCTATTCTGCCGGAAATAATTCCTCTGAAACGCTACAATCGGAATATACGAACTACTCCATTCCAGTTCCACGACAGGGTTCCACTCGACATATGCGACATATGTCTAGTATAGACCCTGCAGGCACCTTACCCAACTCACAGACATTACTCATGGGTTACGCTCAGATCAGTGCGTCCTTCACCGTTGATGGTTCATTGATTAACCAATCAGTCTTCGAAGATGTCAAGCGCAAAGGAGTTGTCGGTGGGCAAGGGAATATGGGCTTGCCCAACGGCAACTCTACGACACGTACCGATAAAAGCCGGAAAGGTGGTGGTTTCTGGGGTGCTTTGAAGTGGAATACTATCGAGGAGTCCATCAGTGGCCTGCTTTCTAATAATGATCTGGACGGGCTTAGAGACATGAGGGGTGTGTCCTCGTCTCGATCTATCCCCCTGCTGTCAACACCGCAGTCTCTTCTCTTTGTGGACTTGCGATTGCAACCGGGGGAAGAGCAGTCTTTCTCTTTTGCTTTTACCCTGCCTAGCGGACTTCCGGCAAGTCACAGAGGAAAAGCCATTAAAATATCTTACAACCTTGTTATCGGCACTCAGCGACCCAACAGTGTCAATGAACCTCAGCGAGTCAATCGCATTAGTATACCATTCCGCGTCTTTAGTGGCGTTAATAGTGAGTAATGACCCTCTGGATTTCTTGTTACACGAATGCCATACTTTCTGCACATGGTATACTGACTTACAATATCCAGCCCAAGGAGAAATTCTTGGACATGACCTGATGAGCCCCTATGTGCTTCTGCGGGACGAAGCAAGGGTACAAAAAGTCGGATCTACTCCGACACCTTCGAAGAAGCCCAAGAGCATTACTGCTCCGACATGGACATCCGCACCGGACTTCCTGTCATATGTCGATGAACTTCTTGAGGAGCGCTCTCGAAGTAGTCTGTTGCAGCCCCCCGAAGCTGTTTCGGAAAGGAAGCCAAGTCATGATGTGTCTGCGGGTCCGTTGACTTGCAAAGACGCCATCGATCTAGCTGTGCTCCGCAGCAACCAGGCGCTCAGCTCTACGCGCAGCCCCAATCGATTTGAGATTGCACGCAATGGGTGTCGCATTGCCGTGGTTGTGCTCAATCGACCTGCTCATCGTTTAGGGGAAACGATCATTGCCACGGTGGAGTTTGGCAACTCCGCACTTCCCTGTTATGCTATCCGAGCTACGTTGGAAACGTCGGAGAGGGTCACTGGCTCGTTGGCCGTGCGATCCGGCGCGAGCATCCGGCGGGCCACCCGCCGAGTCCATGCATCATTTTTTGAGAACACGCTCTATTCTACGCGGGTTGTCTTTAGCCCTGCGGTGCCTATCTCCGCGACACCCACCGTTTTAACGACTGGGGTTAATCTCGAATGGGAGCTCCGATTTGAATTTGTAACCCCCAGTGTGTTCCATGAGTCGGGCAATGGACCGTCTGGGGCTCGTTTGCTCGAGGCCGTGCATGAGGATGATCGGGGTCAGATCCTAACGGCCTTACAGAACCTCGGGTGCGAGTCATTTGAGATTTCCATTCCAATTACCGTGTACGGGGAGAGGGTTAGAGAGATGGTGGCCGAGGAGGACGAAGGATATCCTATATAATCTGCTGAAGAAACGTGTAACTACCTATAATTTCTTGTCCAATCAATTGCCAAGCCCAAGAATAATAACTTCGGTAACTACCTTTGGGACCTGAATCAATATTAATAACCCAATAATAATCAACTGGATTGAATTGAATTAAATCAATCGATGTGGTGGTGGTCGTCCGGGCAACCATCGCCAGTCATCCATGGATCGCAACTCTTGGGTTCCGCATGTGGGAACCTCCAACTGATTCGATTCCTCCTCCCTGCGATCGATGACGACGATCGGGTTCTATGCTTGTGTTGATCCCGAGCTGAGCTGAAAGAGATCCTTGCTGTTCTTCGCCTGGCCTGGTGCTTATTCTGCCTCCCTCACTTCAATTATTTGATTCATCCCCATCCTCATCATCATCATCATTCTTCTTCTTCTTCTTCCTCCTCCTCCTCTTCTTTCCTCCCCCCCTCCCTCGCTCTAGACCCACGATTGTCTGTCTCTACCACGGTGAGTATGCGCCCGCGACACTCTTCAGCCAGTGACTGATTCTCTTTTACTTAAGGTATACTCAAGGCAACAACGTTCGTTCACCTTATCCAGTAACGGCGATCAGCGACACCGCCCTCACCCTTCCACTCCAAAGAACATCTTCGAACGCGAGACAACTATAAGTAACAGTAACGGATCACAAAGACTAGGGGAAAGAGAGATACAACCCATAGTTCTTAAACGACGCCATGGCTTCATTTATTACCACGATGTCAGTGCCATGCCTCGCCGCAGTCTCTGCTGCCTCATCTATTACTACTACCCCGCCATCCCCTTCGTCATCGTCACGAACCATTCATCGCTTCCCTTACCCAACACTCTTCTATCAACCCCATATAATCACATTGCGCGCTACTCCCCATTCACACCCGTTTGTCAATTCTCGAGTCTATCCGCTTTGACGGAGGCCTATTCGGACCCAACTAACCCCTTACAGCAATGCCCGCACACGAGCTCCCTTCAAGCCGCGCTCGGCAGCCAAGGGTACGAGCAGCTATCAGCTGAGACAATTCGCAGAAGCGACATTAGGAAGTGGCAGTTTAAGGAAAGCCGTCAGACTCCCCGAGGGTGAGGATTTAAACGAATGGCTTGCAGTGAACGGTAAGTCCGGTGGTCACGTAGGATTTTCCTGCGCAAGGGTGTGAAGATCGATGCTTATACAATGAGAATTAATCAGTGGTCGATTTTTACAACCAAATCAACTTGCTTTATGGATCGATTACGGAGTTCTGCTCGCCCCAGTCATGTCCAGAGATGAAAGCGACTGATGAGTATGTCTACGCTTGATTTCCCCCGGGGGGACTTGTTGCGACAGTCCATTGCTGACCGACGTGTAGGTTTGAGTACCTGTGGCAAGACTCAGAGAACTTTAAACGACCGACGAAAATGTCCGCGCCAGAGTACATTGAACATTTAATGAGTTGGGTGCAAGGTAATGTTGATAATGAACAGATGTTTCCCAGCAGGCTGGGTGAGTTGGCCGCCCCCCACTCCCTTTGAATGATCCCTATCGGATAGTACAGGATGGTCGCTGACCTTCCTATGATGTGTAGGAGTTCCGTTCCCCAAGGCATTCACCAGCTTGGTCCGCCAGGTCTTTAAGCGCTTGTATCGGGTGTATGCACATATCTACTGTCATCACTACCCAGTTGTCGTACATCTAGGACTGGAGCCACATCTGAACACCAGTTTTAAACACTATGTGTTGTTCATTGATGAACATCGTTTGGCGAGTGGGAAGGATTTCTGGGGACCGCTGGGGGATTTGGTGGAGAGTATGCTGCGGAGTGATTAATAGCGAATAATACGAGAACACAGAAGTGAAAGGCGTTTGGTTTTGTATTTTTCTTTTGTATTTTTCTTTTTTCTTTTTCTGTCTCGTCTCTTCATTTCTTTTCGGCGGGAGTATAATAGTTGCATTTGATAATTTGATTCCTTATGGTTGTTGTTTATAACCGAAAAAAACTCGGCGAGAACGGGATCTCACGTGACGCGCAGAACCTCAACCTCATCGTCGCTCTCTCCCCCTCCGACTCCCACGACTTGGAACTATCCTATCCTCTCTTCCAGCTCCTCCCTCCCTTCCTATCCTCACAATGCTCTCCGCTCGCCTCGCCCGCTCTGGCCTCCGTGCCACGGCCCAGCAATTCTCCGCCCCTCGCACCGCCGCCCTCAACGGCCTGAGGACCTATGCCACCCCGGCCCAGGACGTCAGGCCCCCCGTCTCCCTGTTCGGCGTTGACGGCACCTATGCCACCGCTCTGGTATGCGACCTTCTCCTATTTCCACCCCATATGTCTAGAGCGAGGGGAAAGCAATGGGACTGGGACAGAAAGCTTTGGGAAGGGACGATGCTGCTTCAACGGTTCTCTACCCGGTGACCCGAGAGCGCACCCTCCGACCATCCCCTCCTGAAGAAAGCGCAACGACAAGAAAACAAAACGATCGACCCTGTTCCTAGTCCCAACTGCCTCCCCCCCCCCCTCTCTATTCCTAAACACACCAGAATGCAAGGAAAATAAAATAAGACGCAAGAAAATATCATCATAACTAACAAACAATCTCTTTTTCATATATATTAGTACACCGCGGCCGCCAAGTCCTCCGCTCTCGATCAGACCTCCAAGGCCCTCACCAACCTCGGCCAGGTCCTCAAGGCCGACCGCAAGTTGACCGGCCTCATCTCCGCGCCTACCCTGACCGTCACCGACAAGAAGCAGATCGTCGCCGAGCTGCAGAAGCTCAGCGGTGACAAGGGCGAGATCGTCCAGAACTTCCTTGTGACTCTGTCCGAGAACCACCGTCTGGGTCTGCTTGAGGGTGTGTGCGACAAGTTCGAGACTCTCATGGGTGCTCACCGTGGTGAGATCGAGCTGAACATCACCAGTGCTCAGGTACGTGCTTTCTTCCTTCCCTTCCCTGCCCATCTCGATCGATGTAGTTGTGTCTTTTTCTTCTCCTCCTTCTCTTCAAGATCGACCAAAGAAAGAATGAAAGAGGTAGGAGTGACAGAGATGGTCAAAGTGCTAACATGGTATCGCCAATGTTAGGAGCTTGACAACAAGACTATCACTCGTCTTGAGAAGGCTGTCACCAAGTCCGAGTTCAGCCAGGGCAAGAAGCTCAAGGTCGTTACCAAGGTACGTTTTAACTCATTCGATCGATGTATCTATCTATCATCATGGTTATCATCATTATGATACGGTCGTTGATCTCCTCTTTCACCGAGGGCTTGGTCGGAACATAACACTTATCGTTTTTGATATAGGTTGACTCCGATCTCGTTGGCGGTCTGGTCGTTGAAATCGGTGACCGCACCATCGACCTCAGCGTGTCTTCTAAGATCGCCAAGCTGAACAAGGCCCTTACTGACGCCCTGTAAATTATCTCATCTATTCCGAACCCCTGTACCCTACGACATCAAATTACCCTTTTGAGACTTTTAGCATGAACTCCTGTTCTGAGTTAAATAGACAGAATTGAGTTTATATATCTTCCCTTTTTCCTTTTCATGTAGAAATGGTGTGTTTGCTTCTGGTTTGGTTTTCTTTTTCTTTTTTTTTTTCGTGTCAAAAGGTACGCTTAGGGACGGGACATGTGTTGTAATACAAACATATATAAATCAACGTAAAATAACTACCTATATATCCTCTACTATATGAAATGCTTTCTACTGATTCCCATTGGGCGTACGATCGGCCTTCGTCTCAAACTCATCCTCATATGTCCCCATCGACACCTGGCTCCGCACCCGCTGCAGCTGACTCTCCACGTACTGTGAGACATGGTCATTGATGCCGCTGTCCTTTTCGTCTTCATCGACGACACTCTCGGCACCCGGTGTGCTCCCCCCGGTGAAAGTGGATTCGAAGTCACTTCGGTTGCCGATGGACCGACTAGTCGAGGAGCGACGCACGCTGGGTCGACGGCTGCCACGTTGGCCTCTCGAGGAGCGATGGAAGACGTCGTCGAAGTAATGGGATGCTGCTGCATGCGGCGTGCGAGGAGTATGCGGGAGGCGGCAGTTGATTCTGTGGGAAATGAGTTAGCACACTTCATTAAGATAAAGGGCACGGGAATCGCTCACCCGGTATCATGGATAATCTTCGCGATCAGACCAGTCCATCCGCATTGATGGGAAGAGCCGAGCCCACGGCCGGTATCGCCATCAAAGAACTCATGGAACCACATGTAGTCCTTCCAGTGCTCATCGAAATCAAGCAAGTCAGAGTTATCGTGAATAGCACGACGTCCCTCGTCAGTCCGCGCGAACAGATGCTGCAACCGGTGCTGAATCTCCTCGGCCACCTGGCCCAGGTGCATATAATCACCCGAGCCCGTGGGACACTCGACCTGGAAGGAGTCGCCGTAGAACATGTGGAAGCGTAGTAGAGACTCCACAAGCAAGAAGTTAACACATAACCAGACCGGGCCGCGCCAATTGCTGTTTCCGCCAAAGAGCGCGCTGTCCGAGTCACCGGGTACATAGTTGACACGGAACTCTTGTCCGTTGACCGTCATAGAGTATGGGTTTTCGCCATGGTATTTTGACATAGAGCGAATACCATGCTCAGAAAGGAACTCGGTCTCGTCGAGCATTCTCTTCAAGATCTGCTCCAACCGCCCCTTGCTAACAAGTGCTAAAAGGAGTCGCTCGCCTTTTCCGCGGTGTTTCATGCTGGCAATATTGCGTTCCGCTACGTCTTGACGGTTCTCGATGAACCAGTCCAAGCGGCGTTTGAAAGATGGGAACTTGTTGATAAGTTCTGGTTCAAGTGTTAAAACGGCGTACAGAGGAATCAGTCCGACCAGCGACCGGACAGGAAGCTGTTGAGTCCACGGTTCGCCGTAAGAGATGGCGTCGTAGTAGAATCTAACCAATGTCAACTTTCTTCTACCCTATGAAAGGGCGAAAACGTCTACATACCCGTCTTCCTCGTTCCAAAGGGAGGTTTCCTGACCACCCGACCGGAAAGTCATCGCATCACTGATCAGGATGAAATGTTCGAAGAATTTGGAAGCAACTGTGATAATTAGAATCTTGGTTGAATCGGAGCCGGTATGTCAAGCTTACTATCTTCGTAGATGCGACGGTGCTTGGCCAGTTCCAAAGCCATATTCAGCATGCATAGGCAGTAGAAAGCCATCCAGCCCGTGCTGTCTGCTTGCTCGAGTACACCCCCAGTAGGAAGGGGCTCCGATCGATTGAAAAGGCCGATATTATCCAACCCGAGGAATCCTCCCTCAAAAACGTTCTTGCCCTCATAATCCTTGCGGTTTACCCACCAGGTAAAGTTCAGCAGCAACTTCTGGAACACCCGTTCCAGGAAGTCAAGATCCTGTCGTCCATACATCTTCCGCTCAATCTTGAAGACCCTGAACGTGGCCCAGGCGTGGACAGGAGGATTCACATCCCCAAAGTTCCACTCATATGCTGCCAGCTGTCCATTGGGATGCATATACCATTCTCGAGTCAAGAGGTCCAGCTGTTTCTTTGCAAATTCTGGATCAATCATGGCCAATGGGATGCAGTGAAATGCAGTGTCCCAAGCGGCGAAAAATGGATACTCCCAAGAGTCTGGCATTGACAGAATGTCGTCCATATGCAGGTGTTTCCAGTGCTGATTGCGGACATGCTTCCGACCGGGCGGAGGAGGGACAAGCCCAGGATCTCCATTTGCCCATTGGTCCCAGACAAAATTGTAGTATTGCTTCGTCCACATCATGCCAGAGAACGCCTGTCTCTGGATATTCCGCAGGTCGTCGCTCATTGGCAGAGGACTGATGTGGTAATAGAAGTCGTCGGCTTCAGCTCTGCGCTGCTCAATCACGTCGTCCAGCACCTCTTCGTCAATGAAACTCTCCTGTTTCCGGGAAAACCTAAAACGAACTACAGCACATTCTCCTGGAGGAATTCCCTCGCCTTCGTCAAAGGCGTACCATGCCGCAAACTTAGTACCTTTATTCGCAGGGTTGACCGCGTCCTTCTCCTCATCGACGATGTGGCGGTGGAAGGCATCCTTCACGTAGGGTTGGTCATTCTCGGTCTCCCAAAGAACTTTATTGTTCGTCTCGTTTTCGGTGAAGAGCATACGGGGCAGGACATCCTCCTTGTTCTCTGCTGATGCAGGAGAGGGTGAAAATTGAACGTATCGGTCACCCAGTTTATGATGAGTAGATTTTGCTGTAAGAGGTCCGGCCTTTTCGATAGAAGGTTTGAGGGACTTGTCTTCATGGCCCCAGGACCAGGTGTTCCTGAACCAAACGTGAGGAACTATGTGCAAAGGGGCAGGTTCAGGGCCCCGGTTATAGGCAATGATACGAAACAGAAGCTCGTCTTCATCATCGTCCTCCTTCGCTGTCTCGATAAAGATATCCCAGTACCGATTATCTTTAAACGCATCGGTGTCTAGTATCTGGTACTCGCGCTCGAGTCGTCCGCGACGAGCATTCTCGTCTACAAGATCCTGGTAGGGGAATTTCTTCTGGGGATACTTATAAAGATATTTCATGTAGGAGTGCTGGGGAGATTAGAAAAACAATGTAAATAGCCAGACGGGTTTGACGTACCGTTGGGGTATTATCAAGGTGAAAATGGGCCTCTTTGATACTTTCTCCATGATTTCCTTGAGGGTTTGACAGTCCAAATAGTCGCTCTTTCAAGAAATCACTAATTTTGATCAGTTCTGGTGGGCTATTTTCTCAATTGCGTTTAGACGCACTCTTTCTCATTCCAAAAAGCGAATGCAATATTTTGGAGACCGTGGGTGTCGGAAACGCCTGCAATGCCGTCTTCGCCCCAGCGATAAGTTCTTGAACGAGCGTGGTCATGTGAAAGGTCTATAGGTGAGATAGTAAGCATTTTCCCGTCTCCAACATGTGTCACTGGGCTCGATTGGAAGACTTACAGCTCCATGCATCACCGTTCTCTCTTAAAAGCAGTCAGCAAAGTATACGGCACCTGACGCGGCAAAAACTCCAGCAGAATTTAATTGTCAATGACACTCATTATGGGAGCGACTTACGAATAATCCTCCCGAACTGCGGGGTTTAAAGCACAAGGTCATCAGTTAGGCGCCAGGAAACAGGAAAATAGTAGTTTGTGCTGGGAAGGTAGAAAAGAACTCACCAGTCGCCCATTGCCTCTCTGCGACATATGGACCCCAACGTTTCCAGTATCGCGAGCGTTCCCGGTCTTCCTTCAACCGCTGCTCCTCCCGAGACATGTACGAATGCTTGTCGATTAAAACCATGGTCGCGAAAATTGGAAATCGACGCACAACGACGGCAAAGGCGAGAAGAGGGACAGATGAATAGAGGAGTGAGGGGTAAAAAAAAACCAAAGAAAGAAAGGGACTTCGGAGGATAAGGTGGAAGGAAGTAAGAAATAAAACGGGAAAGAAAATGTGAAATCAGACAGATGATAAACAGCTCTGTAGGTAGCTTGGTCCTCCTCTTACTGCAGAATGGTCCAACGGTTGGCCATGACAAGTTCCTGAGCTGCAGGACAACTCAGAACCCGAGGAACGCGCGGGTTTATCAGGGCTAGGATGATAGCAAGAAAAAAAATGGTCATCGATCATAGATTGGGAACGTCTAGACCGGGGGCACGGGCGTCCGAGTCGCTAGGGAGCTGCCCACTTTGCCGCTGTTTGGGTTGAAAGTGATGTCATTTGTTCCAACCAACTTTTATATATAGCGCAAGGTTCGTGGGTTGCCGGTCGGACCTGCAGTTCGTTCCGCGGCCCCATGTGTCAGGATTGGTTGGGTTCCATTTCGAGTGAAGTATATTATATCCAACTGCAATATACACTTAGTAGAGGCATACAAACGGAAAGTGAACATTATTTGGAAGTGGAGTTGGAAGAAAATGAAACTTGATTTGGGAGTGGACAGAGACAAACACACCCCAAAGGGGAATAGCGGCAACATACGGCTTCCTTTTTTCGGAGGACCTTAGAGCGGGTAGCTTACTTAAGCTTAGGAGGTGTCTTTATTAAACTATCTACTAGGGTAATTGTTTATACCCAGGGTAAATATATAAAATCATGGACGGTACTTAATGATCCCTCATGTATACCCTA
Source organism: Aspergillus nanangensis (assembly GCA_015844325.1). Taxonomy (NCBI): domain Eukaryota; kingdom Fungi; phylum Ascomycota; class Eurotiomycetes; order Eurotiales; family Aspergillaceae; genus Aspergillus; species Aspergillus nanangensis. The sequence goes on along the minus strand of VCAU01000006.1, from coordinate 142,210 downwards.
CTAGTTATAGTTAGTTAGTTACTACGATAAGATCAAAGACCATGTCAATCATTACCTAAACAGACACAGGGAGAAATAGGGGCCACCCGTTGACCATGACGGAGGCCCCGGCTTTTTAAATCACGTTTCAAGGATTGTATATTGGATTAGCATGATGCAATTGGCCAGAACTTTGTCGCATTCAAATGAAGACAATGGGGAGAATGATATAATAGGGGCGATACCCTTTGAAAGAGCTCCTCATGTACTTGTAGCGGACATGCCGTGTAACCAGCCCGATCTAAAACCAGATCATCTTCGCAGACAGCAGAAACAATGTAAAATGAGAGGTATATAGAAAGTAATTATTAAGCCACAGAAAATAGAAGGGAAAAAACAAGAAGAGAAAAAGAAAAAGAAGAAAACGCAAATCTTCTGGGCCGGGGTACAATCACCGCGAGACGCAATCTTCCCCCCACTGGCTACCAGAAATGCAAGAGACCGTGAGAGCAGTACTATAAAAAGTATGCCCTAACCCAACGCTCGACCGTCACGGCGTGGGAAGAGAGAAAGGGAATGACAAACCAAATTCTCCAAAACATGCTCGCGGTATAATATAGAAACCACTCCAATCCAGTCCAGTCCAATGAAACCCCCCGTCTTTACCCAAAAGTCCTAGTTCCTGCCCACCCCGGCTTCCTATCATCTCAATCATGAATGCCGTTCCTGAGCCTGTCGCCGCCGCTCTTCATCACCGCTGGAATACTGGCCTGCCATTTCCGTTGGGGATGTTGCTGAGGATGTGGATTCTAAATTCAAAGCGACAGTAGTTAGAGAGATTGCTCGTTCCGTAAATGCGTATCCATGAAGAGTTCAAGATCATCCTCACCTGTGGATTGATAATCGCCTTCTCTGTGCGCATTGTTTCCAGAGCTGCTGGCGTTGGTCGCCTTTCCCGATGTCAGCCTTTCTTCGGCCGCACGAATTTTGGCCTGGAGCTTCTCGAGCTCTCGATTCTGAATCATCATCTGAAAACGCCTATGGGTTGAGGGGTTAGCCATATGGAAGGGAGGAAAGATATATCCGAGCGCGAACAGTGGGAAAGAAGTATGGGGAAAAGGTAGGTAGGTAAGGTTGGTAGGATTCTTACTTTTGATCGATAGTCTGCGACAAGTGGTCGACATCCGAATCCAGAGAGAAAGCGCTGTCGAGCGCGGAGGAGAAAGCCTGTGCCATGGTCCTGCCATGTTTTGGTCAACGCCCATTCCCATAGAACCGAGGGACAGTAAAAAGGAGAACGAACGACTGAGGCCGACCGCTTGGCTTCCAACCCTGGTCTGCGTCCGACATGTTTGATTTGGTTGTACAAGAAAAGGAGGTGGACGATGATGAGTAGTGAAAAGTTATATCGAAACACGGTAGAATCACCTAGATGAGATAAGGAGGGGAAGAAGAGGAGGAAGAAGAAGAAGAGGGAAAGAGTCAAAAAAAGGGCAAGGCTGTTGGACGCTGATCAAAAGTAAATAATAAGAATAAGGAGAGACCCGAGCGCGTCTCAAAACGGACCGGGGGTGGGTATATTTTAGGAGGATTATCAAAGGCGGAGCTTAAGAACCGAAGGGGACGATATGTAGTGATTATTTAGATTGAATGGAGAAGTAGAAGACACGAAGAACGAACAGGACCAGCTGAGGAACGATCTATGAAGCACAGGAGAAGGGGTTAAAAAAGGGAAAGGGAAAGGGAAAAAAAAAGGGACCGGTTGTCAGTTCGAGAGATCGACTTGACCTGTGGTCGCACTACTCCTACTGAAGTAAAGTGATATTATTATTATTATTATTATTATTATGGGCCAGGAGGGGAGGAAGAAGAAGAAGATGAAGAGGATGGGGGGGGGAGCCACTTTTCTCCCCCCTCCTGTATCTCTCGGTTTTGTTTTAGTTGGTAGACCAGGAGTTATCAAAGGCCCCAGTTAGTTTAGTTTAGGTGGTTAGTAGTTAATAGTAAGAAGAATGGTGGAGTGACAGGCGCACGATCGGAGGATTTCTCTCTGGATCAAGAGAAATACTGTCATTATTGTCTCATCTATTTTTTTTTTTTTGGGTTCTTGTTCTTGTTGGTAGTATAGTTGCAACTGAAAAGCTGCCTAACTTAACCTAGATTGGTAGGGTTAGATACCTACATAACACCATAATAGTATGTAAGTGAGCATAAACCGTTTTGATTCTATATTGTAATAATTCATACATGCCTACCTCAAGTATCTCCACCAAGTGTCTCCATCAATAATCACAGAAGCTAGGGGGAATCTAAATTCTCAATCCAGTCCAATCCAAGGAAACCAAATAAAATTAAAGACCACCTAGTAAAACCGTAATTTCACATGGTAAATTGCATACACATTTTCTGTACTCCGTACAGTACTACACACGCCACTATGTACAGCTGCAAGGAGAGACAGTGTTGGGTGAGGGTATGGTATGGGGTAAATAACTCGAGCTTGATGGAATGTTGGTTGTTATTTATTAAGGAGGCTGAAGTGAACCGTGGATGAAGATTCTCCATCGAGAAAAAAGGGGGCTGCTGCCCCTGACTTGACTCTATTCCAAGTGGGGTTCTGGATGGATACTCAGTTGACAGAGAGGATTGGGTAATAATAACAAGTATGATTAATTATTAAATTATTAAATTAGGTACTATGTATTATAATTACTGTTGGTTTAATTTCCTATGTCATTATTTCAGGTCACATAAGTACCTGAAGGTAAGCAGCTACCTACATATAGTTATACGTACATACGGCATGGAAGCAAGAAGTAGACTCATGTATGTCGTGAATACCTTGGGTAGGAGGTATCTGATGATAATAAGAAATATATGGATCTTTTTTTGCATTGATCGATCTGGATAGGGTATTATTCCCATGGATACCTATTATTACTTATGCTAACGCATTCTCGAATCCAAAGAGACAAATAAGAGAGATTCAACTGCATTAAGATTATTTGATGGCCCAGCAACGTGGATGTCGTCATGAACAAAATAGTAATAGTAATAGTAATAATAATAATAATAACACGCCGAATCATGTATGGAATGGTAAAATGACGTGGCGACATTTCGGGAGGGGGCTTGGCAGACGTCGATCCCTGCACGTGACTGCGTCGTCTGTTTGTTTCCGGAAAGGCAAGAACAAACAGTCCGGGAAGGCAGACGCACCATCCCCGCAGGCGAAAAGAGCGAGCGGACTGGACAAGGAAAGCAGCGCTGCTCTCCATCCCATCCCATCCGGAAAACCCATTGCTTCATCTCCCTCGCAGCTCAGTCTCATCTCATCTACCCCCAAAATTCGATCCCATTCCGACGAATTTCCCCCTTTCGGTGATTTTCTGATCGCCTATTATTTTTTGCCGATTTTTCCTGAATTTTCTGAGGATTCCCTGTCCATTAATTTTCTGACTTTTCTTTGATGTGACACGGTCGCGTTTTCTCTCCTGACCAACTTTTTTCTTTTCTTTTCTGGTCTTGTCTTTTTTTGCACTTGTGGTCCTTCCGCCATCCCCGAATACTTCCGCCTTGGTTGAACCCCGGCCAGTCAATTGATCTACCGTCGGATCGCATTGCTTCCTTTTTTTTTTTTTTTTTTTTCTCTTTCCTGTGAATTGAATAATTTAATCTTAATCGCTGAATTGATGCTCAACAAATTGACCGACCTGATCTCGACGCGTCTCCTCTCCTAACCGTACTACCACCTTCTTTCCCACCACCGTGGCCCCGATCCCCAAACTTGCCTCCCCCAGTGGCCGCGCGACCGGGCAATGGGGGATGCCTCCTCTGTCGGCTTACACTCCGTTTGAATCTCTTCTCTTCTTCCAGTCCCTTGCGGCTCATGACCATCGTCCCACGAACTTCCTATCGATCTCCGATATCCTGCGGAACAACCCATTTATTCGTCAGAATGTCGCCTTTGATGCGACGCGACTGGCCCCTGAGGCACTCGAGGACCTTTACACCACCTTGATGCGCGAGGGCGCCGACCCTTCCAATATCGCCCCTCTTGAACCAAACGGCGGCCATCTTGAGCCTAGTAATCCAAAGAAGCGCAAAATTACTAGTGCACGCCCGGATGGCCTAGGTGAAAAGGCCATGAACCATGTGTCCTTCGTTCCTGGCTTGGTTTCTCATCTTTACGCCAGGTACAAGGAGCTCGTGATGCGGGAGATTCGGAATGAAGAGAAGAGATACCATGATATTCGAAACGAAATTGATCGGTTACAGAAGGAAGTGCCTGAACCTTGCCAAAAACCTGCCCCCCAGTCGTCGACAGCGCAGAAGCCTTCGACTCAGCCTCCCCCGAAAAAGCATGAACCTGCGCCAGCTCCAGAACCAATGGATATTGACCTGAAGGAAGAGAAGCCTGGCCAACAACTGCCCTTGAGTTCCTCTCAGAATCCGGTCAAAACGACAACAAACCCTGAGGCTAAACAAGATCAAGTTGAATCGCAACCCAAGACTGCGCAGGTACTTAAACAACAGCTAGCGCCAGCACCTCCCCACGCCACCCCCCCGGAGCAGCAACCACCAATTCAACCTTCTACTGGAAAATCTTCAAAGGATCAACCGAAAAAGGCAACACCGATGCCATTACCACCGCAGCACCAACCGCCGCCGTTCCAGGCATCTCCCCCCCAGCCTATACAACCTGCGAACGCCCATCCCCCTATACAGCCCTCTGGTGGGAAGCCCTCGACCACCCAAAAACCAAACCTCGCGCCCCGAAACATCTCTACAAACCTTGGAGCGATGCCTACTCCACCTACTCAACCCCCGATACCCGTATCATCCGCCCAGCCCCCTAATTCTGGTGCTGGGAAGCCTCTCGCTCCTACACCGTCGCAGGGACAGCAAAAAACTAATATTCCTATTTCTCCCTCCCCACAGCAACAGCAACCGGTCTCTGCTATCAAGCCACCTCCCACACAGGAAAAACCCATGGGCGCTCCTCCTCCCGTCCAACGTCTTCCGCCTCAGCCCACTTTCCAACAATGGTCGCTGAATCAACACCCGCAAACACCACGCCCTTCCTCGCACCCTATTCCTGCTCCTGACAACCAGGCCAATGCCACAAAACCACAGCCCCCTTTGACTCCTCAACAAATACCGAAGCCCGAGCCGAAGAAACCTCTCCAACCTCTTCAACCCACTCCTGTGCCGTCAACTCCGGGACCGGCTTCAACTACTGTTCAATCACCCGCCCCCAGTGGCTTCATCCCTGGGTTTCAGACGCCAGTTGCTGCTGCGCAGTCTCTTCTCTCAGGCGGACCCCGCCGTCCTCGTTTGTCTCTTGACACGCCAGGTTCGAGCACACCGTGGAAACGAACGCCACAATTGAGCATCTCAACTTCACCTCGATCCCCAGATCGGCCTCGGCCCGAAGATGTGAGTCCTATCAGCGAGAAGGCTCCGTCATTGATGGGATCTCGGGAGGCCACACCAGAAGAACCTGAGCCACCCCGTAAGAGACGTCGAAATGAAGGGAAGGGTGACGTGGATAGCAAGAGCGGGCTCAAAGCGAAATCTGAGAAGCCGACTTTGTCCAGCAATAAAAGACGTGACCAAAGTACTGCTTCTTCTAGAAGTCGAGGACGCTCTGTTTTGTCCCGAGATGACGAGTCGGAGGCTGTACCGTCTAGTAAGATCAAGTACGAGCTGCCCACCACCCCTGCAGGTGTCCCGGAGACTGTTGAAGCAGAGCAACGTGCTGGGCGGAAGGGCGCCTTTGCATCGGAAGATCGACCAGGGAGAGGCCGTCCGAAACGCAAACGCGCCCCAAGCGAGACATTGGAAGCGGAACCTCTTCCGTCGGAGACGCCCCAACTCAGCCGACTGGATCCTGACCAGTCGGCACCGTACGTTTTGTGCGCTCGCAACTTCCCTCGAACAGGGGCACCAATCATGAACGATGTCACCACCCACAAACACGCCTCCATATTCACCAAACCCTTAACTAACCGAGACGCGCCCGGATACCGCGATCTGATCTACCGACCCCAGGACTTGAAGTCCATCAAGTCGTCTATCCATCAAGGCAGCAGGGCAGTTGCCGCAGCAACAGAAGCAGCAAACACACCTGTTGCCGACGGGGAGTCTCCGGCTCCAAACTCGGGCACGCCGTCCAAAAACGCCGTGCTTATGCTGCAGAAGACGGAGGATGTCATCCCGCCCAAGGGTATCGTGAACTCGGCCCAGCTGGAGAAGGAGCTGATCCGCATGTTTGCCAACGCCGTCATGTTCAATCCCGTCCCGCAGCGAGGGTTTGGACCTGCTTTCCTTATGACCAGCGACGCGGAATCCAGGGCGAGCACGCAGGTTCCAGAGCCGGATGAAGGGGGCATCATCAAGGATACCATTGAGATGTTTGACGATGTTGAACAGGCGGTCACGAGATGGCGGGCTGCCGAGCGCACAGCCGATGAGTTGGCAACGAAGAGTATCCTCTCTCTCCGTCGAGGGAGTGCCAGTGATCCCAACACGGATAGTGCTGATGAAGTCAAAGGGTAAATAACGAAGGATATCTATTATTATAGCGAATCCAATCATTGATTTAAGCGACCTTTTGGCGACCAACTGGTATGAGCTGGCCTGGTAGTTTCTACACGTAGGCTTCCGTGATATTCTATACTATATCCAAATCATTAATTCATGCAATAATGCTCATCATATGTACTCTATTTCCCCCCCCCCCTCCATCCCAACGCCTTTTTTTTTTTTTTACTGGGTTCGTAAAACAAATCATAATCCAAGAGAGCTAAGCGGCCGCATTCATAGCCTGAGGCTTCGTCCTCCCCAGCCCTTCCTTCGCATAAAAGTCCATGGGATAGACACCCTTGTTCGCTGTGTCCCAGTCCTCTTTTTCTCCCAGCGCAATCAGCGCCTCATAAGGCGTCAGCAACGGCCTGGAAAATGCATATCCCCAATCGATACTCAATCTTGGACAAGCGATCTGCACCCAGCAGTCGACATCCGCCATGGAAGCCAGTTTTCCGGGGAAGATCTCACTGAGCAGCAGATTCACAAATGGAATGCCCCGATCCGTCAAATGCTTCTCAATCATGGTCATTGTATTCGGATTACCCTGGCGACCGAGCGAGCCTAGAATCAAGCCCCATTTCTTCGCCGATTTGGCCACCCGGATAGCGTCCCTGCGGAGGGTATGCATTTCGTCGTGGACATAGGACTCGCGGGACAGCGTGCGCGAATACGGATCGTACCGATACGCAGGGATGGTCGGGTTATGAATCATTGCCGATTCCAGATGGAAGCGGCCATCGCCGAGGTACAGCAGGAGGTCGATTTCCTGATCTTTGAGCTGGGGGGAGGTGCAACCGAGGATCTCGCCCTTGGACAGCGGGGTGATTTGGGGGATGACGACGTTGAAGCCGGCGCGTTCCATGACAGGTTTAAGGCCGTGGAGGGTGGCGTTGAACTGGATGGTGCCGACGGTTGCGATGGTTTTGCCTTTGGGGATGTTGCGCTCCAGGGTGGCCAGCAGATGCGTCGTGTCGATGCTGATGTCGACGAAGATGTAGAGGGTTTTGATCTTGGTGACGTCGACGGGGATGAGGCAGCTGTGCGCGTAGTGGACGAGGAGATCGCAGCCGAGCGCCCGGGCTGTGTAGTCGTCAATGCAGCAGGCGCCGTAGGTGACGTCGCCCATGATGAGGGTCTCGGTGCCGGGGCAGAACTGGGTGAGGATGTCGGAGATAGTGGTCGCGAAGATGAGGAGGCCCTCGGGGAACTGGAGGGCTATGCGCTTTGCGCCGGAGCTGCGGATGCGGTGGATGGTTTTGGGAATTTCGAAGGAGTAGTTGCGCGGGAGGAGTTCGATGGCCGCGCGGATGTCGGGGTCTTCGAGGATTTCGGGGGGTACTTGGTTGAGGGTTCGGGGAGTGCGACGGGGAGTTGCTGCGCCTTATTTAGTATATGTATTTTCTCTTTCTTATTCTTGTCGCTGGTGGTGTACCGACCTTTTTGGATGCTGGTGGACTCTACATCCTTTGCGGTGGAGGACTGGTCTTTCTGTGCTTGGGCGTCGGCGGTACGTCTGCCAACAAACCTCTTCTTGGGCTGACGGAGAGGGTTGTTCCCCTGAGAAGAGGATGCTGTGGAGTCATCCATGGTTGAGGTTGTCGTCGACGTCGAAGTGCTGCGATTGTAAATGCAGACGAAGTGGGATGGTTTGATTTGGGAACAAAATTAATAGGGCTGACTCAGCGCATCAGGTGGGGTCGCCTTCTCCGCATTCTTCGGAGTACATCAATCATCTCCATCTCCATCTCCATCTTTCCCTCTTTCCCTCTTTCCCTCTTTGTCTTCCCCTTCGTCTCTTCCTCATGCGCCGGTTATATTAGTTGTCTTTGACTCTGATCACTAGTTCTCTCCCATGATGATGTCTGTTCGTCCCCGTCCTGGCCTGTTCTCTGCCCTTCGGGCTGCCTGCCCTCGTCGGCGGCTTTCGACTGAGGCGCGGTTAACTTCGGACCATGTTCGCATCGTCGAAGTTGGCCCCCGAGATGGTCTCCAGAACGAAAAGAAGTCGATTTCGCTGGAAACGAAGCTCCAGCTCATTGAAAAATTAGCGAAAACCGGCGTGACTACAATTGAAGCCGGGTCGTTCGTGCCGGCGAAATGGGTACCACAGGTATGGCCTGATCTGTCCCTCGGATGCTGATATACATAGCCGACGGCACGGAGAAGGATGAACTGACAGGATTAAATTAGATGGCAAGTACTGCAGAGATCTGTGAAAAGATTCTTCAGTCACCACCGCAATCGTCCAACACCATTGCCTACAATTACCTCGTTCCAAACGTGCGGGGGCTGGAGAGTCTCATCAAGGTCATGGATGCCGCAGAAACCGCAGCCGGGTCACAGTCCACATCAGACACCTCAACAGAGATCTCGCTTTTTGCTGCTGCCACCGAAGCATTCTCCAAGGCAAATACCAACTGCAGCATCGACGAGTCGCTAGAGCGCATTCGCCCCATCGTCACACTGGCCAAGACCAAAGATATCCGAGTGCGAGGGTACGTGTCGGTGGCTCTGGGCTGTCCGTATGAGGGTCCAGATGTTTCCCCGACCAAGGTGGCTGATATTACAGCCACTTTACTTGAGATGGGTGCCGATGAAGTGTCTGTTGCTGACACCACGGGGATGGGGACAGCACCACGCACGATGGAGCTCCTGCAAGCCCTCAAGGCGGCGGGAATCGCGAATACAGATTTGGCTTTACATTTCCATGATACCTATGGTCAGGCCTTGGTCAATACCATAGTCGGGTTGGAGCATGGCGTGCGGATATTTGACAGCAGTGTTGGTGGCCTGGGTGGATGCCCATACTCGAAGGGCGCGACGGGTAACGTGTCGACGGAGGATCTCATCCACACTGTTCATAGCCTAGGTATGAACACCGGCATCAGTTTGGAGGAGATGTCCAGGATTGGTGCTTGGATTAGTGGTGAATTGGGCCGGGAGAATCAAAGCAGGGCTGGAAAGGCCACACTTTCCAGGATTGAGGGCGGGTGTTGATTGCACCGCACCATCTTTTCAGTTGCATTTGCTCGAGAATATCTGACGTTTCTCTGATCTTTTATGTAAAATGTCACCACAAAACCGAAATCTTGGAAAACTATTAGATTTGTATTCTCATATTTCTTCCATCTTCCGACCTCCTTTGGGCTGATCTAATGTCTACTCCAAGGCGAAGGCACAAATGAATACTCAGAGTAATACCCTCTGTTCTGCATAGTTTAATATGACATTCGCCCCTACCATTGGCATTATCAGTCCCCACACGATCAACACTAGTACTAGCATAGACTCTGGGGACAGTAATTTCCTCCGGTTTGGCACCAAGCAACCGAATCCCCATCTGCTCTGCCTGTTAGATGACCATTTCTCGATGTATACGGCAAAACTTCCTTACTATTCTTCCTGCAGCAGCAGACCTTGTGACCAGTTATACATTCCGCTCCATGTCCCCAATCGCTTCTACATAGTTCGTGCTTTCGGCCACGGGGAGGGCAATCAGGTTCACCACAGAAAGGCCATTCGCCATACCATTTACAATCAACGGACGCCTCCTGTGCTATTATTGGCCCTATATAATTTCTTATTAGCGGGAAAGACCAAGTTTCAGTGGCTGCGTTTGAGCATATTACCTGCCAGAATACAGGCAAAGAAGAACCAAGTCAGCAGCATCTTTTTCTCTTCTTGTTCGGATTTTGCGATAACAGAGATGGGATGAAAGGCAGAGGCAAGACATGCGCAGCTATGTTGGTTAAAAATCATCCCACCGAGAAGATGGTATTAAAAGTGCCGACTCGGCTGTCCTATATTTTAACAATTAATATGTTAGGTAGGGTGGTTAATCACACCGTCTTCAAGTTGTCCAATGTGCGGTGATTTTTTTCTGTCTTTCTTTCTTTCTTCTATTCCCCCGGGCCTACAGCCTACGGCGAATTTTGTTGTTTGGAGAGAAACAATAAAGATAATGTGAATGAAAAAAAAAAAAGTACATGGAATATCCAATGCTGCTTTTCTCTATCTAGTCTAACTGCAAAAGATACAAATCAACCAATGGTATATAAACAAAACACTCAATGTGATTGTACGTATACATCACAAATACCTAACACCGGTCTATGCCGTGGTGACAGTCTTCAAAGCCTGGTCTAGGATAGACATAGCGGTCTTGATCTGGTCCTCGGTAATCGTCAAGGGAGGAACGAATCGCAGGCAGCCATCACCAGCCGTGATGATGAGCATGCCCCGTTCGCGAGCAGCGGTGATCAAATCCGCCGCCTTGGCAGTGTACTCCTTGGAGAGCTGAGCTCCGAGGATGAGACCGCGACCACGAATTTCAGAGATCACGTTGGGGTGCTTCTTCTGCAGGTCCTTGAGTCCAGCGACCAGCTGGGCCGATTTGACCTCAACGGCATTCTGCAGCTCCGACGAGGCAAGACGTTGGACAATGTGGTGTGCCACACGACACACGAGCGGGTTGCCACCGAAGGTCGTACCGTGATCACCGGCCTTGATGTGCTGTGCAACAGTCTTATCCGAGACAATCGTTGCTCCGATAGGAATTCCATTGCCCAGGGCTTTGGCAGTAGTGAGGATATCCGGGTGGGCGGGCTCACCAGTCGCCGGAGCGAGAGAGGGATGGGCGTGGGCCCAGAAAGTACCAGTGCGGGAGAGACCACACTGGATCTCGTCGTAAATCAGGACCGCACCAACCTCGTCGCAGCGCTTGCGCAGCGCAACGAGGAACTCCGGCGTAGCCACATTGACACCACCCTCACCCTGGATGGGCTCCACAATCACACCACAGGTCTTGTCGGTGATGAGTGTCTGGAGCTGCTCAACGTCGTTGTAGTTGCCGTATTTGAAGCCGGGGATCATGGGAGAGAAAGGAGTTTGGTATTTAGGGTTGGGGGTCGCGGACAGAGCACCCATCGTGCGGCCGTGGAAGGAGTTATGGAAGGAAACGAACTCGTGCTTTGCGCCAGAGGGATCAAGAGAGCGGCCGACCTTGCGAGCAAACTTGATGGCTGCCTCGTTTGCCTCGGTGCCGGAGTTGGCAATGAAGACTTGAGCGGCATCGCGCATTGCGCCAGATTCGCGGGTAGTATCAATGAGTAGTTTGCTGAGGGCACCAGTCCAGGCATTGTGGTAGAGGTTCGAGGCATGGATCAGAGTCTCGGCCTGTAGACACCGCATTGTCAGAACTGTGATCATTTTGAGCTCTTTTGGGGGAAGGGGGAGTACATGCCTGTTCGGCAATGATCTTGGAGATCTCAGGGTCACAGTGGCCCAATGAATTCACAGCAATACCGGCGGTAAGATCAAGATAGCGCCTGTTCTCCATATCCCACAGATAAGATCCTTGGCCCTTGACCATCGTAGGAGCGGGTCGAACATAAGTAGGGACCATGTAGGGAGCTCGGTCGTTAATGAAGGCAACCGTCGCCGAATCGGCTGCAGGATCAGGGTTGGGGACGGATGCCGTTTTCTTTTTCTCTCTTATTAGAATCCATATGATTGTTTCATAGAATTGGGATTGGGGCTACCCACCTTGACATTTGCGGCCTGAGTCGACGCAAATCGGCACTGAAGCGGTGACTCAAAGCCAGAAACGACTCGCTTTGCGAGTGGTAGTCGCCGCGAGGCCACACGGACAAAAGCCATTCTGGAGATAAGGGAGAGGGGAATTGATATCAGAACCAGGCGAAGAGAGTGGTGTGAGAGAGGGGGAGCGAATTGACGGGCAGAGGTTGGAGGGAGAGAGAATAAATAAGAGAGGAAGGAAAATGCCGCGCGCGATATCGGGAATGACTCGAATCGCTTATCAGATCCGCCACTCCGCAATTCTTCTCCAACTTCGTTCGACTCATCCCATGATTCATACCCTTCACGCACCTCCCACCCCACGAAATATCTCCCATATCTCCCACATCTCTCTCAATTCCAGCGATTATGGCATCGTATCTCATGGCCCGTCGGGCGCTCACCCCCACCACCAACGTGGTGCGTCTTTCTACCCGAACTTTCTCCCGCCGCACAGCTCTCCGCAGCGACAAGCCCCCCTTTGCATTCCGCCAGGGTCCTGCTCCCCCACGTCTGCCCAAGGAAGAACAGGAGATTTTCGAGGAGCTGCAAAGGAAATCTACCGGTGCTTTCAGCACACCACAAGTCAACCAGTCGCCCGACTCCGAGCCGAGCAATGAGAGCCCCGAGTTTCAGGCGACTGGCGAAGGAGAGGAACTGCACCCCGATCTGCGTTCCGGCGTTAAACCCGAATTTGAAGGCGAAAAGAACCCAAAGACGGGCGAGGTTGGCGGTCCGAAAAACGAGCCCCTGCGCTGGGGCGCTGGTGGAGATTGGAGCTACGGTGGACGCGTGACGGACTTCTAAATGATTGGGATCGACCTGGAGGTTTAATGCAAGTGAAATGAGTCGTGTGGGAGGGTACACTATTTGCATCAATGGCGTTGGTTAACTTGCGTTTCCATGGGGAAACAACATCGTGTTCTCTCCACTCTCTCCTGCGGTTGGAAGGATATGGGCGATATTTTAGAAATGGGGATATATGAATGCGGAGGAGATGTAAACAATTCACTGTACAATATTAGTTAACTTGTGATTTTGATCTAATTTTCAGAAATCCCGTGAAATAGAATATTATCCGGGTAGTTATGGGACGTTGATTTAATAATAGCATGTGTTTGATTGTCACGTAACCATGAGCTGCCTTTTTTTTTTTTTCGAATTCGGACAATAATAGTTCGGGGATCGGTGTCATATGTATTTCCAGAGTTAGTTCCGTGAGTTATCACAAGGTAAACGCAGCTCATTTAAAATATCAATCCAATCATTTTAATAAGTAAGTCTTTCTCCTCGTGTAAAAACTGTCGAAAAAAAAAACATCAACAAAAAGAGATGGAGTTGTGGGGAATCGAACCCCAGACCTCTCGCAGGTCTCATTTGGATATGCGAAGCGAGCGCTCTACCAACTGAGCTACAACCCCGTCTTAGGTGGCATTATGGCTGCCATAGTGAATCACAGTTCCATTGTGCAGATGGACAATATCACTACCGACCAGAGTTATCCGTTCAACGTAGAATTCTACACACCTCAAGATATATAATGGCTTCAGTGCAGATTCTCGACGGCGGTCTTGGGACTTCCCTCCAAGACAAATATGGGGTGTCCTTTGACGGCTCCACTCCACTCTGGGCATCTCACCTACTTGTGACCGACCCAACAACCCTGCAATCTTGTCAGCGTGACTTTGGTCTCGCCGGCGTGGATGTACTCCTCACTGCGACCTATCAAGTGTCTATTGAAGGATTTGCGAGGACCAAGACCCCCGACTTCCCCCAGGGTATTCCAAAAAACGCCATCGGACAATTTCTTCAAACCGCTGTCAGCATTGCGGAGCAGGCCAAGGTCCACGATCGCGCCAAGATCGCTCTAAGCCTGGGGCCCTACGGCGCATGTATGATCCCGGGGCAAGAATATAGCGGTCTATATGACCCCGAGCATGATGACGAGGAAGCTTTATTTCGCTGGCACCTGGAAAGACTCCGCCTGTTCACCGAGGCAGACGGAAATCTGATCGAACGGATGCAATATGTGGCCTTTGAGACGCTGCCGAGACTGGATGAGATCCGTGCTGTGAGGAGGGCGATTCACGCAGCCGGAATAAATCTTCCTTTCTGGGTTTCGTGTGTTTTCCCGGGCGAGGTGGATATCCTGCCCGATGGCAGTACTATTGAGCAGGTTGTTGAGGCAGCAATTGCTCCCATGGACGATGGAGACACTCCCTGGGGAATCGGAATGAACTGTACCAAGATCCACCGACTTCCATCTCTGATCAGGCTCGTCGGAGATAACGTTGCGCGACTCATGGCCTCAGGGAACTTATTAAACACTCCAAGCTTGGTAGTGTATCCTGACGGTACCAACGGGGAGGTCTACAACACGACAACGCAGAAATGGGAGAAGGTTGATCACGGCAGCACCGCTGAAAGAGATATGGTAGGGGTTCCTGTTTGGAAGAATTTGCTGCTTTACAACATGCTGACTCTATGTAGCGTCCTTGGGAGGTGCAGCTTTCGCAGATTGTTCATGATGCTCGCGCAAGGAATCTCTTTAAGTCCTTCCTTGTTGGCGGCTGCTGCAAGGCCTCTCACCGCGACATAGAACAACTTCGGCGACAGCTCGAAAAAAATTGAATTTTTGCAGAGACGGGAAATAAAACTTAGCTTGGCTATTACTAACTATTAAAACATATATATACATTTTTCCACTGTTTCAGACAATCCAGTCGACCAATCGTTTCCACCAAGAGCCCCCTAAGTCCCTTGTCACTACGATTTCTCCTTCCTGGAGACGACCAGACCATAGATCGATGTTGGACGCGCGAATGAACTTCATTATGAGTCAGCTACTGCCAAAATCATTGGAATAAATGTTATTGAAACACTTACCTTGGTACTGTGGTAAATCTTCCATCCAATTATTGGGACGATGAAGATCGGGATGCCAATATAGGATGCTACAAAGTCCGATGAATTCCAGTTTCCTTTGAGGAACACAGGGAAGCCTGCCACTAAAGTGATGATAGTGGAGCCGACAAAGCCCACCCACGCCGTGTACGGCTGGAAAGGGCTCTTCCAAGGCAGGGTATCTCGGCTAATTCCCTGTGCTTTCATTGCGGCGTGAAATCGAATATAACAGAAGCTGAGAGTTGCCCATGCGATTAGACCGGCAACGGTGCTGAGATTCAAGAGCCAAGTGAAAGCTTGGGCTGCGCCACCAGAACCGAGACCTGGACGGGATTAGCCGAGGGTATATATGTAGATGATTGATATGTTTGCTTACTCAAATATGCCAATGGCCCAAAAAGCCATGAAACTATGACCGCAACGTACGGCACTCCATTCTTCGTCACCCGTCCAAACACCTGTGGCAGCTGGTGATCTGTTGTCATGGCTACAATCATGCGTGAGCCGACCCAACAGTATGAATTACCGGCAGACCAGGCAGAGACCAGAATACAAGCGTTCACAATCGATGGCAAAGCGTTAATTCCGGCCTCTTTAATCGCAATGACGAACGGCGAGCTGTTCGCATTGTCAGACCCGGAGACAAGATTCTCATTGGTGGGATCCACAATCAGTCCAATGAGAAAAGCACCGAGAATATAGAAAAAGGCAATACGATATGTCACCCGGCGAGTAGCCTTAGGGATAGCCCGATGCGGATCCACAGACTCCGCCGCAGCGATGACGACCGTCTCAACACCGATAAAGCTGAATGACGCGTTGACAAAAGCAGACAAGAATCCAAGAAAATGACCGGTTGAGCCTGTGATGCCATTGTAATTCGTCCAAGCCCCAGGGTTGTTCCAATAACGAAACCCGATGGCCTCGTTGTTCGCACCGCCGGCAGTGATAATAATGGACACAAAGACCAACCCCACGAAACAGAGCACCTTGATAGCACCGCCGATGACCTCTGATTCGCCGTAGACCCGAACGCTCATCAGATTAATTGCCAGAATCAATACAAGGCCCACAGTGATGACCACGGCGGGAGTGATATCCGTCCAGAAGGAGACGATAACGGCGGCTGCCGATACTTCGGACGCAATCGCGATGGTATAGCAGTATCCATATGATATAGCTAGCGAGAACCCGACGGCCGGATCAATGAATCGCGTGGCCCAATGTGGGAAGGAACCTGCCGTTGGAAATAGGGTCGCCAGCTCGCCGATGCTTTGCATCACAGACCACAGGACCAGTCCCACCACCAGATAGGCAAGTAGTAGACCTGCAGGACCGGCTTTGGCATACGCCGAACCAGTACCGACAAAGAGACCCGTTCCAATGCCACTGCAGAATCCGATCATCATAACTTGGTAATTCCGCAGGCGTCGTTGGGTGGCACCGCGGCCCCCGATGTTTAGCTGCATATCGCCCTTGGAAGATAGACCGCCATCCCCAGTGAACGCCGGCCCACACGTTTGCTGGATATCATTCGCCTCTAACGTGTATGGGGGTTTCTCTATCTCATTGTTCGGCTGAGTCGCCGCATTCGCTAGTCCCATGATGGCCCGATATCCGTGGAATTTGCACCACAACAAAGTAAAGGGTATCTAGCTTGAAGGTACAGGAGGAGATGGTTGCATGACGGGCATGGTGTGGAGGTTTTTTTTGTTTTTTTTTGAGCTTCCCCCAACCATGAATGGCGACATCGGAAGCAATCTTCGCACCAGGCTTGTTTCGCCCCAAGCTCTGGTCTTTCCCCACTTGGACCGTACTTTGTCCTCCTCGGTTCAGGACTGCCTCGATGGTGATTGGGATGTACCTCTGGCACGAGGCTCCACTCTGTCCGGAGCGCAATAGACAATTATCCCAATCATTGAGTGTGATTATTGTCTTTTCCATTCCGTCTGCTTTGTCCTATCGGGGGTGGACCCTTTTTTGATCTCTTGCCATATGTTCAACCCTCTCGCTAACATTGTGACAGATTGCTGTCATTTTCCATTCGGGGTTTTTTTTATGTCTAAATCGGCTCTGTCCTGTTTAAGGCCTACATACATATCACTACTACAGCAACAGCATCCTGCGTCTTGGCTACTTACCGGCGAGTTCAACTGAGCAGTGGCAAATGTCGGATTTACGTCCGATTTTTGTATGAGGCTCTCAAGGGGATTGAAAGGGATGGAAGTTACCAAGCACGGAGTTCCTTCCCACACTGATCTGTGAAGAGTTGAGTTTGGTTTTCTTTTTCCAGGTCTCTAACCGATATTATGGCCTTAAGGCATCAAAATGCGCAGGCACGGCGTGTCACGTGCCCCACCCTTTATCAGCTGGCGCTTATCGCCAGCATCGACATCATCTGGATCACCTCGCCAGGTTTCTTCTCCAAAACAAATCCATTTCCGCATGCCATGATGATCTGATTTGAACAAAAAAGAATTTTACAATCTACTCCGTATCTGATCCAGCCACTTGTAGCGTACTGATGGTCTTACCAACGCGTCGACCCTTTCCTATCTCTCAATCTCGGTGATGCCTGGATCACCCACCTCCGAGGAAACACCCATGTTACCTCTCCCAGGAGCGCCCTCTTCCTCATGGGCTCAGTTTCGCAGCCGCTTTGCTGCCTTGTTCCAGGGTGCTGACCCCAAGGTTTGCGTCGCATTCTGGCTGTTTGGTAAGCCATTTGTTAATACATGTCAATCTTGAATCTTCAGTGACATATCTGACCTTCTGCATTCGAACAACTACGAGGTGAATAGGTCTGATCAACAATGTTCTCTATGTCGTAATCCTATCAGCAGCCCTTGATTTAGTCGGCCCCTCGATCCCGAAAGGCGTGGTCCTGCTCGCGGATGTCATCCCATCGTTTGGCACCAAACTCATTACTCCTTACTTTATTCATGTGGTGCCGTACTCAGTTCGAGTCGTAATTTTTGTTTTCCTGTCAGCAATCGGAATGCTTCTAGTTGCTCTGAGTCCTGCCTACACCGATGGCGGCTCCATATCTACCAAGATTGCCGGGATCATCCTGGCCAGCTTGTCTAGTGGTGCGGGGGAGTTAAGCTTCCTGGGATTGACGCATTTCTATGGACCATTCAGCCTCGCAGCATGGGGAAGCGGTACGGGGGCGGCGGGATTGATAGGTGCTGGCGCCTATGCGCTGGCGACGACATCCCTCGGTCTCAGCGTGAGAAATACTCTCTTGGCTTCGGCTTGTCTGCCGGCTGTGATGATTGTTAGCTTCTTTGCCATCCTTCCGCGGTCGTCAGTACAGGCAGAACGCCGTGTCGTAGGTAGCCAGAGCATGCTTGTGGAAGAACGTGGAATGGACGATGATCGCCATGAGGCCTTGGGTGAGCGTGATGGCCTTCTCAGCCCTTCGATGCACTCGGACCAAATTCAGAAGCCGAGTCTTGCCGACAAACACGGGACTGGATGGCATCAATTCCAAACCAATCTTCGTCGCGCAAAAGGACTGTTCTTCCCTTTGTGAGTACTCCGTATTCGTGGCGATGACGATCATCTACTGACAGTCTCTCACGTGTAGTATGCTTCCTCTGTTGTTAGTCTACGTTGCGGAATACACGATCAACCAAGGTGTGTCCCCGACGTTACTATTTCCGCTCGATGAGTCGCCCTTTCTGCATTTCCGTGCGTTCTATCCTGCGTACAATGCGATCTACCAGGTTGGGGTTTTTATCTCCCGCTCTTCTACGCCATTCTTCCGCATTCACGACCTATACTTTCCGTCATTTTTGCAGATTGTGAATCTGGTGCTGCTGACATTGCATGCGATGTTCAATTTTATCCCCAGTGTCTATCTAGTTTTCCTGGTTATCTTTTGGGAGGGGCTGTTAGGCGGGCTGGTGTATGTCAACACCTTTGCGGAGATTGGTGAACGTGTCCCCAAGGAAGAGCGAGAGTTTTCGCTAGGCGCAACGACCGTGAGTGACTCGGGGGGGATCTGCATAGCTGGGTTTGTCAGTATGATCTTTGAGGTGTGGCTTTGCGATTGGCAAGTTGCCCGCGGGCGCGATTTTTGCCGGAAGACATAGGTTCTAGGGTTCCAAGGTATTATACCGTTATTTCCTCCTTAATGAAGCAATATCCATGCATAAGGCATATATGCACTGGTATCACAAACAATATCGATGCATAAGGCATACATATGCACTAGTACCACTCTAAATTGTGGGTATAGGGATGTAATATGATTCAGGTAATCGTCATGAGGATCAATTACCCGAATCATTGTGAGGGAGTTACTATTACTTCATTTCTTAACTCCGTGTTGGTGGGGTTCACTACCCTGATTCCTGGAGTTAAGATCTCTTTCTCCGACCTTCTTTCTTCGTATAAAACAAAAGATAAGGCCATAACTCGCTTCTTCCTCGTATATTGAACACACCCACCTACTTTTTTTGAACAAGTCAATCGCCTACGTCCCCAATATCTATCATGGCTCTCCCCACAGTCAAACTTGGCGCCAAGGGCCCCGAAGTTCCTCGCCTAGGCCTGGGCCTGATGGGACTGAGTGTGGCATATGGCAAGGCCAAGCCTGACAATGAGCGCTTGGCGTTTCTGGATGCGGCGTATGAAATGGGCGAGAGGTTCTGGGATAGCGGTACGAAATCAACCTTTCCAACTACCTGAGGTACTTACTTGTACTTACTATGTACGTTGATTTAAAACAGCGGACCTCTACGGTGACAACGAAGACATTCTCGGGCAATGGTTCCAGGCCAACCCTTCCAAGCGCGACCAAATCTTCCTCACCACCAAGTTTGCCTTCCGAATTTCCGCCACCGGCACCTTTTACATCGACAACTCGCCCGAATACGTGCGCGAAGCCTGCGAAAAGTCACTTTCCCGTCTGGGGCTCCCCTCCGTTGACCTCTACTACTGCCACCGACTAGATGGAAAGACACCCATCGAGAAAGTCGTTGAAGTCATGGCGCAGCTCAAGGCGGAAGGCAAGATCAAGTATCTGGGGCTGAGCGAATGTAGCTCCGAGTCGCTCCGACGAGCTCATAAAGTCCACCCCATCACTGCGGTCCAGATGGAATACTCACCCTTTGCATTGGAGATCGAGAGCCCGCAGTATCAACTGCTGGAGACGGCACGGGAGTTGGGCGTGGCGGTGGTGGCATATTCGCCGCTGGGGCGGGGATTCTTGGCCGGAACGATCACTTCGCCGGCGGACTTCGAGGAGGGGGATTTTAGGAAGATGGCGCCTCGGTATAGTGAGGAGAATTTCCCTAAGAATATGGTGTTGGTGGAAAAGATCAGGGCGATTGCGGAGCAAAAGGGCGTGACGACTTCGCAGTTGACGTTGGCTTGGTTGTTGGCCCAGGGGCAGGATATCTTCCCGATTCCTGGAACTACGAAGGTGGAGCGGCTGAAGGAGAACTTGGGGAGTTTGGACATCAAATTGTCTGAGGCGGAAGAGGGGGAAGTGCGGAAGGCATGTGAAGCGGTAGAGATTGTGGGGGGAAGATATCCAGAGGCGGTGTCATCGGCGTTATTTGCTGATTCCCCAAGTTTGTAGATATATACACGTCTCTTACTCGATATGGATGGATATAGGGTTAGGGTTGGCAGAGAATCACGGGATGCAGCATCATCAAGAATGACATGTGATGAGGGAGGAATGAATGAATGATCTTCTCTCGTGATCACCACATTACAACTGGTATTAGTTATTATTCAGTCAGCTTATTCATTCCAATCCAATCATCCTCTTCTTGGCTTCGTGTGGGGACTTTCACATGCTGTTGGCCTCCATCCATGGATAAATCTAATCAAACCAATCCCGAACTTCTTCTTCTTCGTCTTCGTCTTCTTATCGCTCGCGTCATTCCCTTCTCTTAACCTTTTTGTTGGTCACATACTTTTCATCCTATTTACTGTTTTCTTGTTTTAAAATGACGCCGCTAGAGTCGATCTTGGACTGTTGTCAGATGTTGATGTAGATCCTTCATTCATTCATTGTCTTTTTTTTGTTCCCTGGACTAGCCTTTTTCTTTCTTTTCTTTTCCTATTCAACTTTTTCTTCCTATTGTCGCCCAGGAGCTCGTTCTTCTATGATTATTGGTTTTATTCTTATCTGAGAACCACTCCTACACCGAGGTTGGCCATTCAGCCCTGTCACTATGATAGACCACGTGCTAGGACGGCCATCAACGAAGTTTCGCAAGATACAAGTCGTTGCAGTGCTTCTATTTTGGTCCACATATATTCTGCGGTAAGTGATGCAAGCTCTTCATCAAGAAATTCGTGGAATTGCACTGATAACAAATATTCAAGGGGAAATAAGCATGGCCCCCCGGGCTTCCGCAATATCTCCTCCCAGATATCAAACAAATTGACAGTTTGGCAGACCACCGTGGCTGTATTTCTGTGGCTATATGTCTGTCGCAACTTCGGAAAAGTCATGGGTCTAGAGTGTCCCGAGCCTCTGGCAAATTTATACTCGCGGGCCTTCTTCCGGGCAACCTGGGTTATAACGGGACTGGATGCGGGCTTTTGGACAGCGATGAAGATTAAGCCCAAGTGGCTTCGGGACATTGCCTCTTTGGCGTTCACCGTATATTATCTCTTTGCGGCGGAGCAGGCGGACGAAAAAGTGCGTCGAGTCCGAGCCACTCTGACGGTGGAACATTTGCGTGTCTCGTGGAACAAAGGGACGACTCCCTATCTATGGGCTTTGGCAAAACTGCTGCGTCCGAGGTTTACATCGAACGGCCCTCGTGCCATCCGGATCCCTCGTCCGAAAAATTCGTCCTATACTGACCCGACAAATGCATGGCTTTACTTTGATGGCCCGTTGAGTGCATTGCGAGATCAAACGTGCATCATCCTCGATATACCAGGTGGTGGATTTGTCGCCATGAGCCCGCGTTCGTTCGAAGACCGGCTCCTGGCCTGGGCCGGGAAAACGAAGGTACCGGTCCTGAGTCTGGACTACAGGAAGGCCCCCGAGCATCCGTACCCATATGCGCTGAACGAATGTTTCGATGTGTATCACACTCTTGTCACCACGCGTGGTCGCTGTATCGGGATGAGCGGTCACACTCGCCCTCGTATCATTCTCACAGGAGATAGTGCGGGTGGAAACCTCGCTGTAGGCACGATGTTGATGATACTCCAGTCAGGGAGCACCGTGTCCTCTCGATGGAACCACGACAACATTCTACCACGTCCTGATGGGCTGGTGTTGGCCTATCCATCGCTAAATATGAAGGTTGAAAGCTGGATGACCGATGAACAGATGGCCTTGATTCAGGACAAAAGCGCGCGACGGACCAACGAGAATGTCGTCCGGTGGAAAAATGCGGATTACAAGCGGCTTACCCCCGGTACCTCTCCAGTAATCTCTATGACGGGGCTTCAGGAAAACTCGTCATCAGATCCCGATCTGGAATTCGGATATGCTGAAGATGACAATTCTAAGCAACTTGCTGAAAAACTCCAGCATGAGTCCCTAGCCGCTCAGGCTGCTGCTGTTGCACCAAGTCACCATCCTAAACAAATCCAAACCCGCCTGGCTGTCTCATCTATGATTTCGTACGTCCACGATCGAATTTTGACGCCAGAAATGATGCGCGCGATGATCATCCTGTACATTGGACCTCAAAACCGTCCAGACTTCAACACAGATTTTTTGCTATCCCCTGTGTTGGCACCAGATGCACTTCTTGCACGCTTTCCGAAGACCTACATTATCACGGGTGAGCGTGACCCTATGGTGGACGATACAGTGATTTTTGCTGGTCGGCTGCGACAAGCCAAACTGCACCTGTTCCGGGAACGACAAGAGCTCGGACTAGAAAAATCACATCGGACGTTCAACGAAAAGGATCATGTGGAGATATCGTTACTTCCCGGGATATCCCATGGATTCTTGCAGATGGCGGGCTTTTTCCCTGATAGCTGGAAACACATCGATCGCTGCGCGAGTTGGATTCTTGATTTGTTTGACCAAACCGACACGAGAAGTTCCTCGACAAGTTTACCGCAGTCGCTATACAGCAATACTATCCTCTACAAGGAATTAAAGGCTGGTGTCAATGGCAACAAAGCCCGAAACCATGAGCGTAGCTTGACTGTCGAGTCCTCCGGTGATGAGGACCGGCCTCTGGAGATGAGCGTCCCCAAGATGACCCCGCTCAAGCCCAACGACGATCCAGACACTGAACCGACTGACAGCGCCTATGTGTCAGAAATGCAGGGCTCCATCTCCCCTCCCGACGATCAGCCGCCTACCCCGGATGGCACGCGGGGTAGGAACCCCGACCGAGGACGTGCCTCACGACAGAGCGGACTCGGGAGAAAGCGGCGTCTTGGACCTACGATGAAATTAACCATGCCGTCTAACGAGATGATTTCTGATGAAGCAATTCTCGCTCGCCGGCGACGAGACCGTAGTCTCACCAGCCTCCCCAGTGAGGAAGATCTTCTAGACCGAAGGATGAATAGACTAGCCGGAGGATTAACAGGGATTGGCGAGGGTGCAAAGACCCCATAATTCCAACCTCCCATGAGATGAGTATGACTGAACGAAATATTTAGCTATGCTATATATATATTATATATATTTGTGTTTGCCTTTATAGCTTTACAGATATGAATGCAAACCCTATCATGATCTACCTAGTACCTACACAATCCCATCATCAGTCTTGATTCCGCACAGCAACAAACGCCTCCAAAAACTCCGTAAAGTCCTCCGCGCCCTCCAGATGTCGTTCCCCTCCGACCACAAAATGCGGCACTCCCCGAACCTCCCCGGATGCCCTAATTGCCCTCTGTTCCTCTTCGACCTCATCCTGCCCCCGTCCACTCGCCAGCCATCCTCGCACTTCCTCCTCATCCAGACCCGCCTGCACTGCTGCCTGCACCACCACCCCCTCGTCACTAACATCCATCTCCCTCTCAAACTGGAAATGAAACAACCTCTCCGCCACTAGACTCTGCATCTCACTCCCTTTCTCCTCCTGCACAAGGTAGAGGATGCGATGCGCTGTCCGCGAACTCCCGATATACCCCCCAAACTTGAGTTGGAGGCCGACCTGCATGCCCACCCGCTTGAGACGGGTCTGTGCTGCGGCGACTTGTTTTGGGTCTTGCATGCGACGAACCATACGGTCTAAATGAGTGAGCTTTTTATTAGATTCGAGGTTCTGGAAGGTTCGCTACTGTAGTATCCCTGGGTCTGTGGGGAGAGAGAAAGAGAGAGAGAGAGAGAGAGAGAGATGTATAAATATATTAGGTATATACCTTGGATTAACTCTGGTTCTGTAGGAGGAGACTGGTCGATAAAGTATGGCTTCCAGGTGATCTGGAATGTGTCTTTGGAGCCACCGGGGTATGTTTTTTGGTAAAGAGTGATGGCCCGTTGAAGACTGCGGTAGCCGATATAGCACTATTTATTTGGGTTAGAGAGTAGGATTAGGAGAGGGTGGGGATTGGATTGTTTTTTTCTTTACCCATGGGCATATGGGGTCGGAGATGATGTCTATTTGGATTGTGGACATTCTGTTGTTTTGCTGTTGTTGATTGACAATTAATGATTGATGATGTTGTGGGAGGGGAAATTGAGGGGGTTAAAAAGATTCATGGGAAGTTAGGGCTTAACGTGGATGCCTACGCTAAGGGTTGCTGCTGTTGTTGTTGTTGTTGCTTTATATATATATACTTACATAGCTATATTTATATATTATTTATTGATTCAATTATCTATCCTGTATTGGCTTCGGGGTTTTGATAGTCGATGGGTTGGACAGAGATATATATCTCCATACACCCTGGGGTATCCGACTGTATGGCATGATCATTTTGACATTTGACAAGGGAAACTCCCGGAGATACTCTGATCATGATATCTCTCCTGCTGACGTGGCTCTGGATAGGCTATTGATCATTCCGCCTGGGGCATCATCATGATGGCTAAATCATCAACATCGGGATGCCGCCGCCGTCAATCGGCCCGAACGATGACGAGATATTCTTTCTCTCTGAAAGATAGGGAAACTCCTGTGGAAATTCATATGACGACCAAGTTGTTCCGTTCTCCGGTAACACACGCAAAAACAAGCCAAAATTAGGTATGATAAGATTTTTGTCGAATCTGCCAAACCCTGATAACTTTAATTATAGAGCCCGGCTTCATTTGAGTGGAACGGAGTGGCCGACAGTTCGCCCATCATGACGGGAACCAGACCTCACCACGCGATAATGATCGAGGAAATATCGACCCATCTGGACTGGTGTCCGGTCCATTCTGTCGAGTGGGTTGTATGACGTTGTATCCTGTAGTGAATTGGACTAGGATGATGAAGTGTCTTTGTAGCACAGCAGTATAGGTAATTATTACCCTGCTGCGGCCTTTAATTCACCTCATACCATCATTGCACAGGCTTCTCCTTCTCCTCTATATATCTGCATCTGCAGTGTAATCTTCCCTTCTAAACCTGCTGTCAACTTTTAGGGGTACCCACCTACCTTTACTTTTATCACCCACCGATACAAACTGGTCTGGGGCTAAGCTTGCTGCGCAGCTGTTTGTCGTGACTTGATCATTTCTCGAATTCTCTCACTCACTTTCTCCATCAAAATGGCAGCCGAAGAGTCTGCGGTGAAGGAGACTAACATCACCACCACTCCTCCCCAGTCCACCGCATCGACAGGGGAGATGGATGGCTTTATCGATTTCGATGGGCCCCTTGATCCTCTCCATCCATTCAACTGGCCCCTCAAAAAGAAGTACGTATGCGTTTTTTGCTCTCTTTCTCTCGGAGACGGCTGAAATGTGGAACTAATTTCTTCTCTCTATCAGGATCATCGCCACTGCGCTGCTTTGCATCAGCACCATGATCGTCTCGTTTGCCAGTAGCATCTTTGCTCCCGCCATTCCCGTGCTTATGAAACACTACCATGTCGGTCGACAGGTGTGCACATTGGGCGTCTCGCTGTACGTGTGGGGGTTCGCATTCGGCCCCCTCGTTTTCGGCCCCTTCTCCGAGATGCGGGGGAGATACCTCCCCATAGTACTGAGCATGGCAGGGTTCATTGTGTTCTCGTTCGCGACAGCCGTGTCGCAAGACGTCCCTGCATTGTTCATCCTCCGGTTCTTCACGGGGTTCTTTGGCTCCGGGCCGTTGACATTATGCGGGCCCGTGCTGACCGACATGTACACACCCCAGCAGCGCGGGCTCCCGATCATCATCTTCGCGTTGACGGTGTTCACCGGCCCGCTGGTCGCCCCGTTTGTGGGCGGGTTCATCGTGATGAATCCGCATCTCGGCTGGCGCTGGACGTCCTACCTCCCCGGCATTCTGGGGGGCGTGTTTCTCGCCCTCAATTTCTTTTTTCTGGCGGAGACCTATCACCCGGTCTTGTTGGGGCGACGAGTCGATCCGTGCGCCGCACGAAGAGCTGCGTGTGGATATCGCGCATATCGTCTCGGATTACTTGGCGCATCCGTTGAAGATGATTGTCTTCGACCCGATCACGCTCTGCATGTGTCTGTTTGGGAGTTTTGTGTATGGCTTGCTCTACTTGTTCCTGACGGCGTACCCGCGCATCTTCCAGATGGTCTATAAGATGAACCCGGGCGTTGGTGGCCTCCCCTATATTGGGATCATTGTGGGCCAGCTGCTCGGCGCTGTCGCCATGTGTGCGACCCAGCCCTGGCTAGTGCGCCGACTCAAAGCGAACAACGGAGTCATGGTCCCCGAGTGGCGACTGCCCATCGCGGTGCCTGGGGCTGTTGCGTTCGCTGCGGGCCTCTTCTGGCTTGGGTGGACGGGCCATACGAGGGAGTTTGGCTGGGTCGTGCCGACCGCGTCAGGACTGTTGACGGGGTTTGGGTTGTTGACCATGTTTCTGCCATCACTGTCTTATTTGATTGAGGCGAGGACTTCACGGTAAGCTAACTTTTTTTTTTTTTTTTTTTTTTTCTTTCTTTCAGTGCTCTGGCTAGATGGTGGACCCTTGTTTTGGTCTATATTTGGAGTGAAACAGGCTAACCTGATCGATTGGAATGGCGGCAGATCGGCGTCAGCGGTGGCTGCGCATACTTTTTTGCGATCGGGTGCTGGTGGTGCATTCCCCCTTTTCGCATGGCAGATGGTGAGTTTTTAGTCCTACCTCGTCGGCTCCGAAGGAAGTTTTTTCTTTTGTGAGCGAGGCACTAACTGGGGCGCAGTTTGATGGGCTTGGGATTGAGTGGGCTTGCACGCTGTTGGGCTGTGTTGCGGCAGTCATGGCTCCCATCCCTGTGTTGCTATATGTGTTTGGGGGTCAGATTCGGGAGAAAGGACGATTTTCAAAGGTGTAGATGGGCTGGGGAGATTCTTTATTGCTGAGGGAGGGAGAGAGGGAGTGAAGGGAGATTGATTGTTTTTGCTCTGGTTGTTGTTGTTGTTGTTTTTGTTGTTGTTGTTGTTCTTCTGCTGGGCACGTTACTTGGCCAGCCCTAAATCAACGAAAGTCTTCAACTGCCTCAATTAATCCTTTCCAATCAACATCAACAACAACAACAATAACAATTACCAAGGTACACCTCTAAGGAAGATAATCTATTATTATTATTATTATTATTTTTTACAACAAACTTCCGCCGAATCATAATCCCCTCGTCAACATCCAACCCAACCAAGCATCTGCATGCATCAATGGCGTCCGTCCCAAGCCGGATTCGGAGTCCTCAACCCATCACACTGCGCAATTGCGTGCTTAAGAGCCATCCGCCCCAGAGATCAGCTCATCGTCCCCTATTTCCCTGTTCATTTTACTTAAGGTTGCACAGGACTGCTTTCCTTCCGAATGCATGCTGTGTGACCTGCTTCCCCAATTTCTTCCGTTTGTTCCCTCGTTGACTTTGTTTTCGGTCGGCGATTGAATCAACCCAAACCTTCATATAAAGAACCAACTGTTGCCCTCCCCCCCCACTTTGGTGGGTTTTGTCGATCATCTTGACCGACTGATCCTACCTGTGGATGAATTATTCATAGTAATAGACTAATTGAGGGAGTTATCGGGTTATTTTATATATTATTTTATCTCCCCCCACCCCTTTTTACCACGTTTGACAAGATTCATGGCAACGTCCAACGCAGGTTCGACGCACTGTCGCACACAATTACACCACCCCCAACAACAACAAAAATCCTTCCTCGAAATTTCCGATTACGATGCCTACTCCTCCGTGCTTCTTGATGATCACCCGCTCCGCTCCCATCCCACCGACTATGGACCTCATGTGGCCGCCTTCCTGAGCCGATGCTATGCCGCAGTGAAGCGACGCTGGACAGAACGCCTATTCCCCATCGTTTGCGTGCTGCTGATGTTTTTGTATGCATAAACCCAACCTTTCCTCTCGTTATCATGCAGGTGGTTGGTTGCAGGTCACTAATCCTCTACTCTGTGAGATAGCATGCTCATCCAATTCTTGGCATCGTTACCCTACAGCGTCTCATATCTGCTACTGCGAAATGAACTCGACGAGCAAATGGGCGGAGTGCAATGGCCGCTGGAATTCGGGGATAGGCCGGGATCAACGTGTTTGGCATATAATCCGCTTGCGCACGACGGGCCAGTGCAGTATGCGGTTGACGCAGGCTGTACGGGGGTGAAGGCGGATGTGTGGATGGCGTCGAACGAAGCGGACCTGCTGGT
Source organism: Aspergillus nanangensis (assembly GCA_015844325.1). NCBI lineage: Eukaryota > Fungi > Ascomycota > Eurotiomycetes > Eurotiales > Aspergillaceae > Aspergillus > Aspergillus nanangensis. Next base: position 113,437 of record VCAU01000006.1, on the reverse strand, counting down.
TGGGAGGTCGAAAGCCACGGCGGGGACCCTGACAGATGTCTATCTCAGGACTCTGCTGGAGACGCTGGATGCGCAGAATCCGGAGGAGCACCCTGCACCGAGCGGATTGTTTCAGCGGGACGCGACCAGATCGTTTGTTCTGCTTCTGGAGCCGCATGCGCCGATCCATACAGTCTGGCCACGGCTGGCAGAGCTGTTGACCCCGTTGCATCAGCGGGGATATCTATCATATCGAACCACCGATGACAGCGCGGAGCTGGTCTCTCGTCCTGTCACGGTGGTTCTCGTCGGCGACCACGTTGCGTCGCTCGAGGCGGTGCAGATACAACATCCAGGGCCCGATGGACTGGACCGGAGTGTGTTTCTGGATATTATCCCCCCGCGACAAATGCCACCCCCGGTGGAGGAGGACCATGGAAGTGCTTCACCGACGGATCATTCTGCGTCTTCGCTGCTGCCATTTCCAGAGTCTGTTCCGGAGCATACGTACGCCGCGACGACCAACTTCACGCAGACTATCGGCGCTCCTCACCGGGGCCGCTTTTCGCCCCAGCAGATCAATCGCATCCGTGCACAGGTTCAGGTCGCACATACCCATGGCCTCCAGGCGAGGTATACTGGGATACCGTGTCATTCCGGTCGACTACGACGGATGGTCTGGCGAATATTGGTGCATGAGGGAGCGGATATGATCGATGTCGATTGGTCTGGCTGTGAGGGGCGAGGCTGGCGGAGGACGTTCTTTATGTTCGGAGGAGTTTCTGGCCAGACGTAAATATGATTGATTCCATGTTGTATACCCCGAATACACCTATAAAAAACAACTACGTCCCCTCACATTGGCAAGGGGGTTTTGAATGAATGTAAATGGACTTGCTTTTACCCCCCCATGTAAGGAGGTCCAGTCATATTCGGGATATTTGATATTTCTATACTTCCTAACTCATGATTCCTCTAGCCGTAATAAAAATAAAAAAAACACAAGGTGGTATTCTCAATAAATTAAACTACACAGATAATACAAAATCCCAGAATCACTCATTTATTTCCACTGGCCAGCATCCTCCACTCCCTTGGCGACTCTCTTTGCGCCATCTTCAACGCCGGTTCCGGCACTCCCCAACGCATCACCCAGTGGTTTTCCCGCGCTGCCGGTGGCGCTGGTGATAGTGTCGCCGATGCCTCGGGTTGCAGCACCCGTGACACCGCCCACGGTACTCGATAAGCCGCCGACGGTATTTCCCAGAGTCGAGGTGACAAATTTGGCGGCGCCGGTGACGCCGGTGTCTTGGGAGGAGGAGAATTGATTGTTGGGCATTTTGAGGGATGGTCGAGATGAGTTGTTTGTTTGTTTTGGTTGAAGTTATATAGATTATAGATTATATTCTTGGCAGAGGGATAGTATGGGGTAAGTAAGTAAGTATCGATGGAGTCAGTCGTGGTTGTTTATATATGCGTGGATGGCGATGTTGACGATGACGTCAGAGCCACTGTCAAGCCCTAAACAGGGTGCATCTCCTGCTGGAACAAACATGATGTCACCCGAGATCGCTGATTGATGGGTTCCATGGACCCGATGACTTCTGATAGATTAAACATAAAATCAATAAATAGTAGAAATTCATATAACAGCGCCAACAACAGACAGACAGCCTTGTGGTTATACTAGATACAACTCCCTGTCCTCGTCCACCACGGAATGTCCGCCACCGCCTCGACGACGCAAGGGAGAGAAAGATCGGAATGAGCCAAATTCACCCATGTAGAGCTGATGATTCTGTTGTTGGGTTGGGAATCCCAGACCAAGGCATGCATGTCCAGTATTGTTATTGACAGGGATGTATGTAGGATGTGCATGACCATGAATTAATTGATCCCGATTCATCATACATCTGTTCTGGAAGAGGCATCGTACTGCACCGAGTAACGCTGAATCAATAATCATCAGCATGATACTGACAATAAAACCAACCTATTCCGAATGGAACCCGACTCTTCTGACCTGTAACTCCCTCTTATGTACACCAGTGGATCCCTTTCCCCGCTGCCACGACGGCCCCGGCATGAAGCTACATCGTTAGGAGCGCGTTGGGCATCCGATTGATTGGCCTGGCCTCCGATCTTCTCCAACTGTCGCATGTCTAGTGTTTTTTTATTTTACTTATTATTTTTTTTTTCTTCTTTCCCTCTCTCTTTTCCTTTTCTCGTTTTTCGTTCTCTGTGGGTTTCATGTTCCAGCTCTGGTTTCTCTTTCTTTCTTCCCCATCTCATCAGCCGCCGCTGGCTGAAACCCTTTTTTTTTTTTTGTCTTAAATAATTAATTGTTGATCGTGCTTCTTCTGAGTCTAAAAGAATCTTCTCTCAACCTAGTGTATTTTTTGCTCCCAACCCCGATCTCTTCCCATCGATCGCCTGACCTCGACCGACCGGTCCATCTTTTTGTCAGGCTCAAAAACTTCCACCGCCATTTCAGCATTTTCCCCAGCGAAACCGATACGCCCAACAACAACACAACGCAACACACAACCATCTCTCTTCGCTTTATGTGATCGCGTCTTTTTTTGCCTGTATCTTTCAACTCGTCCTTCGTCGTGTGAACGATGATGATGGATTATCGAAAACACACACATCCCATGTATCGTCCACCACAGCCATCAACAGCAACTCGTCAGGCATCCAGCTTGATGAGTGCGGCTCACGACCCTCGTATCGCACCACCTCCACCGTCCCGCGCTTCCACAGCCCCGATGGCCGCTTCTCATGAGCCTTACAGTACGCAGAACGCAGGGTACCACCGACGCGAGGCTGAGATGCCTCGATCAGCGAGCGTTTACACCTACCCACCGCCGCCTCCTCCTGCGGCCATGCCTGTCACGACGGCAGCATACCCCCCTGAGAGCGGGTATGCGTCATTTCGGCCGGAGACCAGTCGGTACCACGTCGCACAGGCGGGCCGTGGTTCGGTGAAAAAACATCCTGACACTGGGGAGAGGAAGGGGTTTCCCCAGCGGACGCATGGGCGAAGTCATCCTGGTAGTCCAGATCGACGGTGGGGATATCGAGAAGGTAGGCGAGATTATTTCGTTCTTTTTTTTCTTTTTCTCTTTTTCTTTTCGCTCTCTTGTTGATATGGGGGGTTTCCTGTTCATGTATTCATTCCATCGTGTTCATATCCTCGTCCTCGTGTTATTGTCATGAGCAAAAGGTACCCAAACTTTGTGCCCAGGGACGGTTGGCCAATCCGGGGCCGCGGATCGCCTTCTTGCGCAACCGCCCTCGGGAACGCTAGCGCCAATGGGGCTTAGTGGATTCTCTCAGGGCGGCTACTCCAGACTTGGAATAGCGCAATTCAGACCCAGAGTCACGGGTTCGCGGCAGTTCATCATCGCGCCCAGAGAGCATCTCATCTCATCCCATCCCCAATAATCACATCTTGTCTCTTCTTCCGCCTTCTTCAACTACCTCCCCCCCTCCTTTTCTCCTTCATCGTTTATATTCATCTTAACTTTTCTCCCCTGTTTATATCCCCCTCACACTTTGCTTCCCATGAACCCACCACCCTCTCAAGACCACGCGCGTCGGAGGTCCCTGAGTAGTACTAGTGGCACTTCCGCGTTTCCTGGTGAGTCGCTCAGGTTGGGCGTTGGGGCCTTGGCCCCCTCGTCGCGAGGCTGACTCGCTTCCTCCCTATCATATCGCAGTCCTCTTTTTTTGTCCCTCACATGAAATCTCCTTTCTTCTCTCTGCAGTTGTCTTCTTTGTTTCTTCGCTTTATTCCTCCAGCTAACCCCGGATTTTCCCCTGACCAAGGTCCCCAGGATCCATCCTCGGCACCACCCTTGGGCAGTCGACGGATGCCTCCCCCCTCTCCACCACAACACTATCCGTCGCGAAGCCAGCCTGGAAATGCCCCGGCTCACTTCTTGTCGCGTGAGCCTCCCAACAGTGCCTCGGCGCACCATCGTCCGGGTAGCAGCATGTCCATCTCGTCCATGCTCGGTGTCTCGGAGGCGGACCGTCCAGCCCGGGATGTAGGCTCATCTTCTCTTTTTTCTCGTCCTCCAGGGTCCTCCGTTCCATTTGGCAGTGCCCCTTCCTCCACACCGGGTGCTATGTCACCCCCTACCGCCCCGACGAGGCCATCCGCTCTCGATTTCTCGCCCTTCCGACGGTCCCACACACCCGAGAAGGCCTTTTCGAAGGTCCCGCCAGGGAAGCCATATCGCTCTAACTCGGGAGGCATGACCTCCTCTGCAGGGTTGGATGCGGGTAAGTTTGGAAACCTGTCGCGCGCTGCGTCATTGTCGCAATTTCCCGACAAGCCCAGGTCTGCGCATCCGTCTCCCAAAGTATCTTCCGCGGAAGCCGCTTACCCTGAGCCGCGTCGGATGAGCTTCAGCGGCCCGACTCCCCGCCCCAATAGTCAGCCTCAACACCTCGACGCCCCATCGCGACCGGCCGGTTATAGTCCACTTGCTCGCCCATCAGCAGGCCCAGAAGGCTCGTTTGGTCAGCGCGCGGCATCCTACATGGGCCACGAGTCTCATCATAGCCGGTATAATCTTTATGGAGACCGACATCTGGAAGAACAGGCACAACGTGAGCGGGAGAGAGCCCTCGCGCATGAGAATGAGTCGAAGGCGTCGTCCCACCCTTCCCGGTATCCCTCCCATTACAGTGATCGGGATGCGGCGGGTGTGTCTCGACCCCAGCCGGCGTGGGACATGGGCCGCTCTCAGCCCCCTTCTCCTGAAGCCAAGCGGTTCCCCGCCGGAGACACCACGGGCGGGTTCGGATTTGGTGCGATTCAAAGCTACACCAAATCTCTTGGTTCTCAGGTCGGAGGTTCGCGTCAAGCTCCGCTGTCTATCCAGCCTCGTCAAGGACAGCCTACTCCTCCGCCCCAGGAGCAGCAGTCATCCTATTTGAACAAACTCCAAACTGAGTCTCGCCTGTTTCCCTCGTCCTCCTCCGGTCCGCCATCATTGAGCCATACGTCCATGGATGACCAGCGGCGCAAGGGCAGCGAAGAATTATTGCAACATCGGAATCTGCTTGCTGTGGGATTGGATGCGAAACGGGGCGGGCGTGCGTCTCCGCTCCCCCAAGCGGTGCAGGGCGCCCAGGCGCAGATTTTGGGCCCTGCTGGAGAGGCTGGTATCAAGAGTGAACTGGGACGTGTCTTCTCGGGCATTGGTAGTGGTGTGGGAGGGGTGACTGCTGGCTCTTCTGGTAGCGGCGGGCCTTCTACCCCAATGGCCGCAAGTCCCTTTAAGCGCGATAGCATCACTGCGCGATCGACGAATAGCGAAACGACTACGGATGAGACTAGAATTGGTCGCCCGACCTCAGCGATGGGGAAAAGGTCTCGCAAGTCGAGAGACGAAGACATGCATGCAGAGCCTGAGACTGGTCTCCGCGGGGAGACCTCTACGCGTGGAGGTCGGCGTAATCGACATCTCCATCATCACCATCACCAGTAATCCCCCCCTTCTTTATCTTTCCTCTATTTACATTAGAATGTTTTACGCTAACACGTGTAGCCATCACCACCATCGTCACAAGCCGGAGGAGGATGCAATGGCGCCACATCGCCCCCCCTCTGCGATGAGTCTCTTCCCCCGAACGTCGACTCCGACTGAACCACCGCCGGCCGCCCATGGTCATCACCACCATCATCACCACCACCATCACCACCACCATCCTCCTCGTCCAGTCCCTATGCGTGAGCCTCGGACGGTCGTGACGATCGAACCGGTGCTATCGAGTGTCGCCCACCTCCCTCGCCATCATCTTGGATCGACTCTGTATACGCCGCGGATTGGAACCCCCACGGACAAGGCGTCGTTGGAAAGTGCCAAGTTTGGATACACGACGACACCCGAGCCGCTGCCGAGATTTGAAGGCAAAGAAAATTGCACCTTCACCGTCCGTGTGCCTCGATATCGTGTCGACGCTAGTCACCGGGAGGAAATCTGCGCGCGACGGGCGCTGTGGGGGACGGGGATCTACACCGACGACTCGGACCCGGTGGCTGCGGCGATCCACTCTGGGTACATACGGGGGGCATGGGGGGAGGAGGTCGAGGAAAGCATGTTGGACCTGGAGATCAAGGATGCCTATCAGCATGCCCCCAAGTCAGCGCAAGACATTGGCCTGGCGGAGGGGGATGATCGACCGCTCGAGCCTCCTGTGCCGCCGACGGACAAAGACCTCCACATTACGCTACTTATTCTGCCACGGCTGGAGCGATATGATGCGAGCGTCTTGTTCGGGGTGAAGTCGCGGCCCTGGGAGGGCACGCACGATGGGGTGAGCTTCAAGGTGCTGCGGGTGGAATGGGTGGAAGAAGGGGTTGGTCGGGGCGAGGAGCGCGGCGGTGCGGCGCGACGCAAGCGACTGCGCAATCTGATGCAAAGCGGGCGAATCTGTACAGGACCCGGGGTGGTGAAACTGGAGCACCTTCGCAATGGTATCCCAATCCCGCGGCGCACTTCGAAGGCGATGGAGGGACAGGAACAGGTGGCGATGCAGACGGTTTCTTGATATGATTTCGTTGTTGATTGTCTGAAGTGTGGATTATACTCAGGGGTCGAATTTTCTGCCTTTTTTTTTTCTTCTTCTTCTTTTTTTCTGTTTGTTGTTCCTTTTGGCCTTGGAGTTTATTGCCGTTTCATTATTGGCATGATTCTTGGGATCTCGTATACTAACTAGCGGGCGTACTTTGCGGCGACGGATCGCCTATTGTTATCCGAGTTTGTGATTGATTCATTTTTTCTTCTGTTTTTTATTTTCTTTTATTTTTACTTAAATCTTAATTCGATTGATCTATGAACAATCTGGTGTGCTGAGTGGGCGACCATGAAAGAATTAAGGTGTCTGGTGTTATATGGTTGCCAATCATGATGCTTGAGGCGTCCACGGAGGAACGGGACGGATGAAGGGAAGGTATACCTTAATCCATGGTATTATTCTTATTCTTAATGTTGTTATTTATTATTAGTCTTATTGGTAAATTCTGAGTTGGATATGTAGGAGCACATATCATATATTACATCATGATGGTTAGTGGAGACGGTGGAATGGAATGGAATGCCTCAGGCTGGGAGATTAAAAGCTCTCCCCGCAATTTGGGACGAGGAGATGATACGTAGTAGTTATGATATGATGAAGCAGGAGAAGTGGCTCCTGATACTGATACTGCCGTCGGATATACCAATCCAAGCTCAGACACGAAGATATCCGCGGTGGTCATCCGGGCCGAGTGGGATATTATATCCTTGCCTTTTGATATTCTTATTCTTGCTATGATCTGCTTCATGTAAATCAATCTGTTAACTAACAAGAGACAGACGGACCGAGGCTTTCACTGCCTGGGATGCTCCGTGCTCCGGACGCCGGTTTCCGTAATACCCGGCTGGAGTCGGGCGCGGCCGTGGAAATGCCCAAAAAGGCGGCCTGCAGACGGTACGGTGACCATACAATACCGCCCGACGGTCGGCTGCTTACGTTTTCCTTCCAACCGAGGTCCATCCAACTTACTTTAGTGTTCGTTCGTTCACACTCGTCCTCTTCCTCTTTTTCTTCATCTTCTCCCGACTTATTTCGAACCTCTTCCCTTTTCTCCCCTGATCTTCTACCTCCTTTTGACTCTCCTCTCCCTATTCATATCTTCCTACCGCGAGGCATGTTCGCGGCGTCTGCTCGAAGCCGTCTCTCCACCACTCTTGCGCGGCCCCGTCTCTCTCCTACCAACTCTCTCCTCGCTAGATCTGCTGTTGTATGTTTTTTTCTTCGATTCTTTCTCGTTGCAATTGAAGATGAGAATTCCTGTCGATGCTAACTTTGTTCTACAGGCCCCTATCATGGCTCCCCGGCGCAAGGCTTCGTCCGTCCCGGAGGGTGAGTGGAAATCACATGTTCTCCCATGGCATCATTTCCGGATCCACTGACCGAATGACCCGCTCTCACAGGCTACAAGGAGGATCTCTCCAAGGGGAACCTCCTGCGTTTTGAGGACTCGCTCCCCCAATTGCCCGTTCCGTCTCTCGAAGAAACTGGTCGTCGTTACCTGAAATCTGTCCACGCGATCGTTTCCGACGCGGAGTACGAGCGCACCAAACAGGCTGTTGAGGCTTTCATCCGCCCAGGAGGCGAGGGTCAGCCGCTCCAGGAGCGTCTCTTGGCCCGTGCCGCTGATCCCAAGATCAAGAACTGGATCACCGAGTGGTGGAACAATGCCGCATACCTCGGTTACCGCGACCCCGTCATCCCTTACGTCTCCTATTTCTACTCCTACCGTGACGATCGCGCTCGTCGCGACCCGGCCAAGCGTGCCGCGTCTATCGCCTCGGCGGCGCTGGAGTTCAAGAGCCAGGTTGATGATGGCTCGCTGGAGCCCGAATACTTGCGCAGCATGCCCCAGGCATGCAGCTCGTACCAGTACATGTTCAACTGCGCGCGTATCCCGGCCTCCCCCGCCGACTTCCCCAAGAAGTACCCCGCTTCGGAGAACGAGCACATTGTGGTGGTGCGCAAGAACCAGTTCTTCAAGATTCCCCTGGTCATCAACGGCCACCGCCTGAACAACTCCGAGCTCGAGGCGCAGATCCGTCGTGTCTACGAGGTCGCCACCCGGGTGGACCCGGTCGGTGTGTTGACCGTGGCCAACCGTGACCTGTGGACTGATGCCCGCAAGAAGCTGCTCGCGGCCCACCCGGCCAACGAGCAGGCCCTGCGTGACATTGAGTCGGCTGGGTTCCTCATCTGCCTGGATGACGCCACTCCGGTCACCTTCGAGGAGCGGGCCCTGCAGTACTGGTGCGGCGACGGCATGAACCGCTGGTTCGACAAGCCCCTGCAGTTCATTGTCAACGACAACGGCACGGCTGGCTTCAACGGCGAGCACAGCATGATGGACGGTAGCCCCACGCACCGTCTCAACGACCACCTCAACAACCTCATCTTCAACAACAAGATCGACCTGTCGGAGAAGACGGTGCGGTCTGACCTGCCCGATCCCCGTCCCGTCAACTTCCACCTCAATGGCGAAGTGTTGGAGGCCATTGATGCCGCCACCAAGGAGCACCGGGGCCAGATCGCGGCGCACGAGCTCCGCGTGCAGTCCTACCAGGGCTACGGCAAGGGGCTGATCAAGAAGTTCAAGTGCAGCCCGGATGCCTATGTGCAGATGGTCATCCAGCTCGCCTACTACAAGATGTACGGCAAGAACCGCCCCACGTACGAGTCGGCGTCGACGCGTAAGTTCCAGGAGGGCCGCACGGAGACTATTCGTACGGTGTCGGACGACAGCGTTGCGTTCTGCAAGGCCATCGCCGACGGCACCACGCCGCGTGAGGAGGTCGTGCGTATCTTCCGCCAGGCCCTGACGGCCCACTCCAAGTACACGGGTGAGGCTAGTGACGGCCGTGGCGTCGACCGTCACTTGTTCGGTTTGAAGAAGCTGCTCCGCGAGGGCGAGAAGCTGCCCGCCATCTACGAAGACCCGGCTTTTGCGTATAGCGGCTCGTGGTATCTGTCTACCAGCCAGCTCAGCTCGGAGTTCTTCAACGGCTACGGATGGAGCCAAGTCATTGATGATGGATTCGGAATTGCGTATATGATTAACGAGAACAGGTGAGTTTTCCCTTTTTTGCTTCTTAAGATTCACTATATATGAAAGCAATCCATGGCTAACTGTGTAAAAAAACAGCCTCAACTTCAACATTGTATGCAAGCGCATCGGCGCCGAGCGCATGAGCTTCTACCTGAACGAGGCGGCGACGGACCTGCGCGATCTGCTGATGCCGGATCTGGCGGCGCAGAGCGAGAAGGCCAAGATGTAGAGAGGGGGTGTGATGTATGATAAAGATATCCATTTAGAGTGAAGTACGTCGATAGATACCAGACGAGTATGAAGATACTAAATTTCTTTTCTTCCCATTCTCTCTCCCATATATAGCTAGCTATATACCATATATGATATATAACCAACTTAAGTAATCGTATAAACAATCCTCCCCAAATCCATCCCCCCCAGCAACTCCGGATACTCCTCAATAAACTCATTCGTAATGCCCCAGCCATCGACCTCCATAAACGTCTCCACAAAGCTCCTCTTCACCCGCAACACATCGCCCGCATCCCTCTCCAACACGTCCCTCCCCCACTTCCAGCGCACCTTCAAACAACACCCCAACAACTCCGTCACCGCCACGAGCCGATCGCGACTGACGCGCTCAATCAAATTCACCCTCAGCTGCGGCCACACAATCTGATCCAGACACTGCGGATGGGGCCGTTGCAGCTGGCCCAGGACCGGGCGCATGAACTCGGGGAGGCGCGCGTATCGCGCCCGCGACGGACTCACCCGCCACTTGCTGTAGTAGTAGACGAGGTAGCCCATGGCGAGGACCTCGGGGTCGCGGCAGTGGTGGCTGCGGAGGGAGCGGTGGATGGCGTCGGCGAGGAAGTTGCGGCGTGTGCCGTGCAGGAGGTCGAGCGGGGAGGGCTCGTCGGGGCAGGCGGCGATGAGGTCCGGGCGGGTTAGCCAGGGGCAGGTGGCGGGGGCTATGGCGGCGTCGAGGGTGTCTTCGCTGGGAGTTAGGGTCCAGGAGGGGATTTGGGGGGGGAGAGGAGATGACAAGGAAGAGTTATTGTACGTGTTGTTGTTGTTGGGTTCATTGTGGGTGGTTGTGAGGATGATGGGTTTGGTGGGGGACGAGGGGGAACAGGGCTCGTCGAGGAGGAGCTGCGAGACGGTTGTGATGGGGATGGGGATGGGGATGGAGGAGGAAGAGGGAGTGGTTGTTGATTCGGGCGAGGAAGAAGAGGGCGATTGATGACTCGTCCAGGAGGAGGTGAGTTGGAGGAGTTGGGATTGGCGGTCGACGAGGATTTGGTTTTCGGCTTGGAGACGGTGGATTTGCGCTCGGAGGTTGTTGTTGTTGTTGTTGTTGTTGTTGTCTGATGAGGAGGGATCTGAGGGAGTTATGCTGCTGCTGCTGTGATGCGCCTGGCAGAACTCGACCTTCTCCTCCAGGGCTTTGATCTGGCGCTCCCGCTTTTCGCGCAGCACACGCTGGGCGCGACGATCACGGAGACGTTTCTTCTCCGACGGCGTCAGGAGATGATCTTCCGTCATGGTCAGTGATGGTCAGTGCCGAGAGATAGAATTAATAAAAGAAAGAAAAAAAAAAAGGAGAGTCAGCGAGGGAAAAAAGTGACGGTTCTTATGTGGCCGCTGAATCGCTGAATCGACGCGGGGATATCGTTAGCCTGTCGAAAGGAGCCAATCAGCCGCGAGTTCCCCGCATTGGCCCCCGCATGCGATCTGCAGACACTGATTCATGCAGACGCGGTAAATGACTCGAATCAACTCGGGGATGACTCGTCAAGGAGTATATAATCCTGGACATTCATTCATTCATAGATTATGATTCAATTATTAGATTATCATTCTCAACATAATAAAATCCACCACCATGATCCCTCCTTCCTCCTCCCAATGTCGCAACAAACCCATCCACGCCAATCGCACCCTGCGCATTGTCTGCATCGGGGCTGGCGCCTCGGGAATCTACCTCGCCTACAAGCTGAAGACCTCCTTCACGGACTTTGAGCTGGACGTGTACGAGAAGAACCCCGAGATTGGGGGCACGTGGTTCGAGAACCGCTATCCAGGCTGTGCCTGTGATGTGCCAGCGTACGTATACTCTATCTGTCTATAGTAGTACTTCCACCTCTAACCCCAATTCTTTCCCTCCACTCCACAGACACAACTACACATACTCCTTCGAACCCAAATGGGACTGGTCCTCCAACTATGCCTCCTCGCGAGAGATCTTCACCTACTTCAACGACTTCGTCGACAAGTACTCCCTGCGCGACCACATCCGCATGCGCCATGAAGTGATCGGCGCGCAGTGGGACGAAGCCGCCACCGAATGGGTAGTGCAGGTGCGCGACCCTAGCGGGGCGACGTTCGAGAAGCGCGTCGATTTCCTCATCAATGCGGCAGGCATCCTAAACGCATGGCGCTGGCCCGCCATCCCGGGGCTGAAGTCGTTCGAGGGCCCGTTGCTGCATTCCGCGGCTTGGGACGACACGGTCGATCTCAAGGGGAAGCATGTGGGGTTGATTGGGAATGGGTCCTCGGGGATCCAGATCCTTCCGCAGGTCCAGAAGGTGGCCAGCCATGTGACGACGTTCATCCGCGAGCCGACCTGGGTGTCGCCGACGTTGGGGATGGAGCTGCGTGAGTACACGGACGACGAGAAGAGGCAGTTTCGCGATGAGCCGGGCACGCTGTTGGAGATGCGGCGCAATGCAGAACGCGCCATGTGCGCCGTGTTCCCGCTGATGATCCAGGGGTCGATGTCGCAGAAGGTGACGACGGAGTATATGCAGGAGCAGATGCGGGTGAAGTTGAATAACGAGGCGTTGGCGGAGAAGCTGATCCCGGACTTTGCCTTGGGATGTCGTCGTCTGACTGTATGTATACCCATTTTCAATTTGCTCCTGTGAAAAAAAAAACTGGATCCTGATGAAATTGTCCAGCCAGGAATCAACTACCTCGAAAGCCTCACCCTACCCAACGTGACGCCCATCTACGGCGAAATCACCGCCATCACCCCGACGGGCTGCACAACCACCTCCCCGGAAGCAGGCACACAATCGCACGATCTCGACGTGCTCATCTGCGCCACGGGCTTCGACACCACCTTCCAGCCCCGATTCCCGCTCACCGGCCGCAACCACGCCGACCTCGCCGCCGAATGGGCACACGAACCGCGCAGCTACCTCGGCATGGCGGCGCACAATTTCCCCAACTACTTCATGTTCCTGGGGCCGAACTGCCCCATCGGCAACGGGCCCATCATCTTCAGCATCGAGCTGCAAGGGTCATACATTGCCGAGTTCCTCAACCGGTGGCAGAAGGAGGACATTGCCAGCTTCGACCCCAAGCGCGAGGCGGTCGATGACTTCATGACGCAGAAGGATCTGTTCATGGACCGCACCGTGTGGGCCACCTCGTGCCAGAGCTGGTATAAGAACCCGGCGTCGGGGAAGATCACCGCCCTCTGGCCGGGGAGTACGCTGCATTATATGGAGACGCTGGCGACGCCGCGGTATGAGGACTTTGACGTGCGGTATGTGGGTGGGGGGAACCGGTTTGCTTATCTGGGCAATGGGTTTAGTCAGTTGGAGATGCGCGCGGGGGCGGATTTGACGTATTATTTGAGGGAGAAGGAGGATGGACGATCGGTGTTTGCCAGTCAGTTTAGTACGGTCAATGCGAAGGATGAGGGGGATAAGATGAGGGTTGTTGCGGAGAGGTCGATTTGATTTGGTGTTTTCTAATATATACATACCTCCTCCCTCCCTATATATGTACATATATATATAACATGATCATATATCAATAAGACCTCAATATAGACTAGTTACAAGATCTTATCTACTAAAATCTTAGCAAACGGATCCCTCATCCCATCCTCCCCTTCATCCCACTCATATTCCATCTCCCTCGAAATGGTGGAGACGGGGTCGAGTTGGAGCGAGAGTTCGAGGTGGGTTTGTTCGGAGAGGATGTTGAGGAGGATCATTGCGTAGTGCATTTTGTATTTACTACTACTTTGGTTGATATTTGATGGGGAGAGAATGAGTGGGAGTTTACAGTAGGGATGGATGGAATGGAATGACTCATGTAGAACTACAGTAATACGGAGTAAGTAATCACTGATAGAATATGGCGCCACTGTCTTAGATTGAATTGATTGGATTGATTGTCTGGATTAATACGGATAGAATAAGGAAAAGAAGAGAAAGCAGAAAATCTTTCCCAAAGAGGAAGGCCCAAACAACGCTAGTCAACAAGCGACGCACAGACCATGTCCATCCCTCCTATAAATACTCCCTCTCCCCCCCCCATTTTCAGAAGTTTTTTTTCTTTTCTTTTCCAGCTCTCTTTGCCTTTTGGCTTAGATCAAGTGTAGTATCTGTTCTTTTCAGTTTAATCTCTGAAAGTGTTCTAAGGAACACAACTTTGATTAATCTCATTTTTGGATCTCGCGAGGGGACCTCTGTGCTTGCGCATGTCCTGTCGCATAGTGTCATCGGGCTTACACTATCTCCGATAGATGCGAACTTTTTTTCATCAACTTGGCCGGTATATCCGGTTGATTGGAGAAGGGGGTTTTTTTCATCCGCTTCGATGTATTGGAAAATATACTTTCTTAGAGATGTAGACATAGAGCAGTAAATATCTAGTTCGCCTCTAAGAAATAACCTAATATACCTAGCTCCTAGTTACTACCAAAGCTAGAGGTAATCCATTGTGCAATCAGATGTCAACAAATAACTTATTATGAAATAAGAATCCCCCCGGGTAAAGTAATTCGACCTCGGCTTCCGGCAAGCATCACAGGATGAGCTTCTCCGCATACTTCAATCTATATGAATAGAATGAATAATACATTCAATCCATACCCTTAGAAACTACACTCCAATTTAATCAATTAATCAATCAACCATCAAAATGTCCTTCCAATCCCCTCCCCCCAAAACAACCGTCTACTCCCTCTCCTTCCCCACCCCCAACATCCTCGTCGCCACCATCAACCGCGAAAAGCGCATGAACGCCATCAACACCCCCGGCCACTGGGAAGGCGACGCGCTCTGGGGCTGGTTCGACGACGAACCCTCCATGCGCGTCGCCATCATCACCGGCAGCGGTGACAAGGCCTTTTCTGCTGGGGCCGACTTGCTCGAACAACATGACCGTGCCCAGGCTGCTGATGCTGATGATGACAGCTCTTCCACCGCTAAACCCGCAGGGATGCCTCCTAGTGGGTTTGCGGGGATGAGTCGGCGGAGGGGGAAGAAGCCGATTATTGCGGCGGTGAATGGGTTTGCCTTTGGGGGTGGGTTTGAGATTGCCTTGAATTGGTATGATCCTTTTTTTTCTTTTCTTTTCTTTTCTTTTCCCCCTTAGTTGTATATGAGGGGGAGAGAGAGAGAGAGAGAGAGGAGTATGATTCTAACCTAATAACTACAGTGATATTGTAATCGCCTCCCCCAAAGCCCAATTCTCCCTCCCCGAAGTCGAACGCGGCCTCTACGCCGCAGCCGGTGGCCTCGCCCGGATTGTACGCTCCGTCGGCATGCACGTCGGCAGCGAACTGGCCCTCACCGGCCGCCGGCTCAGCGCCCAGGAAGCCTTCAACCTCCGGCTGGTCAATGTAGTCACCCAGTCGCATGGCAGTCTGATGGAGGAGGCGCTGGCGATGGCGCAGAAGATCGCCAGTCTATCGCCGGATGCGGTGATCATCACGCGCGATGGGCTGCGCGAGGCGTGGGAGAGTGGGAGTGTGCAGCAGGCGGGGCGGTTGACGGATGAGAGGTATTTGAGGGCGTTGATGGGGTCGGAGAATTTGAGGATTGGGTTGGCGGCGTTTGCGATGAAGGAGATGCCGAAGTGGGTGGATTCTAAGCTGTAAAAAAACTGTTTTATATATCTAGATATATAGATATTTATATATACTTGTTTCTTCCCCTAGGAGGATGGTGCTATATGCAAAATAGTATAAAGGCTTCAAAAACTAAAGCTGAGCATTCCCAAACGAGAATACATTCCTCTCCTCCTCTCCCTCGTACTTCACCCACCCAACACGTCCAATCGCCTCGACCGTCGTGCTGCACAGCTCCTTCAACGATACAGCGTCTTCCACGTTGGCAATAAACCGGTGGCCACTCTGCAAGCGGCCCAATACGAATCCCATAGCTGGGGAGCCATCACGCTGGAACTGCACGGTATACGTCTAGAGAAAAATAGGTATCCTTGGTTAGTCTGGTTATCTCCGGCTGGGAAATTGTAAAAATGCCATACCTCAATCACTGCCCTACCATCTGCCTTGGCCGCAATCGGAGGCGAGACAATATCGGGCGAATACTCGGGCAGTGGATTTCTTGTGGGATACTCCCCACCGTCTGTTCTGGGCGACGCCGATAGACATACGGTGTAATGGTAGGAGAGGACGCCGCCGTTGGCGAGGACTAGTCCGTTACGGCCCTTGCCGGCACGAAGATCGCGAACAATTTGCGTGACGGCCTGTTGTTGTTGTTAGAGGAAGTTAGGGTTAGGATGGTGGATAGAGATTAGGGTTACACACATGCAGCGAATAGTTATTCCCCGCCCCCCCAAACGAGGTCAACCCGCCCAACACAGTTAACGGACGGGCCTTGTCGGTGATGGGCAGGTTGAGATGATAGCAAGCCAGCTTAGGAACAATGGGGAAACACCTATGCCGGATTTAATTAGCTGGGTTCAGGGGGGGAGGAAGGATAGGAGCTCAACCCACGAGTAAAAGTCGTAGAGATCGATGTCATTCTTGGCCAGCCCCGAGGCCTTCAACGCGCCATCCAGGGAGTTTGCAATGCTGGGGCTGGTGTAGAAGTTGGATCGCTCCCAGTCTGCATCGTCCGTCAGTCAGATAGATTAATAGATCACAGAACAGACACACAACAAACTCACAGTTACTAGTATCACTCGTTCCAGCGCCTCCCAAAGGATAAATCCATCTCGATTCCGGCACCCCCAACTGGCGCGCATACTCCACCGAGGTGACGATGCAGGCCGCCGCCAGGTTAACCGTGTTGAACGCGTTCATCAAGAGGGGATCTAGACATCTCGATCAGTATTTGAGTCCTTGTTCCTTTTACTCCAACAACTGTCTGGAACTCACACGGCGAACAAATCATCCGGTTCCGCTTGGTGACCGTGGCAATCGACTCGGCTGTATCGGCCGGCTTGCCATAGTTCCACGAGAGGGGATTCTGCGCCGACACGGCGGCGAAGTTGGCGTACAGCTGGGCCGACTCCTCGTGGTTCTCCTGGTAGGACTGCTTGCGGAGGGCGCGGAAGCCTGCTTCATAGAGGGGATATACTTGGATGGGGAGGGCGAGGGAGTGTTTCGTGCCGAGGTCTATATTCCTCAGTGAGTGAGTGAGCCTCACATTTCATGTTGCAGTGCCCCCTTAAGAAGCAAGTAAGTAAGGACATACCGTCTCGTCGTGCCCGCTCCCAAATCGTCGACGTATCATCCACCTTGGTCCAATGCTTGGGAGGGAAGTTCTTCGCTGCAGTGAGCGCCGCCACTAGAAGGAGAGGAAGGATTCCCGTTAGCCATTCATTCATTCCATTCATTCACTTCCTCCTCATTCAATTCAATTCTCAAGAAACGCACAAGTTGCCAAAGCCTCCCCCCCAGTAACCACGGCGACACGACACTCTCCAGCCGCTACTCGTCGCGCGGCATTATCCAGCAGCTGCGCCGGGGCATTCCCGCCGTGATGGCTTTCAAATGCATGCACTGGCGTCACCCCGAGCCTCCCGGCCAGCAGGTCCGTGACGTTGGGATACGGCCAGGTCCAGTTGGCCACGACGTCGATGCTGTCGATCGCCGCTTGCAGGGTCTCTTTGGACGCAGAGCTGTCTTCGATGGCGCTGGCAATTGCCTGCAGCATTAGATCTAGTGGCTCGTATGCATGGTCTAGGCTGGTGGAGGTGGAGGTGTTTTTGATATCGCCGACCCCGATGATGACGGGGGTGGAGGACATGGTTGGTGTGTTGTAGGTGTGAGTTGAGTGAGTTTTTTTTCCCTAGTAATTCTACAGTCTCTAGTAAATATCGAATTCTTACTTGTGATGTGGTTGTTCGGGCCCTTCTTCCACCAAATATCTGCTTGTTTCTCCTCATTCTCTCTCCTCCCCGGCTACGCTCCACACCGAGCAACCTCGGCAAGTTGATCACTCGGCGCATCTTACGACTCTCTCCTACACCAGGTTTCATTCTCACAGGGAGAAGCAGAAAGAGGGAGAGGGGGAGAACGCATTGATACAAAATGCGACGGTGTTCCTCCCCCAGTTGTCCTTGTGTCTCTCTCCCGCAATAATACATACAATATTATAATCAATCAGCAAGATTGATCTACACCCAACTTTCAATCTCAACATGGCTTCTCCACGTACGTCATCAAGAATAAAACCCCACGTGAAAATCAAACAACCCAATTAACCAACTTCTGACAGAGAAAATCAAAACCTCCGCCACGGAGTTACTCGGCATCAAGCACCCCGTCCTGCTGGCGGGCATGTTCAACGTCGCCTCGCCTCGCCTGGCCGCTGCTGTCAGCAACGCCGGCGGTCTCGGCGTCATCGGGGGAGTAAATTACACCCCCGAGAAGCTCCAGGAAGCCCTGAATGAGCTGAAGAGCTATCTGGTCGACAAGTCTGCGCCGTTTGGCGTGGATCTGTTGATTCCGCAGGTTGGGGGGAGTGCGCGAAAAACCAAGTCAGTCTATCTGTCTCTAAGTCTACCATTCTATATATAAAACCTCATACTAATATACCCTGGATAAAAGCTACGACTACTCGCACGGCAAACTCGACGAACTCATCTCCATCATCATCGCCAGCGGCGCCAAACTCTTCGTCAGCGCCGTCGGCCTACCCCCCAAACGCGTGGTCGACCGCCTCCACGCCAACGGCGTCCTCTACATGAACATGATCGGGCACCCCAAGCACGCCCAGAAGGCCATCGACATCGGCGCCGACCTGATCTGCGCCCAGGGCGGCGAAGGCGGCGGGCACACGGGCGAAGTTGCCACCGTGATCCTCATCCCCGCCGTGGCGAAGATCATCGGCACGCAGAAGAGCGCCTTCACGGGACTCCCGATCCAGCTCGTCGCGGCGGGGGGCTTATTCAACGGGCAGTCGCTGGCGGCGGCGTTGATGCTGGGCGCCAGCGCCGTGTGGGTCGGCACGCGGTTTATCCTGGCGGAGGAATCGGGGGCGAGTGAAATGCATAAGCGCGGGTTGCAGGAGGCCGGGTTTGATGATATTATTCGCACGACGGTGTTTTCGGGCCGGCCGTTGAATACGCGCACGTCGGCGTATCTGCGGCGCTGGGAGGGGGAGCGCAAGGAGGAGATGGGGCGACTGCAGGCCAAGGGGGTGATTCCTATTGCGCATGATATGGATGCGAGGCCCGAGGATGAGGAGGTGTTGGATAATGCGCACCCGGTGTTGATGGGGAGGGTCGCTGGCTTGGTCAATGAGCGGGGGACGGCGAGGGAGATTGTCGATGCGATGGTTGAGGAGGCGAATCAGTTGCTGCAGAGGGGAGGGGAGATCTCGTCGAAGTTGTAGATAGATTCATTCTATCTACTATTAAGGCTTTATATCAAGATACTACAATCTCTACTGTTAAGTCCCTCGGCCACACTGCCTCATCCACCCCGTTGCCTCGCGTGCCCACGTTATACTTCAACTCCACCGCATTGTCCTTGAACTGCGCCACCGGCTTGACCTGGATGAAGGTTGCGCCTACTGCCGGGGAGACCCTCGGCTCGAAGAAGCGGGGGTTGAATAGCACCTCTTTGTCGTGGGTATGTAGTAGCTTCAACATGCTGGGGATCAGATGCTGCATGGCGTGGTAATGGCGGAAAACTGGCGACGAGTGGCGGCGCCAGAGGTCATTCCAGACGCCTGCATTGTAGGTGCCGCAGGTGCGCACCAGCCATTGCGAGTAGTAGTTCAGCGAGGTCTATCTTCTGGTCAGTGTATCTATCACGGAAGAATGGAGATGGGATAGATATCTCACATCCACCCCGTAGCTGCCACCCTTTTCTGCGCGCTGGAGCAGGGCGTCGAGGATCCCAGCACAGCCAATGACGCCGGTACTATTCGTTCTCCATATTAGCATCAGGGAGAAGAAGAAGAAGAAGAAAAAGGAATCTCACCAGTAATCAGAGTTCGGAAACACAGGAGTCACCGGCTCATCCACCCCCATAGCCTGCCCATAGCCCATCGAGACACCACAACACTGTATATCATCAGCTTCACACACAAGATTCAGATATAACGACCAGAACTTACTGCATCACTAATCTGCTGCCACCCACTCCGCCCCCTCCACGGCCCATGCCACCCATAACAATTCTCCCGGACATGAACAATCCCCCTCTCCCTCCCCCGAACCAGCTCCAACACCTTCTCCCGTCCAAACCCCAACCGCTCCATCACCCCCGGCCGATACCCATCCACCACCACATCCGCCTCACGAATCAACTCCCGCAGCTTCTCCCGATCCCCTTCTTCCTTTAAATGCAGATACGCATTCCACTTCCCCCAATTCAAATCCTGATGCAGCGCCGACAGATCCGTCACATGCGGCGACACCACGCGCATCACGCTGGCGCCCAGCTCCGCCAGACTGCGACTGATGGTCGGCCCGGCAATCACGCGGGTTAGATCGACGACCTTGAGTCCCGCGAGGGGTCGTTGGGGAGAGGAGGGGAGACTGGGGTTGTTGGGCCACCAGCTGGGGGGGTGGTCTTGGTCTTGTTCCTGATTCTCCAAGGGGGTGATCTCGTACAGACCGGCGTGACGGTTGGCGCGGCCATGCTCGCTGGCCAGGTATTCGTCGACGCTGTGGGCGATGGTGCCGGCTTGGCGGTATTGGTCGTTGAGGAGGGTGTCCAGGTGGTTGGCTGTGTGTTGCTGGACTTGGGTTTGGATGCGGGAGATGATGGAGTCGTAGCTGGAGGAAGAAGAGTCCTCGTCGTCCAGGGGGAGTCCTAGGGCGGTTAGGGTTGGGTCGGGGTTCATGCTTCCATGCGTGTGATAGTATCGTCCGTCCTGGGTGGCGTAGATGTTGGTCGCCAGGGATCGATATTGGAAGCCCATCGTGCGATGCTTGTCCTGGTTGGGGAACATCTCGTGAATCTTCGGGGTCATCGGAGTGAAGGGTTGGGAATGACCATTCTCGTCGAGGATCTGGGTGATGAGTGGGGACATGAAGAAGAGGGATGCGTGGTCTCTATTCCAATTTAGTATCTTCCTAGTACTCTCTCTTTCTCTCGGTCTATAGAGAAGATATATGATATTCATGACTCTTACGTGTTGATGGTCACCTCCACTGGCTCCACCCCATACTTGCGCACCAACAGCAGATTCACCATCGTCGCTTCCAGGGCTTTGAGAGCAGAGATGCTCTCGGCCAACCGCCAGTTGATCGGGATAGAGGGCGTGTCATTCCCCTCGAAATGCACCTTCTGGGCCAGTTGGAGGAGTTCTGCGGGGAGAATTCCGGCCTCGTCGGGGTTGTGGAGAATGCCCTGTTGGAAGAGAGCCTCGGCTTCGCGGGGGACGGAGTAGTTTGACGATCCCATGTTTGTTTCTTGTTTCTTGTTTCTTGTTTGTTAATAGATAGATATAAAAAGAGAGAGAGAGAGGTGTTCTTTATAGTTTTCGTGTGAGGAGTAAGCAGCTGCATCCAGATCAACTGTGCAACATGACAGGGCATAAAGTTTTATCCCACAAGTCAGTACATAAGCAGACACGAGTCAGTGCATAAGCAGACACAAATAGACGATTGAAATAAATGAAGAAGACTAAAATAAATATACACTAAGACAAAAAACGATCCTGGTTAGCGTCGTGTTCCTTTCCGACGATCAGCGGGACGAAATCATCGAGATACGAGGAGGATCTTCTTCTCATCTCCTTTTTTCTTCTTCCAGATTAACTGCTCAAAACTCCTGCCAATTCCTCCGCCAGTAGCTTATGAATCGGCCAAGTGACATGGAATTTATCCCTCCACATGTACTCGTTGACGGCGTAGTCGCACGCATCGTACTTGGTCCGTCCGATGGCCGATCCACTGATTGATCCATTAGCATTATAGAATATCCCATCAAGAGAACAAGATACTGCAAGACTCACTCTTCATACGCTGCACAACTCTCCGTCACCGTCTTATAATCAGCCGTCCACTCGAACTGCGCCGGATCCTCAATCACCTGATTAAACAGGGAGTGCGTGTCGTAGTGGAAAACCGTCACATCGGCATAACTCGCCTCAACCTCCTCAACCAGCCCCAACAGCCGCTCATTATAATCCTCCACCGCTGCCTTCTCCAACGTCGCCCGGTTGGGCGTCTTCTCATCCTGAAGCACCGTCGGGGTCTTTTCCAACGGCGGCACATTCAGCAGGAGAAAGTTACGCGCCCCAGTGTCGTACAACGTGTCCACGAACCGGCGATAGTTGTCCACAATCAACGGGTTCATGTCCGGGTCCTCGTCCAGGTACGACCGGTTGATGTCGTTGATGCCGACCCAAACGATGAACAGGATCGTGTCGTTGGCCCAGGTGGCGGCGTCTTCGTCGCGCGTGTAGATCGGCAGGTAGTAGTCGTTCAGCTCGTCCAGGAGGCTGAATTTGGAGTCCACCACGGAGCTGTTGAGGGTGGCGCCGCCGGTGCCGAAGTTGTAGGTTAGCACGGAGGACTGGTTGAACATCTGCGTCAGGTATTCCACGTAGTTGGGGCCGTTGGCGCTGGTGGCTCTGCCCACGGAGGATGGATTGCCCAGAGGATTGGATGACGAGGGCTGCGTGCCGGAGGGATCGAAGCCGGTTTTGGAGTAGGAGTCGCCAAAGATGAAGATATCTTGGATCTGGGAGAAGCCAGGATATAGTCCTTTGGCAGCTGATGCACCAGTAAGGCTGGTGGTGGCCAGGAGGGAGAATCTCATTATGTTTCTCATGTTTCTCATGTTTCTCATGTTTCTCATGTTTCTCATGTTTCTCATGTTTCTCATGTTTCTCATGTTTCTCATGTTTCTCATAGTTTCTGGTTTATATTCCGAAGAATAGGAGAGAGAAGTGGGAAGGAAGTAGTCTGGTGGAAATTGATTGTGACTGTCCCTTTATATATATATATATATTTATTTATTCATATATACGACTACCCTCAGGGATGAAGCCTCGTATTTGATGCTAAGGATAGCCCCTTCCAAGAAGTCTGGGCATGTCGATCCTCGTTTCTACAAGACTATAGGGTATGATGATCCCCGAAATACGAAGACCCTCGGTCTCATAGTTCTTCTCATCCTAAAATATCTAGAAATTAGAATAATCAATTGTTTGTGTGACTGTGATCATCCTCAAAATATAGAGCAAACCCCCGTCTCCGCCTCACACCATTGACCACACCAAGTCATGGCCTCATTTCCTATTCTCTCTAGATTAGTGATTAGATCTCCTAGACAAATATACTAGAAGGAATGGAAAAGCAAACCACAAGCATTGCAACAGCAGATCTCATGCCCCCACCAACAATCCCCATCATATTCACACATCTTATAGGGTAATTCTCCATCACTCATGAGACTGCATGTCGTCACTGAGCACCAGGGGATGTCGTATATTTGCCCAAACCAGGCGCACGTGGCGGCCACCAAAGGAACTTCTTATATGAAATGATATGGACCGTCAATGGATGAAGAGAAGAACCTTCAAGGACCAGGGAGACTATTTACTTACCAGTCAGAGCAACAGCAAGTACCGCAGAGAAGACAACCACCATGGCTGCGTTGAGAGATGATGATGATGATGGATGATTGTTACGAAAAGAAGGATTAGTATCAGGGTATATATATATACCAACTCTTCTCTACTGATCTAGATAAATAGACCGAAGCTGTCAATGACCGTGTGTGACTTGCGCGGCAATTATTTGGGGATAGAATCTCAATCAATCAATATCCCCCGAGGACAGATCTTTCTCCCCATGGTGAAGAAGAATTCCTATATCCTCAGAGCTGACTGCGAGGATTCCTATTATTCTCCTCTGCAGCCACATGAACCACCGCCTGCGAAATCACCACTCGCCCATCCAGCGTCACCTGCTGATAGCGAATACAATCGTCTGCCTCCTCCTTCCACAGCTGCGTCTGCACAATTTCCCCCGGAAACACCGGCTTACTGAGTCGCAACCGCACACTCTTGAACCTTGCCTGCTGTCCCGCAAGAACTGTATCAATGACATGTCTCACCCCGATGCCAATCGTACACGTCCCCGTCAGGATCGGCCCGGGAAACCCAGCCTGCCTCCCATGTTCCGGACTGATATGCATGGGGTTCCACTCCGCCGTGGCCGCGCGATATAAGGCGGCCTGCTCGCGACTGGTCTGGTGGCTGATCGTGGCATCGGGGGGTCGTAGAGAACGACCAGAATGGTCACCCTCAGTAATAGTAGTAGTGGCAGTGAAAGGAGTAAGCCCCTCCCCCGACATCCCAATGAGAAACGACGTCCATTCATTGTAACAGATCTCCGTCCCCGAGGCGGCGTCCGTCGTCGTAATGGCGACAACCACAGCCACCCCTGTGCGCCGCGCAACTACGTCTTTGATGCGGGCCACCGACACTAATGTGGCCCCTCCCGAAGGAAAGGGGCGTTTGGTTTCGAGATAGTGCTCACTATGTACGTGTGGGTGCTGGCTGGGCTGGTAGGTAGGAAGGAACACGGGCATGTCGCGGGTGACTTTGCCCATGATGTTGACGACGGCGCTGGCGGCGAAGGTCGGCAGAGCATGGAACTCTGGGTGGGCTTCCCATACTCGTGGGAGGTCGCTGCCCTGGGCGCCGATGGCGAGGTTGTATGTGATCACGTTGCTGGCGTCGTAGGTGAGGGAGGATTCCCACCGGAGGGTTTTGATATACGGGAGGTCCATTTTTTTTTTTTTTTTTGATTCTGGGATGATATTGAATGAGACTACTGCTAATGATTTGATTATAGAGGTGTTATCCAGTGTTTCCCTAGCGGAGTTCATATTGAAAGCCATGAAGAGAATGCAATCAGTCCCCATAGTATCTACTAGCAAGTGGATCTCGGTCCTCGGATCTGAATCCCAGCCCTAACTTAACTTCGAGACAAAATGCGGAGAACCGAGGGATGATTTCCCCCCCACCATTGCCAAAATACACACACTGATACACAACTGATGAGAGAGAGAACCTAAGACTCCTGACTCTCAGGATACTGCACCGCCATATACCTCAGATCGCCCGTTTTGCGCGTATTCGCCGCATCCCCCAACCCCAACCACCGCTTCAACTCCTCACTCAACTCCCGCTGAAACTCCCCCTCCAACCTCCCAGACCAATTGACCTGCTGCCTTAAGAACCCCGCAGAATAATACGCAAACAGCAGCGCGCGATCCTTGTCCTCCGTAACATTCGCCCCACTAGTATGCCACACCGTGCCATCCATAACGATGACGCTACCAGCCTTAGCCTCAAAGGGCCGTAGCAGCTGCGGCGCATGGGGCGGGATGTCCGCCCGACGCACCCACCGATTACTGTGGGGAATGTACCGCGTGGCGCCGTTTTCCTCGTAGACGTCAGTCAGACACCAGATGATGTTGACGGCCCAGACGTGGTGCCAGGGCTCCGGCACGATGATGCTCTGGTCGGAGTGCAGGGCCATGGACTGTGAGCCGGGCCGCGCGATGTTGGCTGTGAAGTTCGAGATGAGGAAGTCTTCTCCCAACACCGAGGTGACCATCTCGATGGCGGTGGGGTGGGCGAGGAGTTGGCGGAAGATGGCGTCGAGTTCGAGGAGGTAGAAGACCCGCACGTTGCTTTCGTTGGGGTCGAGCGAGGGCAGGTAAGTGTCGTCGCCGCGCTGTTCGGCGCGGGCTTTCGCCTGCCAGAGACGGGATAGGGCGTCTTGGGTTTGCTCGGGGGAGAGAACGTCGGGGATCACGCACCAGCCTTCTTCTTTCAGATGAGTCCGGGCGGTGCTGTGGTCGGGGTTGATGGTGCTGCCCATGGTGGATGTGTATAGAATAGATAGATAGAATATCTGTAACTTGTAGAAACGAAACAATCCGAACTGAGAGCCGACAAGACTTCAAGTTAGTCAAAACTGACCCCTCATCTCATCGGCATCTCTCCATTGGACGAAGAAGGTCTTACTAAATCCTGTTTAGCCAGAAGTCTTGACCATCAGATCATAAAAAGCGTGTACACACTAGGGGTTCCCTAGTGTGTCCATATTTTCAGGCGATTTTCAGGCTGAGGAAAAAAAGGTAAGAGAATCCACAAATCTATTGTCTTATACGTACAGAAAAGAAAGAAACTCCCAATCATGAATCATTCATAGAAACTCGTTCAAAAAAAAACTCCATCATCACGCATATGTCAAACTCTGCGGGAAGTCGAGGATCATGTCTGGATCCGCCGTCGATTTGAGGAATTTCAATCTCCCCAGGTTGGACCCGTAGTATGCCTCGCCAAAGTTCTTCAGATACGGGTCGATATAATTCTGGTAACAATGCCACTGGCCGTCAGGATTGGCCTGTTTGGTAGCATCGGTGATCCGATTAATCACCTTCAGGGCGTCCACACGAGAAGCGGTGTCGTTGAATCCGGGGAAATTATCCGAGTAGATCTGGGTCACAAACAGGCTGCTCCGATGGATGAATGCCATATCCCCAGTGTCAGGCCGGTCGTTGGTCGCCGACCCCAATCCATTGAGGTCAAATGAGACATTCGTATTGAGGCCCAGAAAACCGTTGGCTGCCTGAATCGCATCAATGATATGCTCCGCATCGGCCAAGGTGTATGTTGGACCCCCATCATCAACAAGTGACTGCGCATAGTAGGGAAGATGTTCGCTCGGCGAATCTAGAGGGCCCATGAGGTCGGTGAGGCAATCTACCCAATTGACGAATTCGTCAATTTTGGATTTACTCCCCAGCGGGTGGACACCACGCATAGAAAGTATCCAGAGCAGTCGGTGGATGACAGGCATGAAATTGGATTTCGTGCCTAGATACTGGCCGATCAACATGCAGGTGCTTTCATCACCCCCTGTCACCGTAACCTGTCCTCCAAACTCAAGCGGAAGACCCCGTGGATCATCAACCGGAAAG
This sequence comes from Aspergillus nanangensis, assembly GCA_015844325.1. NCBI lineage: Eukaryota > Fungi > Ascomycota > Eurotiomycetes > Eurotiales > Aspergillaceae > Aspergillus > Aspergillus nanangensis. Next base: position 86,657 of record VCAU01000006.1, on the reverse strand, counting down.
GTTCCCATCTCCTGGAATGCAAGGAGCGCATGAGCACAGTCCTCCTTGGTGTCAAAAGGGAAGTTATAGTTCACCACAGCAGCGGGAGCTTCCTCCATTGCATAAGTAAACGCAGTGACAATCCCAAAATTAGAAGCCCCTGCGCCGCGAAGTGCCCAGAACAGTTCTGCCTCCATACCAGTGGAGCTAGGGGTGAGCTGTCTGATATTTCCATCGGTGTCGACAAGCTCCATGGATACAACTAAGGAAAAGGATTAGACCTGACGACTCACTGCTGTCTGTCGATCCAAATGAAAACACGACTTACTATGATCAACAAGCCAACCCCATTTGCGCGAGGTAAACCCCCATCCACCACCGAGTGAGTGACCCGAGATGCCAACCCCAGGACACGTCCCATGAGGTAAAGCGTACCCCTTATGGCCCATGGCAACTGCTAATGAGCCAAGTGTCTGGCCGAACTGCGCGGTGACTTCTTTTTCTTCCTCGTTGAAGGTGATCGTGGTCATATTGCTGGAATCGAGGATAACCTGTCCGGAGAAGCTATACGCAGCGTAACTGTGCCCGCCTCCACGGGGACTGAGTTTAACGCCACCATTTTCTGCAGCGACGCAGCGCATGATTGCTGCCACCTCATCCGAGGAACTTGGTATTGCAATGACGCCAGGATGTGGATGGTAATTAGAGTTCTGTGGCTCCGAACGGGCGACATATTCTTGACTGCCAGGGTAGAGTATAGAGGAGCCAGTTTCCTCCAGGCAACCCCGAAGTGCGATTGGAAGTATTGGGTCATTTTCAATCGTAGCCACATTTTCGAGGCCCCAGCCGACCGCCATGAAGGCGCACGTTAGCGCTACCATGGCGTTTGAACGCATGTCTATTCTCCCTTCAATCTGTCGCAGATTTCAAAGATGTAAGGTAGATCATCAAGGTATAGATGGGATGAGGAAACTCAATATCGCGATTGCGCAGAAGGGGATTAGTATAATCGGTTGATTTCTGCAAGAAATAGAAACCCTTTTCAATGCCCCTTGCCGGTGACTGCAGCAGGCATACAGTGCATGATCCGGTCATTGTACATTCCACAGACGCAAGGGGCTTCCATGAAAAAAATGATCCCCGTCTGCAGCATCGGCCAGACCGCACCATATCTGTAGATATTGGCAATTCACTCTAAATGTAGATGCAGGAAAAAAAGTGAATGCCCTGATATCATATCCATCAGGGGCCATCCACTAATACCATTCATAACAGTTGGTCACATGGGTCCAAAATGCAAGAAATAACTGCGTCTCACGGGAGGGCGTTAATAACAGTAAATCTGGACACTGCCATACATTCCAGTAAGTTATTACCCGATGATTAGGGCTAACGGGCAAAACTTGAAATTAATTGCTCACGTGTATCAGGCTATTTATAGTGATGGTGACCGTTTGTAGAGTAGCCCCTCGTGGCGATACCGATGCAGTGAATTAATTATTGTGAATGATCATTCACAGGGCCACTGGCTAAAAAGACACAGTGTTTCTTCCTCTTCCACTAGGGAAGCATCAACAATTCAACCTAAGTAGCTAGTGTCATTTCTAGCCAAGGCAGAAATTCGATCTTGGCCCTTGGCTCGTCCCTAAGAAGTCAACACCATGGTCAGTTGCGGCGATACTGAAGCAAGCCACCGCCTACCATATTGCGATAAAACAAAACCGATGAATGATCGGTAGCGTCCAAATCTTGCTTGGGGCGATCAGCTGCTGACTGAAGAATGCTGGGGATGGCTATGTAAGCCAACGGGTTTTGCCATTCTTCATATCTCATCGACCACGTGCGCAAATCATCGAAGACTGGTCTGGTCATTGGAAATTCGGCCTTATAATCCAACAGAATGAGACATCGTGGAACGATTATAAGTGGTTCGCGCTTTTTCCCGAATCAGACGCAAGCAAACCCATCGCCAACAAAACCCCTCAGGATCAATTTGGTGATGACTGCCGTGCAAAAAGCCTCGAGGGTTGCATATTAACCACAAACCGTTAGACTGGGGGGCCAAATGTCTCCCAAGCCTAGTTAGTGAGGAACCCATGGCTCTAATTTGGTTTGCAGAAGATAGGCCCCCAAAGTTGAGACCCGCAATAAGCCCTTGAACATAAGGGGGTAATAAAATAAGTGCTCGCCTGGCAAGTGTAGTAATTGGACGGGTTTGAACGCCTTTCCTTGTTTCGCTAAAAGTGCTCCGGCCGCTTGCTAAAAAAAATGGTTGAAGTTAGGATCGATAGAGTTCCAACACAATTCATGGATATTGGTCAGACTTTGATCATGGCATTGCATGGCAGGGACGAAACAGGGATGGTGTGAAATCCTAGGCAATGAGATATTAATCTAGATAAAGGGCCAGATTTCTCGCTGCTCTCCTGATTAGCAGGCTAAACAAGTTGAAGTTGATTTTTCTCTGTGCTCGTCCGAATTGACCCTAATCTGTATATACTCGACAATTTCAAACCAACTCGTGAAAGATGGGAGACTTTCAAGTGCCACGCGACCTGCCCGATGAGGACGCAATCGCCATCGTTGGCATGGCGTGTCGCCTTCCAGGGATGCTAGACAGCCCCACGCGTCTCTGGGAACTATGTTCTCAGAAGCGAAGTGCATGGTCCAAGATGTCGGATTCGCCCAGGTTCAATCCCCAGGCATGGTATCATCCCACACCCGGGCGTACCGGGTCTTTTTATATGCAGGGCGGCCATTTTCTGGAAGAGGATGTCGGGCTCTTTGATGCCCCCTTTTTCAACATCACGGCGAAGGAGGCGCAATCGATGGACCCTCAACAGAGGCTTCTTCTCGAATGCACATATGAGGCACTCGAGTCTGCAGGGCTCCCAAAGGCCCCTCTTGCCGGTCGGCGGGTGGGCGTATTCGTCGGGGGAGCTGCGTCCGAATATGAAATAAACAACATGAGAGACCCCGAGAATATCCCCATGTTCCAGGCAACAGGTTGTGCTGGGTCTCTCCAAGCGAATCGCATTTCCTACTATTTTGATTTTAAGGGTCCGAGCGTGACCCTTGATACGGCTTGTTCCTCTAGCCTTTCTGCATTGCATCTTGCGTGTCAGAGTATAAAGTCTGGAGAGTCTGAGATAGCGGTTGTTGCTGGATGTCATTTGAATTTGCTTCCAGATCGTTCACTCTCCATGTCCCTATCCAGGTACGTTGGAGGTATATTCGATAAGCATATCAAAGAAGCCCTTTCTAATGTCTTTATAGGCTATTCTCTGATACCGGTCGAACATATTCATTTGATCACAGGGCTACGTCTGGATTCGGCCGTGGCGAAGGTTGTGCCTGTATTGTCCTGAAACCACTAGACTTGTCGGTCTGTGGAAATGACGCTGTTCGAGCCCTGGTGGTAGGAACCGGTGTGAACCAAGATGGACGCACCAACGGAATAACAGTTCCCAGCGAAGCCCAGCAAAAAGAATTGATTGAAGAGGTTTACACCAGAGCTGGCATAAGCCCCATGGAAACGGGCTATGTCGAAGCGCACGGTACAGGAACAAAGACCGGGGATCCAATTGAGGCGGCCGCTCTCCATGCGGCCTTTGGAAAAGGTAGGACTGCAGAGAGTCCACTATATATTGGCTCGATCAAATCGAATATCGGGCACACGGAATATGCCAGTGGAATTGTATCCGTGATTAAGAGCGCCATGATCTTGGAGAATGGTTTTATCCTGCCAAGCTGCAACTTCGAAAAGGCCAATCCCGCTATTCCAATGGATAAGTGGCACATGAAGGTCCCAACCGAACTCGTCCCCTGGCCGGAAGACAAGCGATATATCAGCATAAATAACTTCGGATTTGGAGGTTCCAATGCGCATGCTGTTTTGATGAAAGTACCTAACTTGAAAGCTCATTCCATGTCCAGTCATGCGGCTGTCAAAACACAGAAGGCAAACTGTAATGGAACTGCTTCTGTCCGCAGACTATTTCCCATATCGCTGAATGACGATAAATCTTTGGGACATCAGCTCAAAGCCTTGGAATTGTTTATGCATCTTAAACAAGAACGTGACCAGCTTGACTCGAGTTTCATGGCCAATCTTGCCTACACGCTTGGCCAAAGACGATCGGTGCTTCCTTGGAAGACAGCCATAACTGCCGGGTCAGCAACCGAGCTAATCGAACAGCTGTCACTATCTAGGGTTAAATCTCGACGCTCACCGGAGAAACCTATAATAGGGTTTGTGTTCACCGGCCAGGGAGCCCAATGGCAATCTATGGGACGGGAGCTGTTAAACCGGTATCCTGTGTTTGCCGATTCAATGAGAGCCGCTGATGAGACTGTCAAAAGACTGGGTGGCGATTTCTCAATTATAGGCAAGTATTGTGGACTGAAAGTTAGACTCATGTTGCTAACATAAACAGATGTCATTGAAAATAACTCGACAATATCGCTTACGGACCCGTGCTACAGCCAGACGTCATGCACAGCAATTCAGCTGGCGCTAACCAATCTTCTGGCTTCATGGGGTGTGATTCCGACAGCAGTCACTGGCCATTCCAGCGGCGAGATTGGAGCAGCTTTTGCCACCGGAGCTCTTGACTTTGACACGTGCATCAAGATCGCCTATCTTCGTGGGCGTGTGGTTAAAAGTCTGACCACCGGCCCTGAGCCGCAGCTGGGAGCCATGCTGGCTGTTGGGATAGGCCAGAAGGAGGCTGAAGAATTGATATGTCATGTTCAGGGTGGGAAAGTGGTTGTCGCATGTGTTAACAGTCCATCGAGTATCACTATCTCTGGTGACATCAAGGCTATAGAGGAGTTCCAATCTCTAGCAGACAAGCAAGAGGTCTTCAATCGCAAGATCAAGGTGGATGTGGCCTACCATTCCCATCATATGAGATTGGTTTCCGGTCATTACAAGTCATTGTTAGGGCCTATCCAGCCCCGGTCGTCCAATATCGAGTTTTTCTCGTCCTTGCTGGGCGCAAAAATGGACACAGCCAACCTGAACGCTGACTACTGGGTCGAAAACCTAGCTTCATGCGTCAAATTTGCAGATTCCCTTGGGTGTCTCTTGCAAGAAGCAACACCAACCAATGGAAAGCTCCCCAATTTTCTTATCGAGATTGGGCCCCATTCAGCACTGGAATCTCCGATCAAACAGATTATCCAGCAACGCTGTGGGGGAAGGACCGTTGACTACGTATCTTGCCTTCGTCGAAAAAATGACGGTGTGCAAACAATGCAGCAGCTGGCAGCGTTTGTATTCGTCAATGGAATGAATCTGGACTTTGAAAAAATCAATTTTCCAGAAGGCGAAGAGAGGTCCCAGGTTGTTCTTTTGACGGACCTTCCAAAGTACCAGTGGGACCATTCGGTAAAGTACTGGCACTCTTCTCGGTGGGCCAGTAGCCATTGCAATAGACCATTTGGAAAAAACGATATCCTGGGCGCTTTATCTATGGACAGCGACTCACTTGAGCCGAGATGGCGCAACGTAGTACGCGCTGATGACCATCCTTGGATCCGACAGCATCAAGTTCAGGGGAAAAGTGTATACCCAATGTCTGGATATGTATCAATGGCTATCGAAGCCATATCGCAGCTTGCTATTCTGCACAATTTTCCAGCAGATAATATTTCTTTCCGCGAAGTGTCTGTCGGAAAAGCCCTTCTTATCCCGAACACCGCGGCCGTCGAAATGACTATTACCCTGCGTCCTTTTGCCGAGAGCACACGCGCTTCGTCAGATCACTGGTTCGAATTTCGAGTCTTTTCCTGGGCAGAGGGCAAAGAGTGGAGCGAACATTGCAGGGGCATGGTTTCGGCGGAAGCGGATAAGAAGTTGAACCCCGTTGATGGGGCGTATCGTCTTGAATCTAACACTCTCGAATTGCAAGCTCGTATCAAGTCTATGGAACTTGAATGTACTTCGCCTGTGGATTCGCATGAAATGTACGACACGGTTGCACTTGGTGGCGTGAATTATGGTCCCCTCTTTCGGGGGCTTAAAGATGTTTTTACATCTCCTCGATGTGCAATAGCCACGCTCATTGCACCAGACACGGCCTCACTGATGCCCAATAAATATGAAACCGGCCGCTTCTGGCATCCAGTCACGCTTGACATCTGTAATCAAGTTGTGTGGCCACTTCTCGGCTATCAAAGTCCAGGACGAAAACAGCTATACCTGCCAACGTTTGTTCGACGAGTGCACACGAATAGAAACAGCACTGCAAAGGCGGGCGATACGATGAAAATATTTGTGAGTCGGACCAGTGCACCAAGCCGACGTGGGCCAGTGGGGTTTGATATCCTCGTTACCTCTGCCAATGATACAACTGATGTTGTTCTTCGCCTCGACGGGCTTCATGTCACCCCCGTGGGAGATGAGGATGCCTCGTTTGGTGGACCTGTGAAAGAATTATGTTGCAAGATCAAGGAAGTTCCTTATTTTGATTTGCTGAAAGGAAATGGTTTCAAGCTCTTGCAGACCATTGGAGCTCCGAGTCCGAATGAGCTACAACAACTGGGACTGCTGGAACAGGTGTCGGTTCATTTCCTTGAACAGGCATTGAGGAACGTCGATGCGAAAGAACACCCGCCTCTCAAGCCATATCACCAAAAATTCCTAGCCTGGGCTAAAGAACACAGCGAAGAGGCTAGAAGAAAGGCCAGATCCCTTCCTGACCCTGCTTGGTTGTCATATGGCGACAAAGAATGGGCGGAGCTGATCAGCAAGGTTCGGGAGACGGACATTGCTGGAGAGATGATATGCAGGGTAGGACAACAAATTACCGAAGCGCTACACCAAGAAGTTGAACCGCTTGCGATCATGCTGGAAGATGACCTCCTCGAGAGATACTATCGAGAGTTCAACTCCTTTTGCCGTAGCTACTCCGCTGCGATCACGTACGTGGACCAAATAGCTGATCAAAACCCACATCTGCGAATTCTAGAGATCGGTGCAGGCACTGGAGGCTGTTCCTTACCAATTCTAGAGTGCCTCGGGGGTGGGCCCACTGGCAGATTAGCCCGTTTCAGTGAATACACATACACCGATATATCTAGCGGATTTTTCGAGAATGCGAAGAAGAAGTTCTCTGAATGGGGAGATCTCCTAAACTATCGCACATTGGATGTCTCCGAGAACCCCCTCAGCCAAGGTTACGACACGAACTCGTATGACCTAATCATTGCGTGCAATGTCCTGCATGCCACACCTCGCCTTGGCGTAACGGTGGAAAATACGCGAAAGCTGCTTAAGCCAGGCGGCAAACTACTCCTTGTCGAGGAGACAGCAAACCACCCGAGGCAGTTTATATATTCTCTCCTTCCCGGATGGTGGATGAGTGAAGATAATCGCCAAGGTGGCCCTGTGCTTAGTAAAAAGTCTTGGGATGTTCTTCTTCGCGACAAAGGCTTTTCTGGTATTGATATAGCCTTGGACGACTATCCAGGCACCCCAGACCAATGTAGTAGTTTGATCCTTACCTCTGCAGTGGGCCAGTCAGGGCTGAAAGGGCGTGAAGTAGCTATCATTTGTCCAGACAAGTTCGAAGGCTTTCCTGTTGATTCGCTTGCTCAAAATATTGAAGCACTGACAGGATGCTCGGTTGAGGCTGGGACGCTAGGGCAGGTAAACTGCAACGAAAAGATTTGCATATTTCTTGGGGAACTGAATGGCCCACTTCTGGGAGACATGAATCCAGATCTCTTCGCCTCGGTTCAAAGCTTGCTGCAGGAGGTCTCTGGAGGTCTCTGGGTACATAGACCAAACTCTTCCAGGGCACCGGAGTCATACTTGGTCACAGGCCTAGCACGGAGTGTGCGGTCTGAGACATCATTGCCCCTTGCGACACTGGATCTTGACCAGAATGCCCTGTTTGACGACTCCACGATCACACACATCGTTGAAGTGTTCAAAAATGTTTTCGACAATCCTTCCGGCTCTACATCCATGGATATGGAATATGTAGTTCGTGATGGCGTCGTCCATGTCACTCGGCTAATTCATGATGATGAGCTCAACGAATACGTCCATCAGTCAGCTGGCCGCTGTGCACCAGAATCTCAGCCAGTAAGACAGGACAACCGGCCCCTCAAAATGGTGATACAACAGCCGGGAGCTCTAGATACCATGTATTTTACGGATGATCACAAGTTTGAGACCATGTTACCCAAGGATCAGGTTGAGATTCAGGTCGAGTGCGTGGGGCTGAATTTCAAGGACATCATGATCACCATGGGCCAAATCCACAATGACCTCATTGGGAATGAGTGCAGTGGTATCGTTACAGCAGTAGGAGCAGATGTCGAGGGGCTCTCTCCTGGAGATCGTGTATGTGCAGTTTGTGAAGGGGCATTTGCGACTCATGTCCGGTCTTCCGCGGCAAGCGTACACAAGATTCCTGATACAATGAGTCTTGCAGTAGGCTCCACGATTCCTATCGTATTTTGCACCGCTTATTACTCCCTCTTCGATATTGGTCGCTTGTGTGAAGGAGAAAAGGTTTTGATTCATGCAGCTTCAGGGGGTGTGGGCCAAGCAGCCATAATTCTAGCGCAACACATCGGTGCTGAGATATATGCCACCGTGGGAAGCCCTGAGAAAAAGTCATTTCTCATCGAAAGATATGGCATCCACGAGTCAAATATTTTCTTCAGCCGTGATACGTCTTTCGCTGAAGGCATACTCAATGCGACCAACGGCGAAGGAGTTGATGTTATTCTCAATTCTTTCTCGGGAGATATGCTTTGTGCTTCGTGGGACTGTATTGCCCCATTCGGGCGTTTTGTCGAGATAGGAAAGCGCGACATACTTCAAAATAGTCGCCTTGACATGGCTCAATTCGATCGCAACATCTCATTTTCGTCCGTTGACCTCACCGTCGTTATCAAACGACGTCCCGCTCTGATCAAGCGTCTATTCGCCGATGTATTTCAGCTATTCGAAAAAGGCACCGCATACCCAATCTCGCCAATTGCATCTTTTCCTGTATCACAGGTTGAAACTGTATTCCGTGCCCTGCAGAGTGGGAAGGTCATGGGCAAGGCTGTCATTGAGATGAAGCAAGATGCACTGGTCAAAGTAAGTCTATTCCCCCCAGTTCAGATGATCCCAATTGACAGCTTCAAGGTCTTGCCCGTGCATAGGCCGGAGCGCCTTCTGCAAGAGGATGCAACGTATCTTCTCGTCGGTGGCACAGGCGGGCTGGGGAGGAACATCGCCGAGTGGCTCGGACGCCGTGGCGCAAAGAATCTTGTGCTATTGTCAAGAACCGGCGGTGTTGACAGAAAAATCAAAGGGCTAGTCAACAGACTAGCTCACGACGGGGTGAAAGTCATCATCTATCGATGCGATATCAGCAGCAAAAAAGACGTTGATGAAGCTATACAACAGACAATCCAACAAATGCCACCACTTCGCGGCATCATATTTGGTGCAATGGTACTGAAGGTAAGCTTTCTTTCCGCAGCTATTAGATGATCCCTATAGTTAATGCCCTTGAAAGGACTCACTCTTTGAACGAACCAACCACGATGATTATACCTCCATTATCACACCGAGAGTTCGTGGGCTTTGGAATCTGCATAATGCCACTCTCCAAAATGAACTACATCTCGATTTCTTCATCAATCTCTCCTCCGTTGCAGGTGTAGTGGGAAACCGAGGACAGTCAATCTATGCTGCAACAAGCACATTCATGAGTGCATTTTCACGTTATCGAGCCGAAGCCGGACTCCCCTGTTGCACAATCGATCTCGGGCCTGTCAAGGACATCGGTTACCTCGCAGAGCACATTGATACCCAGCATGTCTTCCAAGATCTGGCTAGTCAGGGGCTCGACGAAGCTGAGCTCCATGGCTTACTTGCCGGCGCAATCAGTGGTAAAATGAAAAACACCTGTGATGGACACAGTATCACTGGGTTGAGCTTTAAAGATGTATCCAACACGCAACCCTTTTTCGCCAACGATGCTCGGTTCTCGCATCTGTTACGTGCAGCTGAGGCTGACCAGTCAGACATGCGTATTGTTGCAGATAGCGCGTCAACGAATCAAACTATTCCACTTGCCACTGTTGTCAGACGGTGTGGGGATCGAGAGTCTGTCGAAAGGACTGTACGTGATGCGATCGCCGTCAAGGTCGCAACAGTGTTGATGCTTCCGCTGGAAGATATTGACCCTTCGAGATCGATCGCTAGCTACGGGCTGGACTCGCTTGTGGCGATTGAGGTTCGGAATTGGATTTTCAGGGAGCTGGCGGCGCATCTCCAGATTTTGGAGATCATAGGTGCAGAGTCTTTGGCTTCTCTTGCAAAGGTTACTGTAGAGAAGTCCGAGATGCTAAAACATCTTAGTTAGAGGGCGGTAGCGTAGGTCGAATGCGTAAAAGAGCAGGGAGAGAAGAAGATGATTGTCCAGTTCGAGTTAGCCTCTATAAAGCACCCACATGACTTCCGTTTCGTATTCCAAAACTTCATCAGTAGTTATTTGTCTGGAAAGTATGCAACTCATGTAAACAAAATTCCTTTTTGCATGAATTACCAAAACGAGGACAGATTATCATTTATTCAAGCTATGGATTGTTCCCAAAATGCTACATAATCGCTTGTCCCGTCAGTCTTTGCGACAAGATGGGTCTCTAAAACATAAAAGTATCAATCGAGGTAGGTTTCGTCATTGCCCAAGTTAGGCAGATTCTATCACGGGGAAAAGTTTGCGCAAACAGGCAGACGCGGAATGACCGACTCCATTTGTATATCCAGCGTTTGTTTATCTCAAGGACGAAACTGGGATGGATCAAGGGTTCTTCATGTTTCTTATATTCGGTATTTTCAATCACATAGAGGAAGCCCTGGTAGTTCTTTTTTACGTACGCGTAGCCCTTGCGACAATTTAAATGTGTATGTATACAGTATTCACATCAACACTGTAGTGTGACTACAGGTGAACATGTCAACGCCGAAAGAAAAAGCAAGATTGGACTAGCAATGATCGGCGCCACATGATGGTCGCACAGCCTGCAGCCACAAAGTGTAGTCCAAAGTTCGTCTTACAGGCGGCGGAAATCAACCGGCTTCCAGGTCCATCGCATGATCGGCGTGACAATCCCTGAAATTTTTGGAATTGGATGGTCCTTTGCCCAAAAGTTGTCCGAAGTTGGCGCCACCACTTCCTGGGGTTATCAATAGAAATTTTCGTAGAAAGAACTCGCTCAATTTGACTAAATGTGCATGCTACTTTCATCCAATCACGTCTTATCGGTAGGCTCAGCAGCCGATGGTGCTATATGGGGATCGGCAGATGTACCAGGTGGCGCGGCCGACCGACCAGCAGGAATCGTTAACTCGCTGACCTGGCGTTCTTTATCCTCGTCAGCACGGACTCTAGTTACGCCTCAAAAGTCATAGTAAGATATGATGGCAGAAAATCACTCACCCAAATCACGAATTCGCTGTCGCAGAATTTGATTCTCTCTTGAAAGCATGGCGGCTTCTGCCTGATAGAATGCACTCTCATCCCTGCTGCTGCGCCGAGGCTGGTGTTCACTGGCCCCCGCGACCCACTCCAGTGCCTCCGGTCCCCGAGGGAAATCGGCCAGCGGTCGGAGACTTGGAGATGGGGTTTGACTGGACGGTCGTGACGGTCGGCGGTTGGATAAGGACGATGTAACTTGGCTGGATGCTCTACTGCCACTACCCGTCAAGGGTGGTACCGCGGGCGAAGGATTCACGAAGGGGATGGAGGAGGAGCGATCCGATTGAGCGGAATCGTCAACTGCTGCGCTTTGGGAAGGATGTTGGTGTTGCTGCTGTAGATGATCTAGCTGACTTTGCTGGGACCGGATCATTTGGAGAAGACGGTTCTATAATTTTCACGGAAGAAACGTTAGCATTCCTTCTGTATGGCAATGATAGACAAGCTACTACCGTAACAATAGGGACATACCACTTGCGCTTCCTGTTCGTTCTCTAGCTCCTGGTGTAATTCCCCGAGCGACGGAGCACGCTGATGATGGGGATCGCCTGTGGCAATGAGCGGGCTCCCTCCGAGACTAGTAGGGCTAGACGTTCGAAGAGCATGTTGGCTGAATGAGGTACGGTGACTTGAAGCATCTGAACCTGTCTCGCCATTGGGATTATTGTGCTGGTTTAAGTTGACACCAGCCGCGGACCGGCGTCGTTCCGACCCCGACATTCCTGTGCGTGAGGTTCGGGACGGCCGACGAGGAAATTCAAAGGTATGGTCGGGACTGAATTGAGCCCCTTGAGAGTGGCTGTTGTTGCCGTTGGAATTCGCCACAGAGTTGGGGGAACTGCCAGGCAGATGATGCAGAGGAGGAGGAGGATAAGACGAAGTGGGGAAGTTCCGTGGCTGGGGTGGGGAGACAGACGAAGGACGAGACGGAGGAAGAGAATTGAGATCAGGGCACATGCTGTACACAAGAGTACCAGTGAGATGAATATAAGTCCAGACTGATGGATGTATCAGGTTGTAAAACAAGACTAAATCTGAGAACGGAGTTATGTGATGAGATTGTTCTCGGGATTCACAACATCCATCCTGTTCTGGTGGTCTGTTGATGTCCATATCGATTGTCTGTCAGTACTGCCTAAAGCGTCAGGCGGTGGGATAGACTAGGAAGGCGGTCAACATGCCTCACTGAAGGTCACCGGAAACAGGCATTAAAGCCCAACTCGTCACAAACATTGCTGTTTCATGGAATGCACCTTCTGCCTGTTGTGTTTACTTCGCTGTTACTATTTATGTTCTACAGCAGCTGTGAGTTTTTTTTTTTTTTTTTTTTTTCCTTTTAAAAAAAACAGGCAGGATTAGATAAGTCTCAACTGACCTGGGCCAGCTACGAATGTCTTCGCAGAATTTATATATTGCTGTCTGAAACAACCGAGTATTTGAATGGTGAACCGGTCATCTAGTCAAGCCCCATGAATGCACTACCTAATGATGGTTATGAGGCGGCAGTCTGGCAGACATTCCTCTCCTAGGACATATCCCAACAACAAGATTTCCATCGTATCTCCCAGTCGCAAGCGTATAACCCGATAAAATTAGGTCGCTACTAACTCAATGAGCCTCCTCCAGGCCTCTCCCTAAGCGATCTGTCGATATTTTCTCTCTCGAAGCCAATCGTGGCTTAGCCTGTTAGACTTGGGGCTATCCTAACGGGATGGCAGCAGGGCCGGGCGCAAGGGGTGCCCGTAAGACAGACAACCACAGAAGCAAGGGGGAACACGCGACACTGATCGATTTTCTTGCAAAAGTTTTTCTAGTGGAATTTGAGAATACGAAGACCCCGATGCAATCGAACATTCTGCATTGGGATATGGACATATCTATGATGTTTGAAGTCTTTCGCAAGGGCCTAGGCAGTTTAGTTTACTTACCGAACCGACATGCCATGTTCATTCGAAGTCCCTGATATTGGGGCAGACGGCAAGTTAGGTTCGTGGCTGGACGCCTAGAGCTAGCCAGGAGTTCGCCCGATTTCCAGGGTCCAAGCTTACTCCCCGACGTTGCTTCTTGTTGGAAACCCTCGTCGATCCTCTTGTGGGACTCCAACCTCCAATGTGCTTACGGTGAGGCATTTTAGGATTTGCTTCTTTATCGAGACGTTGTTGCCCAATTGAGGGCAGTGAGCAACAAAGAATGCATGGTCTTAGCCACGACTTTGACCAGCCGGTGTGATGCAACTTCTATAATGATTCTGGACCAACGTTGCATGCTCAGGTAGTTTCATCTCAACCTCGTTCCTCGAATGTGAACGAAATGGCAGAGTTTGGTCCCCATGACGATCACTTCGCTAGGTTGATTTTGCGGAGTATTTATTTATTTTTGCTCACGGGGAATTTAGGGAGCGTCTAATATACGAAAAAGGCGTCGCCTATCATTGGAGGTAGCGATCTATGATTTGATTAGGTTTTTTTTTTTTTGGAGATTCCTACCCCCACCATTAGCCCATAGCCTACTACATACTTCCTCCATGTGCTTTGACTGGATGAAACATTGACAGGGGATATCTTTCAGGAAAAAAGGGGGGAATCCAACGAAGGATCTTTAAAGTTCCAGATGATCAGACGTGACTCATGATTCTAGAAGTCCAAGCGAAGGGGCAAACAAAACAATAATAAATCCATGAGGAGATCAAAATATCATCCATGCTCTGTTTGCCTTCGTCTGGGATGAAGATTTGGTCGTTGATCTTTTCCTGGGGGGGGATCACACCCCCTTGACGTCATGCACGGCTTCCCCGAAATCTCCAGCCCGAATCCCCATGGGACAATTCATCATGAGTAACAGGGCAACGGGAGGAGAGTCCCGCATCATTTATGCTAAAGTTGACTAAGTGGGTTGACCAAGGGTCCGAATTATTTTGACTTTCGACTAGAGGGAATCACAGCCGGCCAACAGACACAAACTTGGTGGGTGATGATTCGGTTTCTGACCGACCGCCTCGGGAAGCCACGCACGCAACCCATCTTTCGCTCTCCATATGGCCCTCCATGTCGGCTCCTTGCTTCGGCGCGCAAAACTTAACCCTAACCTCTTGTTCTTAATATTCTCCTCCTGCAAGTTGAGAAGGAATTCATCAACCAACAATTGATATTTCCTTTTTTTTTTTTTTGGTGGTCAGCAGTAACACCAAATCATGCAGCTCGTAGTACTTTCTTGCAGTGCCGCTGGGGCGGTGGGACTTGACCGAGTCTATCCTTATGTCATGGTTTCCCGAAACAGGCATTCCTGGAGGGGCCCGTCGACCCAGAACGGCGCTGGATGGTGACGGTGGAGAAGCCGAAACCGCCGATGCTCGTTCTCAGTGCAGGCAGTTTCTTGTTTGGGGTTGTCCCGTGGGGATGCGGTTCCGGTGTTGTTGGGAGAGGATGTGTTATGCTTTTCTGATAGGCTCATATCTCATTGTTGTATGGGTGGCAATTCGCTCTGTTCCGAGAACCTAAGAATGCTTGTCCTAATTTGGCGTTCATGGAGGGGCTTTTCCTTTCCCGCCATTATCATTTACATATGTAATAATTTAAATGTATGTGCTTGAGGTAGGGATCCTGCTTCTCGTTTCTTTTAAAATTGCTCTGTAGTATTATTATTTAGCTGCTTCTATTTCATTGTGTGTATGGGTAATAAATAAATAATCACCTTGGGAATATTGGTGAAAATAACGATAATAATAACGATAATAATAGTAGAAATAATAACAAAAAAACCAAAACAACAACCCAATCACAAAAATCATTCGAATGAGGAGAAAAACCAAAACCAAAATAAAAACAGAAAAAACAAAAAGGAATAAAAAAAGAAAAGAAAAAGAAAAAGAAAAAGAGGCGAAGTGCATCCATTGTCAGGCGATCTCTCACCTGGGAACATCCGGAAGAATAGGAGCCATCATTCCAACAGCAAACTCCGAGATTCAAGTGGAAAGGAGGAGATGAGGATGAGGTTAAAGTTTAGGAATCACCATTGCCGGCCATGTGCCCCGGAAAGATGTACAAGTGAGGTGTTCCGTGTATCTGTCTGATACTGACTGATACCACCATGACGAAGTAGCATTGAGATCGCCATTGCTGTTTTCCCACGAGGCTTCGATACAGTTACACCCGGAGAATGAATCTCGTCCTGAGGCCCACCCCCAGACCTCGTCCAGTCTTTTTTTTTCCTTCCCTTCCCTTCCATTCTGGGGTTCCTGCCTGTTTGGGGTGTCAAGTCAAGTCACGTACTTGCCTTGCTTTTTACTTTTAATCTTCCTCCATCTTCCCCAGTTTTCTTTCCTTCATTCCTCTCACTCTCTCTTCTACTCTTCTATTCCCTTCTTCACCCATCTTACCTCTTCTTCACTACTCACACTTCCCAACCTACTTCTACTTTCCCATCTTTCTCTTCAACCACCTGTATTCACTGCTTTAACACGGTTTACTGCCCATCTGGGCTTTTTCATTGTAAGTCTTTCTGTGTTAGACCGCATCTATGTCTCTCTCCCGGCCCTTTTTTCACCCTCTCCTTCAACCGCGAATTATCTCAGTCTTTGTTTATAATCGCAAATCACACTCTTTCAAACTCCATCATCCCTAACTTACGTTACAGTCAACAACCATGTCTTCTCCAAATTTAGAGATGGCAACAAACCCTGATGAGAAGTTGCGAGAGTCCGAGGCTTCATCCTCGACGCAAACTGATGCTATTGATACCGCCACTGAAAAGCCGCGCAAGACTGAGCTGACTTTGGCGAATGACCCAGCGGCTGGGACTACTCTCCATCAGGTAGAGCATACTGGCACTGAAAAGGTCGAGTTGACTGAAGATGAGTGCTACAACGAATTGGGCTATGCCTTCCCTAGCTGGAAGAAATGGATGATCATCTCGGTCATCTTTCTGGTCCAGACCTCCATGAACTTCAACACCAGTCTGTATTCTAATGCACTCACTGGAATCTCTGAAGAATTTGGTGTTAGCATGCAGGCTGCTCGCTGTGGAGCCATGATATTCCTCGTGTTGTACGCGTTCGGCTGCGAACTCTGGGCTCCGTGGAGTGAGGAGTTGGGAAGGAAGCCGATTCTTCAGGCGAGTCTGTTTCTCGTCAATATATGGCAACTTCCTGTCGCCTTGGCCCCGAATTTTGCTTCCATCATGGTTGGTCGCGCTCTGGGTGGGTTGAGTTCCGCTGGTGGTTCGGTCACGCTGGGTATGATTGCCGACCTTTGGGAGGCGGATGACCAGCAATACGCTGTCGCCTGTGTCGTCTTCTCATCCGTCGGGGGTTCAGTCATTGGCCCTGTAGTTGGTGGCTTTGTCGAGGCGTATCTGCCCTGGCGTTGGAACATCTGGATTCAGCTCATCTTCGGAGGGTTTGTTCAATTGTTGCACCTGCTCATCGTTCCCGAGACTAGAACGACTATCCTGATGGATCGCATTGCCAAAAAGAAACGGGAAAGTGGGGAGAATCCCAACGTGTACGGACCAAACGAGATTATTCCATTCAAGGAGCGCTTCTCTGGGAGGGAAATTCTGATTACCTGGGTCCGTCCCTTTAAGATGTTTGTGACTGAACCCATCGTGCTCACTCTGTCATTGTTGAGTGGTTTTAGTGACGCACTGATCTTCATGTTCATTCAGTCATTTGGCCTTGTGTACAAGCAGTGGAACTTCGGCACTGTTGCGTTGGGCCTGTCGTTTCTTCCCATCCTTGTCGGATACTTTATCGCGTGGCTGTCATTTATCCCCGTGATCAAGCGAAATATCAAGGAAAGGCAGCAGAGGCCAGAAGATGAACATACTCAATATGAGTCTCGTCTGTGGTGGTTGTTATACACAGCGCCTTGTCTACCTATCGGCTTAATTGGTTTCGCATGGACGAGTCTACCACAAGTGCACTGGATCGGAACAATGGTGTTTTCGGCCATCGTCGGAATTGCCAACTATAGCATTTACATGGCAACTATTGACTACATGGTTTGTGCCTACGGCCCGTACTCCGCATCGGCGACAGGTGGAAATGGATGGGCCAGAGACTTCCTGGCTGGTGTTCTTACCATTCCTGCGACGCCCTTCTTTGAAAGTAAGTCATGATCTTCCCGAACCCACCTTGTTTGATCGCAGAATCAGTATCTGACTAACGTTGGCGGTAGACATCGGTGGCAAGTATCACCTCGAGTATGCTTCAACAATTCTGTGTAAGTCCAGCTGCATTTATTCCATACCCGGTGCCTCATTCTCATATTGTTTAGTCTGCATCTCGTTCGTACTCGTCATTGCCGTTTATGTGATCTACTGGAAAGGCCCGGCTCTTCGCAAGCGGTCTCCATTTGCTCAGCAATTATCAGTCGCTCGAGCCGAGGTCTTGCACAACAGCGGCCGGCGGCTTTCGCATATTCCTTCGGGGTCCAGAGCCAACTCATTTGCGCGGTCCCAGCAAAACCTCCGCATCCGTCAAAACCTCGGAAGCCGCGCCGGCAGCTATGTGGCCTCACGCCCTCCTTCTCAAGTCAATTCGCGTGTGAACTCACGCCGGAACAGCATCAACAAGTAAGCTGCGATCACTGACCCCCGTGCTGGGTGATTCGCATGATTACGATTTTACGGGTATTACGGGTTACCTGAGTTAGCGAAATTCGTCTTTTCTCCTTCTTGCCGTCGTCTTCCGGTCGCTCGATGACGTGTTGTTGGTTGACAGCTAAACAACACTTCAACCCGGGCGGGCTTATTTCAAATGGTTTTTAATTCTACTTTCGATTAACTTCTCTTCCACTTGTGACTGTGACTAGTCTTTCCTCCCACACTGCTTGAGGCAGCTTAATGTGTACGTATTTAGTTCGTGGATCCTAGGGGTAGGTGCCGGGAACGGGGATACACTTACTGCAGTGGATTAGTTCGCTTAGAGGCTGGTCCTTATCAACCGAGAGAGAAAATCAACTTGTCACCATGATCCGCTTCTGTAATATTTCGTATCTCGTGTGGCGTTGGGGAGCAGCTTGTGGAGGGTGTCCGGAGACAATGTAACCCTGTAACCCTCTGGGGGAATCTCGATCTGAACCCCCCGATGCGGAACCCACCACCAACATTCCGCGCTTTGATGTGGCGGGAGATCGACGATTCCGGGAGAACGGTTCGGTGTCTATCCTGTACATTATTCCATTGCTTCGGATAATCAGGTGACTTGTTGTCTTGTATCAGGACTAATTTGGGCTTGGATGCCTCTGTAGAAAGAAAACCATTTACCAAACTATCGGACAAGATATATCAAACAGCCATTCTCTCTCCCAACTAGCTCCTGGTGGGCTTTCCGAACACCTGAATGATAGCTCTCAGACGGATGTTTTATTGGTGGTTGAGTGATCTCCAAAGGATGATAGGAATTGATTGTAATGGGTGGGTTGAAAGATAGGTAGAGTCTTCTCTCCACTTGGTTGGGTAACTTGCGTTGACTCATACTAATTAATCTGCCTCACCAAGACACTAGTCAATGCAAATAAAACCCACACCCACCTTCTTCCCTTTCCACGTATTTCGGTCTTTTCTCATCCGACCAAACAACGAACTACATTCATTATGAATTCTCTCCGACAAGTCTTCGCCCAATGCCATCAGGAAGGCCGCTCAGCACTGGTCACATACGTGACGGCCGGGTTCCCGACGGCGGAGGAAACGCCAGACATCATGCTGGGCATGCAGGCCGGAGGAGCAGGTGAGTCATTGGATTTCTCGCCCATTGATGTTTTCGAAATTTGTGTAATTCTGACAGAGCCCTGTAGATATTATTGAATTGGGACTTCCGTTTACCGATCCCATTGCAGACGGTCCAACGATCCAGAAGTCAAACCTGAAGGCGCTTCAGAATGGTGTCACGATCACCTCGATGTTGGAGATGGTGTGCACTGCGCGGCGGAAGGGGTTGACGACCCCCGTGTTATTTATGGGCTACTATAATCCTATTCTCCAGTATGGAGAGACGAGGCTTTTGGCCGACTGCGTGGAGGCCGGGGTCAATGGATTCATCATCGTTGATCTGCCTCCTGAGGAAGCGGTTCGATTCCGTAATGGATGCACCAAGACAGGGTATGTATAGAATCAAATGGAAGTAAAGAACGAGCAACTAAATCTCCGCCAGTCTCTCCTACGTCCCCTTGATCGCCCCCTCAACCACCGAAGACCGCATGAAAGCCCTCTGCAGCATGGCCGATTCCTTCATCTACCTCGTCTCCCGAATGGGCGTCACCGGCGCCACGGGGTCGCTCAACTCCGACCTCCCCGCCCTCATCCAACGCGTCAAAGAGCTATCCGGCAATGTGCCCGTGGCCGTCGGCTTCGGCATCAGCACCCGCGAGCACTTCCAAAGCGTGACCTCCATCGCCGACGGCGCCGTCATCGGCAGCCAGGTGATTACTATCCTCAACGACGCCCCCGCCGGCCAGGCCGCGCGCGCAGTCGAGGATTACTGCACACATATCACCCAGAGAAAGGTCCCCCGGAATACTGGTAGTCTCGCGACGACGACGACGACGACGAAGGGCCCGTCCGTCTCCTCCGCCGCTGGGGATTCGAATTCCTCGCCCAGCGAGACGACAGCTCCCCCCGCCGCCTCCACCGACGAGTCCGGACGCTTCGGCATCTTCGGCGGCCAATACGCGCCCGAGGCGCTGACGACCTGCCTTGCCGAACTCGAGGCCGGGTTCGACGCCGCGCGCGACGATCCCACGTTCTGGGCAGAATACCGCTCGCACTATCCGTACATGGGGCGACCGTCCCGTCTGCACCTGGCCCCGCGACTGACCGAGCACGCGGGCGGGGCGAATATCTGGCTCAAGCGGGAAGATCTAAACCACACGGGATCGCATAAGATCAACAACGCGCTAGGCCAGATCCTGGTTGCGCGGCGGCTGGGGAAGACGGAGATCATCGCCGAGACGGGGGCGGGCCAGCACGGGGTCGCGACTGCGACGGTGTGCGCCAAGTTCGGGATGAAGTGCACGGTGTATATGGGGGCGGAGGATGTGCGACGCCAGGCGCTGAATGTATTCCGTATTCGACTGTTGGGGGCCACGGTGGTGCCGGTTGAGTCGGGGTCGCGTACGTTGCGGGATGCGGTGAATGAGGCGTTCCGGGCGTGGATTCAGCGGCTCGATAGCACGCATTATATCATTGGGTCGGCGATTGGGCCGCATCCGTTTCCGACGATGGTGCGCACGTTCCAGAGCGTGATTGGGGAGGAGACTAAGGCGCAGATGCGAGAGCTGGGGAAGAGCCCCGATGCTGTTGTTGCGTGTGTGGGGGGCGGGTCGAACGCGGTGGGCATGTTCTATCCGTTTGCTGGCGAGGGCGAGGTGCAGCTGGTGGGTGTGGAGGCCGCGGGCGAGGGCTTGCAGACGGAGCGGCATTCGGCGACGCTGAGTCGTGGGTCGGTGGGCGTTCTGCATGGGGTGAGGACTTATGTCCTGCAGGACCGGCATGGCCAAATCACTGATACTCACTCGGTGTCGGCGGGGCTGGATTATCCTGGCGTTGGGCCGGAGCTGGCGCACTGGAAGCAGAGCAACCGGGCTTCGTTCCTATCGGCGACGGATGCCCAGGCTCTGCAGGGATTCCGACTGCTGAGCCAGCTGGAAGGGATCATTCCGGCGTTGGAGACATCGCACGCGGTCTGGGGCGCGGTGGAGACGGCGAAGCAGCTGGGGCCTGGGAAGGATCTCGTGCTGTGCTTGAGTGGCCGGGGGGATAAAGATGTGCAGAATGTGGCCGACGAGTTGCCGCGGCTTGGGCCACAGATTGGATGGGACTTGCGGTTTTAAATAGGAAGATTTGGATAGATGAGGTCGTTGATACATGAGATATTGGAACAAAAGCTTCAAGATAACCCTTTTTTTCTAACGTCCATTCGCGTTGTATTTATTTCTCCCACTTGCCATGGTACTGCCCTCCATATGAGCTAACTCGTTGAGATGAACAAGATAGGTTTCTACATGACCAGGTAGCCAGCTTATCGCGCAAGTTTGGAATAAAATAGGGGATTCACTGATATCAGTTCGGGTTGTCTCAGAGTTCATTATGCCCTAACAAAGAAGCTAGCAAGGATGAAGGGCGTTGCTGCAGCATGGCGCGTCCATCTCGATTCTAACTGGGTGGCTTATGGATCGGCTTACACTAGGACAAAGAACTAAGCTAAAAATATATGAAGGTGTTCAGCATTCTACTTGGATAGCTAACAGAGTGTTCAGAAGAACCCCCCGGCCATGTGCATTATTAATTAAAAAAAGAATAACTTGATTTCTTGTTAATCAACCCATTATGCTGAAACAACACACGCTGAGGCCTTTACCGCCTCCTCTTGCACTACCACCACTAGCTCAGGGTTGAGTCTCTGTACGTCGTGATCTGTCATGGCTCCCTCCATGTCTGATTTCCTTAAAGAAGCAGTCAACCATGTTGGCTCCCCGTCGGATCATCCTAATCTCGGTTGTCATCGCCTTTTTCGTCTTGAATGCCTATTATTTCTGGCCGAAGAGCCCCGGGATAGTACCTCCTAGTAATACCCTGGTCAACCAGCAATCCCAGCTCTGGCATCACCTCCATCCTCTCCTCAAGCAGTATGCGCCGGATTGTCCCCCACCGACCCTGCGCGGAGGAGTAGGTCTCCCTCGATTCGACGCAATTCATGAGCACACTCGCGATAATCACGTCACGAATGTGGACGATATTTTATTGCCTATGCAAATAGCCCATGATGGCTTTGTTGAGACCACCCACAGCTTGGCAATGGATCGTGCCTACAGCCCTCAAACCATGGGCATAGTGACCTCCGCCGGCGGCACCTATCTACCGACATTTGTGGTCACGCTCTTGTTGTTACGACAGACTGGATGCAAATTGCCAGTGGAGGTATTCATGAAGGATTCCACAGAGTATGAGCCCCATATCTGTGAAACAGTCCTGCCCCCATTGGGGGTCAAATGCGTGGTGCTTTCAGACATCCTGGAAGGCGAAGTTGAGATAGAGGGCTTTCAAATCAAATCCTTCGCCATGCTCTTTTTCTCGTTTGA
Source organism: Aspergillus nanangensis (assembly GCA_015844325.1). Classification (NCBI taxonomy): domain Eukaryota; kingdom Fungi; phylum Ascomycota; class Eurotiomycetes; order Eurotiales; family Aspergillaceae; genus Aspergillus; species Aspergillus nanangensis. The sequence goes on along the minus strand of VCAU01000006.1, from coordinate 64,102 downwards.
AACCTTCCTCTGGCTGGACGCCGACTGTGTTCCTCTCCACGACTCGACGATACTGTTCCACTCAGAGCCCTTCCTATCCACTGGCCTGGTTACTTGGCCAGATTTCTGGGCGAATACCGCCTCTCCGGCTTATTTCAACATTTCTCGTCAACCAGAACCTTCATCTACTACCCGACAAGCCACCGAGGCGGGCATGCTTCTTGTCTCCAAGGAAACTCATTTCCTGGCTCTGATCCTCGCCGCCTACTACAACTACTACGGTCCCGACTACTATTACCCGCTACTTGGTCAAGGTGCCCCGGGAGCAGGCGACAAAGATACCTTTCTCCATGCCGCGACTGCCCTCAACGCGAGCTTCTATGCTGTAAGCGAAACCGTGGTCGACCTAGGGAACGTCACCCCGTGGAACTCCAACGTCGCGATAAATGCCGGCTACGTGCAAACCGACCCAATACAGGATTATAACCTGACGAGTCAAGGGAAATGGAGAGTCCGAGACCCCTCGGTCTCGCCACCACCCAGGGTTTTCTTTATCCATGCCGGCGACCCGGAGTTCAACCCAGGCAAAGAATTGATGGGGAGCAAGTTGAGAGGATTTGACGGGAATCCTACGCGACTGTGGACGCATCCACCCGAGGCCACGAAGCGGCTGGGGTATGATGCCGAGAAATCCTTTTGGGATGTGACGATGTCGGTCGCCTGCAATGCCGAGTTCGGCTTTCAGACTTGGAAGTCGAGGGATGGGCTTTGTGAAGAGGTGAGGACACATTGGAGAGCGGTTTTTGAAAATCCCGAGGCTAAGGTTCCGGAATTTACTGATGGTTGAATGTTTTATGCCTTTGGATTTGTTTCTTTCTTTGTCAGCTTACGAAGTGGTTTTTTGTTCCATAGAAAGGTGGATTTCTAAAGATACCCAACCCACATACTCATTATCAAGTCTGGTTTTTCATTTGTCTAGTTTCAGGTTCTTGAATGGTATCTGATATTACCTATCCTATAATATAGTTCTATATGATAATTCACCATGACGTCAGCCTCTTATCGCAAACCACAATCCCACCAGTCATGTGACCCGTGACCATCTTGTGTGGAGCTCAAAGTTAACTTGAGTTGTTTATACTAACTTACTTGCTCGTATACCAATTGACTCAACGAACCCAGGATGATCACCACGCTCCGTCCCCTTCCACACCCTGGTCGAGCAGTAGCTTCTCTCCTCCGTGCTTCCTCCCGCCGTGATCACAGCCGCGTTGCCCTACCGTCCGCATCGATTCGTCCACAATCTATCTTGAATTCCCCCTGTTATCCGAAGCCCTCCCTCTCTCGACCTCAACATCCCCGCAATATTTCCACCATGAATACCCAGCCGCAGTTCGCCGAAGGTACAGATATCGCACAATCACAGTCAGGATTGGATGCCCTCACACAGAGCGGCTGGACGTTAGATGCAGAAGGATCCGGTATCCAGAAAACATTTTATTTCCGCACATACTTCAAGTCGGTGGTGGGTGTTGATTAATTTCCAGATTTCCAGATGTGATAGGATGGACAATTGACAAGATCGCAGAGCTTTATCAATGTTATTGCCTCACAGAGTGCAAGCAAGAAACATCATCCTACTATGACCTCGGTGAGTGCGCAATTGGACATACTGCGTCGCAAAGAGCCGAGACGAATGAAGCGACGTGCTAATAAATTTGGTTCTCCATGATTAGAGAATTGGGTCGGTGGATGTGCATTGGACGACTCATCATCCCCGTGGTCTTACTGAGAAAGACATTGCAATGGCTGAATACTGTGAGGAGGCGGCGGGGTTGACCGGGGCTGTGGAGCAGGAACAGGGTAAGAAGTGTGGACCAACACCGGGGTCCGGTGTTTAGGGGTTAGTAAATAGAATAATAAATAACAATCACTAAATTGTTAATAAGATTTGGCGTCAATTCGATAGTGTCTGTCATGAACCTCGGGCTGATTTAAATGAGTAGTTCAAACCAGAAAGATGAGTAAGCAGCCCTTTAGTCAGCGACGATCCAAAACCAATCAGGAAATCCAATCGAAACAAAACAAAACAGAACCACATAAATTAAATAAACCTCCACCACTTCCCATCATGCATAAGCTCCCTGCTGTGTTATCAGATCTGGTGATCATAATACGAGAAAAAAAAACTTTCGATGATATATATGCCGACTGGACGATTGCTGTCCCCCACGGGAAGAACCGCGTCACTTGGCAGCGGTCATTTCCCTGCCTCGTGGTAGTCTCCCAAGGATCATCATCGGTTACCAGGCTAAATCCAATCAGCGGAAAACCGTTATCCGAAGTGGATCCTTTCGAGGGGTTAATTCAATGGATTCAGGGGAAGTGTCTGTCAGGCACAGTCATGACGGGCAATCCACGCCGTTCTTCGACGTGGACCTGCAATTGGGCATGATTGCGACATCCCCTATTTTTCTCAAGCCCTCCCAGCCTTGATTCATTATTTTCTATCTACCGGTCACTTGGCTCTTGCTTGTTACAGATCCATCAGGCCATTCCTCTCCACTCAGGGGTTTCGCTTGTGGGAAAACGGTTTCAGATCTGTTCACCACTTTGGGCTACCAACGAGCTGTCTTAGTCGCAGGCTAGTGGGTTGGCATGCCCAGTTTAATTTCAACCCAGACGCCAAAAAAGAAAACCCTCGTCCGTGTGTCGACCACCCTGGACGTCGTTCACGCGTCCAGACCTTTCTCCTGAACCTCTTTCTTTTATTGCCTGTCACCTAAGTACTCACTGTGCAAACATCGGGGTTAATGACTTGGATAATGACCTCATTCCCCTCGACAGAGTAATCGATTGTCTTGCTGATCCACCATACCGGCCGAGCAATTGTTCATCGACCTCCAATTTTTTTTTTTGGCGAGCCTGGGACCAATCCACCTCCACACGGCAGTCACCGACACGGTCCACAGAGACAGTTGAATTCTCCTGGCGAGAATGCCATCAGTCTGATCCTACTCACTCTGCGTGTTGATCAATGCACGCCATCTTGACCCCGTGCGCTCGATGTCATCTGTCTTACATTCTTATGTGGAGTAGCAAGACCCATAACAGCATATCACCACTACCTCTTATCTCTCCACTGATCCACTGAACGTATGCTCGAATACATCTTTCAGATTCCTCTGGCTTTACCACAAAACCGACTGGCCGTGGTAAAGCCTGTGTGACGGAGATAAACATTGGCTACCTTGGTTCTACTCGAGATCTCTTCGAAATAACCTTCTGAAAGACACTCTCGGAAATACAAAACAATGTCGTTTAATATCCCTCCACGCCAACCTTCCGTTAGTGAGCGCCGAGGACAACACGTGGCTCCTTTAAACACCAATTTCAGCCGCCCAACAGCCCACACAATCGTTGCGCCCTCGCGCCCACCGAGACCATACCGCCCGCGGCCGGAAGAGTATCAGAACGAAGGCGAGGGAGGAGAAAGGGTGCCGTTGCACGTTAAGCCACAATCATCCAAATCAGGACTGCGCAGCCTGTTTGGGCGCGACAAGGCACCACGAAAACCAGACCCCAAGCTGCCTCACATCAACGAGGCAAAAGGTCCTGCCATGCAACCCGGGATTAGATCTGGGTCTGCAGCTCCACCCTCCCCAGTGACGTGTACGACGCCGAAAACCATTGTTTCCACATCGACTATGCTAGCATCCCCAACAGCCGAATCCACTCGCACCATCGCCCCTCCTAGTAGGCAGAACACACAGCCCCTCGAAGACCGCTCGGCTGGGAGTGAGTGGAAACCACCAGCTCTATTCCAGGCCTACCCTCAAGCAATCAAACATGATTGTCTTTCAGCTCCAGCAATGTCGGCGGACTCAATCCTCCGCGTTCACGGTTCGTCGACTGGAAAGGGCAGCTCAAGGGACGAAGAAAAAGTTGACACCGCGGAGGATCTTGCAGCGCGGATGAAGAAGGAAGAAAAGGAGAAGTCGAAGCACATGCGCTCGCTCTCTGAGACTATGGGAAAAACCGAATGGACAAAGAAAGTATATATTCTTGCTACATCTGGCTACATCCTGCAATACGCAGGTAGTGGAAAGCATGACCGACTGCCGGAGAAAATGCTGCAACTGGGACCTAGATCGGTAGCATTTGCTAGTGATGCGATCCCTGGCAAGCATTGGGTACTGCAAGTATCTCAATCCAGAGAAGAACACGGTGCTGCAGTAAACGATGCCCATCGCTCTCGTTTTTCTCGGTTTGGGTTCCATCGCTCCCATGCTCGGCGGATGGCAAGAAGCTTTTTACTCGTTTTCAACACCCCCGAGGACCTAAGTTCTTGGCTTCTAGCAGTGAGGGCACAGATCGAAGCTTGTGGAGGCAAGAAGTATGTTTCCGAGAAAGTATATGATGAGGAGATGGAACATGAGCTACACTCCAAACCAAGCACCCGCCGACTCGTCAAACGAGACCCGAACAGATTTTCTCAGGTTTTCCTCCAACCTCAACACACTGGTGCTTCCGCCGACCAGGATCCTAGTATCAAAGAAGAGTCTGTTAGAAGCTCTCCTGTATCACCCAATCCGCACCTTACGAACATGCAACCTACCCCAGAACCTCGATCCGCATCAGCCTCCACCATACGTACAGAAATGACTTCCACCAGCACTGGCCAGGGCCGTTTCTACTCATCAGGCGCGCCACAGAAAACCCCTTCCTCGCCACAAGATGGCAGCGCCATCTCTGCTGTTCTCACCGCTTTAGAGATTCCTGAAAGCCCAAGAATTACCAGTCCAAAGAAACGACAGTCAATGCTCCTCCCGAAGTCGTCTACCGCACCCGAACTTTCTGACAAACCTCGATCCCATTCGGCAGTACCAGACCCTCTTCTCCGAAGCGCGTCCCCGCCCGCTCCAAATTTCAGCGTGCCTTCCTTTAGCAGGCGATTTGCGGCCAAACCACCAGCCCCTGTTCCCGCTCATCAGGCTCATGTGCCCAATATATCCCAAGATGTTGTCTATACCAACCTGAACGGGATATCGGCATTTCCGTCCCCCCCTCAATCGCCTGTTCGCAGCGTGGATGGTTTTGGTTGGAATGAAGCGTATGAGCAACACCAGAATTTCCCGGGCACATCTCGTCGAAGGTCCCTGCGTGTGTCGAATTCCGAGGCCTCTTTAATCGACCCTGGACGGAGCCAGGAGAAACGGATGCATCGTTTGTCGCGCATGCCTGCCAAAATGGACGGTATCCAACCCAACGCTCCTGAAGCACGACCTCGCAGTATTGTCACTGAAGCGCTGGTCGAGGAATATTTCGTACCACTTCCTCCTCAGGTTCCAGCTGATGGAGCGGACCGCCGCGAAGCCCTACAGCGAATGTCTGTCTTGCGTCCTGTGGACTCTGCTGAGGGCCGGCTACCAGCAGCCGTGTCACGCCGTAAGAGCATGCCAGGACTTGCAGTCGGCCCGCCAGTCGCACCACCGCCAAACTGTCCATTGCCTAAGCTTCCTTCGCCTATCGACCCGCCACCCACTTCTCCTCCAGATCCTTCCTTTCTGAACCAACCGTCATGTACCTCGCCGCCACCGACAAACAGCCGTGCAAGTCGGAAGAGCGTAATCAGCGCCTTCCCACGGCCCTCGCTTGCGCCAATGCCCCCCGGGGCGAATCCCAGACGTTCACGGGTGGTTACCTGACAACACTGTCAGATAATAACTCCCATCCTGATTGATTTCTAACACCGACACTATTAAAAAACTCACTGCTGTGTACCATGAATTTTTTCCAAGTTTATACCCCATTCAAATGAAGTTGGCTTTGATAGTCAACGGCTCTCAGCCTTAGAAGTACATGATGGGATTTACTTCATTCACCAACCCTGTCATTTCAGTTTTCACCTCTTTCTTGATACCAATACGTTCTTTGCATATCGATTTTCTCAATCTGTTCCTGTTCCAATTATCCTTGTCACTAGCATTAGCATTGATTACATTCGGCGGCTAAACCAGGTGTCCGGCGGTTATATTTTTACGCCTGTATATAGAAGATGTCTCGTTTTTCATGGACATGTGAATCTCATCATATCTCATAGAGCTAGATGAGACATTTCTTAAGAATTTCTTCTTTTTGGCCGCAGAGCACATGCTACACCCAATTGTAGAGCATCTTCTCGTTATTTCACAACTTCCAAGACCAGTGCCCAATCCACATGTCCGCTCGCTGTCGGGGGTGTGAACTTTGTAGACGTTCCACCCTCCCCACAAGGAGAGTAGCCAAATGCAGTATACACCCCAGTGGTCGGATCATACCAATTCGTGTCCACCTCGCAAGACCCTAAGCTCTTGGTTTCCACCTGAAACGGCTTTCCCGTGGGGGTATACACTATTATCCAGCTCCCACCGCTATCCCTCGTCGCCGCGACTCGGAGGTCATTGGTTCCTGCATCTCCCACGATGATATCCTGGGCTGGCACGCGCGTCAAGTAAGTAGAATTCCCCCGGTCTGTAATCACCTTCTTGAGCCACTTCATCTGGCCAGACCCAGGTGCATCCAGATCCGTGACCCAGTCGGCGTTCGGCCCGGTGCCATCGGAGCTGTAAAGTCCCGGAATCGACATCTGCTGTATAGCATTGGCGCCGTAGGTGACTCCCGCCGCGCCAGCAAAGACCTAGTCATATCGGCGGTTAGTTCTAAAGGCGTATTGGGTTTCATGGCTATACGCCATACGTAAAACGGACTGCTACGAGGAGACCAATAGGAAGAGCCGTCGGACTTACAGCTTGCCAGCTTCCGACGCGCACGTCACTTGCATTCCAGTACGAGTACAGGCTCTTTCCGTTATTATATCGGTTCTCGTAGTGGGCCTCGTTGTCTATGACCGGTCGCGTGCGGGCTTTGGATTTCGACCCCGTCGCGTACATCAGCTCGACTGGCTCCCACCCGCGCCGACAGTTCCACCACGGGATAGGGGGGTTGGGCGGGAAGTCGGCGTGACCGGACTGGCTCGCATCGAGAGTAAGCCATTGTCGGTTTCCGAAGAAGGCGCTGGCAACGGCGACTGGCCCTCCGGTGAACCATTGGTTGGTTGGATGGATGGTCATCAACGGCCACCATGTGCCGGTGTTGCGTCGGCCAGAAGCCGCTGTTGCAATTGCCCTTCGTTCGCCAGCTACGATTCCCATCGCTAGGTCGTCATATACGGGCGACCAGTCGGTGACCTTGTAGGTCGGGGGGATGCCGCCGTTGGCGTAATCGGCTTTTACGGCTGTTTTATTCTCCCACCAAGGATTGGTGTCCCCGACTAACGTCTTTGGGAGATAAGGGTACCGGTGGCCGATGAACTGGCCGAAGGTCTTTGCCGTGGTGGCATTGATCGGGCCTGGTTTGTTGGCTATAATCTCGTAAGTTGGACTTCGAACTACTTAGTTATGTATGGGAAAGGTCGTTTGGACGAACTGCTATCATGGATCTGCGAACCCCATGCTGGGACCATACAGATTCGAATGCCTTTGCTCCATGCTAGCGCCACTATTGAGTCTACATATGACCAGTAAGGCTCATTGGGCTTTGTAGGGTCCAGGTCGATGAACGTTAAGTCGCCGTTTCGGTTGGGACTCGCGATCCCTATCTGGGTATACCCCACGGCGAGGGCGACTGTGAAGCCTTTACTGGCCCTGTCGGACAAGTATGTCTCGGCCTCGCTGTAGTTGAGGCGATGGAATAGTAGCCATGCTGTATCGGCCTGCCAGAAAAACGGGTCTCCATTCCCGTCGACAAGAAACCGGCCGTTGGATGATGGCGTGATGGCATATTCAGCAGGCACCTGCCACGAGGCGTTTGCCCCCACGGCTGATAGCAAGATGGTGGACAAGATCTTCTTGATCTGCATGGTAGCAATGAAGAGTGCTTGTAAATATCCACCCCAGTGTTTGATTCATTGTAGGGGGTTCAGCGGCCTCTTTATTGTTGCTCCAGAAGCATCTCTGATCAGATTTTCGACGATAATGGACGGAAAAATTGCTGTCCTCAAATGCAATAATATACCTCCCGGACACAAAAATTGCACCAGTGTGAATCAAGAAGTAAATGCCATGATAAGATTCACTAGTTTAATCCCCGCACAAATCCTGAAGCTTTGACCCTCCATAGCGCTTGTCCTTGCCATATTAGATTTGATGTCTAGAGCAAATCTCAGCTAGGAAACTTTAGGCGCTGTTGACGAGTATGAGACGGAGGGAAGCATTGGATACCGTTTTGATAGCTTCTAAGACTGGCTGAAACCGTGGGCTTCTAGACTGTGAATTTTGTCACCCACTTTGACTTTGACACGGTTTTCTAGTTGGTACCCTGCATATTACAAGGCGCGAACAAGCGGTCGGGACTTTTTTTGTCTCGGGGATGATCACCATGGCTATAACCATAACGAACGACACGGCCTGCTAAGGGGAACGTTAACCCCACCATCGTAATCAAATACTGGGGCATCGTTTTCTCTTTGACGGTATATGCTGATCAGATTTGGAATTAACCTGACTCTCAGCTGTCGCTCTTGTGCGGTGTTCACAAAGAAGACTAACTATTGTATCGTGACCATTCTTTGCAGCCCACGATGAAGGACTCTGGCCATTCTTGTCCGTGGAATCTATATCCACACTTGGATCAGATGCCAGTAGATCGACAACTGCATGATGCCCATTCTCCGCTGCCCACGACGAGGGAGTTCGTCTGTTTTTGTCTATTGAGTCTGGGTCGACGTCAGGCCGACTCATCAATAGTAGAACCACGGCAATATGGCCATTGCATGCCGCCCATGCTAATGGTGTTCGACCACATGTGTCCTTTTCATCTGGGTGGCCACTAGCCCCCCAGTCTAAAAGACGCCTTACTATGTCTGTATGGCCGTTTTGCGCAGCCCATGATAGCGGTGTTCGACCATCGTAATGATCGGAACAGGGACCTCTCCGTCTGGACCCGACTTTTGGCCCTTGTGTGGTTTTTGTGGGTGATGGGAGACTTCCTCCGTCTGCAGTATCTGGCTTAATGGAAAGTTTTTGTAGAAGTAACTCAACCACCGCCAGACGGCCATGTTGTGCGGCCCAGGACAAGGGAGATCGATAAGTGTGATCGTTAGCATCTGGATCGATATCTCTATTGTCCAGAAGTATCTTGATGACAGGTTCATGTCCATTCTCTGCCGCAAGTGACAAAGGAGTCCGTCCATTTTTGTCCCTGGTATTTATATTGACATCTCCATGATTGAGCAAAATCTTGACAACTAGTTCATGACCATTTAACGCTGCCAGTGAGAGCTCTGTGTTTCCGTACACGTCTCGGTTGCCAACAAAGCCTGTTTTTCGGTCCAGAAGTAGCTGCACTACATTTTCATGGCCTTCCCTTGCTGCCATGGCAAGGGGGCTGTAAGCCTCTTCGTCTGTAGCACCGGGGAGGGCGCCAGCAGTCAATAGAATGTCGACGGCGGTATGGAATCCATGGGATGCTGCAGCCTGGAGGGTTCTATTTCGTACGAAATTCTGAGTCATGTCATCGACACCGAAACCCACTGAGATGCATTTCCCAAAGATACAGACGGCCAGGTTGCACTTTAGTTCCTCGGCTAACTGGGAAACCATGCCCGCAACATTTCCATCCTGTTGACATGCGTCGATGTGGCGTTTAAGATAGCTCAATGCATACTTCATCAATGGTCTTCCATTTAGGTATCGACCAATAGCTGCAAAATCATCGAGAGACCAAGAGCTAATCCTCGGTGGTGTTATGTTGTTGCAATTTGACACGCATAGCATGACATATCGAAGGCAAGTTATGGATATGGAGAGATTGGCGTCCATTGGACACATCCGAAACTCGGTATTTGCGACATATCCAGAAGGACTCAGAAAGAGCTCACGGACGGTTTGATGCATTACTTGGGCTGTCGAATTTCCTGAACGCCGTTAGCAGGTCGACCCAAACATCAGGAAGGGATTGGCTCCACACCCTCATATTCTTTTACTTCCACGAAATTGCCACTACATGAAACGATACGCCGCTCGGAGGGAATTCGCTCCTGAAAGGTCTCGTCTGTCAATGTGACAGATTTGCTTGGATCATCAGGCATGCCGAATGCATGAAGGATTTCAGTAATTAAAAGAGGACGGTGGGCAAAGAGGACCAGTCGAAATAACTTGAGCGCATCTGGAATGTTTGCCTTGTCATTCCTTATGCCCTGGAGCATACGTCGGTAAAAGTCTTCAAGCTCTGTTGGAAGGCTTTTCAAGAATTTGAATATATCTTCCTTCGGCCGTCCACTTTCATCGAAGGATAGCAACTCCTGACTCACTAGCCTCACCCATAGAAACACTCCTTGGGCATTATCAACTATATAATCCGCTGCTTCTGCGAGATAATCCGTGAATTCCAAACGCTCAAGAAAAGAACCAGCAAAAGAATAAATGTCCGACCTAGTTTCATCTTGCAGTCGTATGAGATTGTGCATCTTGCTGATATAGCGCTCAAGGACAGGGGCGGGTCGGCTTGCAATAAAGACCTTCACAATGAAGTATTTTGTCTCAGAACAGAGCTTGACCAGGAGCTCTAAAATTTCACGTCTATCATGTTCCTCGGACTCATCCACGGCGTCAACAATCAGATATAATCTTTCGATTGGGAAAAAGTCCCTGGGTGACAGAAGGAGCGTTTGCAATGACTTGTACTGCCACGTAAAAACATCATTTTGATCAAAATCGTGAAGTTTCAACTGGCGCCGGTACTCATCCTGGCAGCAGTGGTAGAAAAATGCTTCACACTGATCAAGAATATGGAACAGAATTGTCCGAAGCATATTATAATGGCTTTTTTGAACTTCGCCTTCCCGGTAGCTGTAGAAAAACTTCGCAACGATAGCTGATTGTGAACGTGGGTCATGGTTGAGGAGATTCTCATTGAAGTATTTGGCCAGTGTACTCTTGCCACTGCCTGGTTTTCCTTGTAGGTATAACAGTCTGGAACTATCAGAGTCGGCCCAGCTTTTGTATTCATTATGCGTCCAGATCCACCTAAATGAGCCCTCATGTTGGTCTGCAATTTTTGCATATCGTGTATTGTCAAATCGAAGGCTCGCAAGGCACTCTGGATATTTTTTTTCGAGGTCAGTTTCTGAGCTAGAAATATAGGGTGTCCAACGAACCTCTTCTTTCCCTATCGTATTCTATAAATGGCATCTTGCTGAATAGTTGTGTAAAGTTATCATCTGGGGCACTTGCGACTAGACATTTGACGCTTGTCATTGCGCTTTGCAGATGCGTGACCCATGCGCGAATTTCCTCAATGAATTCGATATTTCCATTGACTGATCTATTTGCCCCAAACCAGTCTAGCCCATCAACACCGAGAAATAGCCCTCGGTGTTTTTCATCTATAAGGACAGACTTAAAGGCGAAGAAATAGCCGTCAATAGTGGCGTTAAGAAGCTTTTCTATGGTTTCTTTGGGGTTTTCCGCTTCCTTAAAAAGCGAGTGGTCCAAAGTCTGGGAGTTGGCACATAATCGATCGACCAGGCAGTGAAGGAACTTTTTCGCGATTGTCACTCGTGTCTTTTCTGGCGAGCTGTGTAAAAACTGGAAAAGGAGTGTGTGAACGCAGACCTTGGTAATTGACTCCTTCCTCTTCAGGTTCGAATAGGAAAAGTACAAAAACGGATAGCTATGGTCCAAGGCCCGTTTTTGCTCACGGTTGAAAAGGTACGCTGAAACTTCCTGGATTTTGCGAGTCGGTTGCCCAGATAGGCATAGAACTTGGGGCCCAAGCGAAGAATCCCATTTTTTGAAGTCGCAGTTTCGAAAGATCCACCAATTTCTGGGATTTTCGCTGGTCGCAGGAGAGTGGGCTTTGATGTGTTCGCTTTGATCAACGACCGACAGTGCAGCGAGAAATTGCTCGAGATCGATGTCGTCTATGACAGCGCGAATCTTCAACTAAAATCAAATCGTTTATTAGATGCTGGACTTAGATTTCAAGCCGCGTCAAATCAGTAGATCAAGAGTCATACTGACCAATTTATTGGCCATGCTCTTCCATAGTTCGGCTGCTGGCATGACGGCCAAAACTTCCTTGGCACATGCCGCAGCAGTTGCAGCTGCATAACCCTGCCATCGCTTGTTTTTATGCGAGTCGGCATAGTCACTGATTCCACGAATGACGAGACATGGGAAATCATTCATCAATCCAGCAGCTTCCATCTCAAAGCAAAGGGCCCCACCCAGTTCGGAGCTTATCCTGTCCCTCGTGGTTCCATCCTTCATGACCTGGCCTCCCGATGCGATCGTACCATAGTGGACGACCAATTCTTCACTTCGAACGGCACGTACAACTACCTTTTCCTTGCTGCAGTTGTCACACGTGGCCCCTCCCAGATGGTTATAACTTGATTCGAATAGGATATCTGGACCCATGGTGTCACGCGAAAATGCCGGTAGCGTACCAACAGCGGATAAATATCGCGAGACCTGACTCTCCCCCGTGAAATGGTTCGCCTGGATATTGGCAAGAGCATTTAGGAGGATGGTCGGCGGAGCATTGAGAAACCCCGAATGTTCAAACTTATCGGGCGTCGTCTTCCCAAAGTCATACTGAACCACTCCACCATGGCCCATGTGCGGTTGGCTGATAACCACATCACCCAGTCGAATATCCGCCCCGGCTGTAGACACCCCGCCGCCAATTCCTACCATCAGACCGAATCGAATCGAGGGGAACTTCAACTTCATTTGAACGGCGACAGTAGCAGAGGAGGTTGTCCCCATGAGGCCGGCGGGTAGGCATGCGATGACAACATTGTGCAGGCAAATCGTGCCCAAAGTGTAGATATTGCGGTCCTTATCGTCCTGAGGTGGGTCGGGGTGTTTTTCATCGAGCATTTTTCGCGCTGCGGCGAGCTCGATCGGAAGGGCACATATCCATCCTACCGTGTAGTCTTCGCGCCTTGGATGAGGAGGTGGCATTTAAGTCGATACATACGACAGGTGATAGAGAGAAGGGTCAATGGCTCTGATTGTATTTGCGATGCGATAAGGCAGATGAGGGGAAGTGAGTGAGTTGTCTGGTGGTGAAGAGGTTTAGTTCAGCCTACGTTCAGCCTTGTGGCTTGAGAGTCGGTCACTGGGTCTAAGCCACCACCAATACTCATCAAAACCATTTTCTGTAATTCTGTATTCTATATTGACATTGTATAGATTAGAAATATCTAGTATCTAGAGGTTTTTTTTTTTTTTTTTAAATAAATAAATCATACTTTTAGATATAAGTATCTAAAGTCAACATTTTAATTTAGTATAGCGTACAGGGCTATACAATGTAGCGGGTGGATCCTACTTTGGTGACTAAAGATTAGTGAATTCTTTCTTTTTTGAATTGAAAGCCTATTTTATCAGGATATTATTAGGAAATAAGAATTTATTATAATTATTTTCATTTGCAACATATCCGTAGATATATTAAACTATTAAAAATGGAATCAAGCAAGTGACCCCGGATTCCCCACTTTTGCCGGGTTAACTTTCACTTTTCTTTCTATCAGGATTGGTCGAGAGTTGTTGATAATCTCCAACTTAGATAAGGTAGTGTATATGTCGGTATTAAAACCTGGAATAATATGATTGATATTTCTCTCTGGACTAGAACAATCACTCACAATGGCGCCCTCTCAAGATCGTCAAGTTTTTACTATTCATGACATCCGCGTAGAGGCAGAGAACGTCTTGCCTCAGATCTACAGACGTATGTTTTCCACCCTGTTGAATCTAATTAAAGCCATGAACTAATCTGCGACAGAGTATTACAATGACGGTGCAGGAGATATGTCAACGTATGTAGTACTATAAACATCGTTTTCCACTGATTCAACTCACCTGTCCCCAGATTGCTTGACAACGAAAAGGCTTATGGTCGATATAAGCTACGACCACGGGTTCTCAGAAACGTCAAGAATGTAGATACCACTACAGAGATCTTCGGCATCAAAGTAAGCACAATAATCCGAATCATGTGATAGTAACTAAAATGGGACATGATACAGGTCTCCGCCCCTCTAGGTTTCGCACCAGCCGCAGCACATAAAGTCGCACATCCTATCGGCGAGATCGGGACCTCCAGAGTAGCCTCACGCAGAAATATCCCAATGTGCTTATCGACCTACTCGACGACAAGTCTGGAAGACGTGATTACGCAAGGCACAGAAAACCCTTACGCTATGCAGGTATCCTTCTTCAATGAAGCTGGGGTGACTGAAAGCTTGATCCGACGTGCTGAAAGTAAGTTTTACTGATATTGATTTCTTGGCTGGGTAGAAACTCACGACTAATACGGGCAAAAGAAGCGGGCTATAAGGCGTTATTCGTCAGCGTTGATCTTCCTGTCCTCGGCAATCGCGTGAGCGAAAAACGCAACAACTTCAAGTTTCCATCGCATCTGGTCTTTCCCAACATCCACAAGGAGTCGGAAGATCCGATGAAACATTATGGTGCTGGATACGGTAGGATTCCTCTGGCCCCGTTTGAGGACCGCACTGACAGGTCCTAGATTCAACGCTCACCTGGGAAACCACAATTGCGTGGTTGAGGGCTAGCACTAAGATGCAAATCTGGCTGAAAGGAAGTACGTGTCTGTCCTGGTTGGAACCGGGTTGATTCAAATGCTGACGCGCACGCAGTCGTCAGTCCCGAAGACGTGCAGTTGGCCATCGACTATGGGCTGGACGGTGTGGTTATCTCTAACCATGGTGGACGGCAACTAGACGGACAGTTATCCACGCTTGATGCCCTCAGAGAATGTGCCCCAGTCGCGCGTGGAAAAATGCCTATAGTGCTTGATGGTGGTATTCGTCGTGGGTCGGATATTTTCAAGGCCATCGCCCTGGGAGCAAAGATGTGCTTTGTAGGACGTATACCCATCTGGGGACTGGCTGTATGTGATCTCTCTTCTACGTCTATTATTCACCCGCAACACTGGATACTAATTCATGTACTATCGTAGTATAATGGTGAAGCAGGTGTGGAGGAAGCTGTGGATATCTTGCTCAAGGAGTTTCGTGAGACAATGATGCATATGGGATGTCGTACAATTGCCGATATCACTCCAAAATGTCTGTCTTTGGCGTTGGAAAATGGAGTAATGGCGAGGTTGTAATGCATGAACATCGCTGGTGATGGTCATGGCAAATAAAATACAATGTGGCAGAGACTTGATTTTGAGCAACATTCGGTCGTTTAAACATAGACTTATATACGTTGTTCAATGAGAAGGCAAGCTCCCTTCATTATATATGACTTCTGTACTCTGTCGACCCCGAATCTATAGATGACATGTAACTCAACCATTGGTTATCACCATTTCTATCCCAATCATACTGGTCTGCCAAATCTTGTAGGTGGCCTTCCGATGGAAGAGCATGCAATATACAACCTAGTCGGATGATTAGTCCATCGTATGAGCTTCAATGGGAGCAAAAATATAAGGAGTGCTTACCAAATAACCTCTCGCGCTGCCCTCTCCATCTCTCAATGGATTGTCGCAGAGCTTCCGTTGATCTGTCCTCACTTTCGGGACTTTCCATTTCAGCGGAGATATGGGCCCCAATGGACTCGATGTTTTCCAACATCTGTGCAGTGGAAACATAGTGCCCCAACCACGCCTTCTCTATAACCGAATCAAGAATCTCATTTCCCGTATGGATTCGCGGTACAATCAACGACCCATGTCGATCGGCGATCAATGTCGGCTTCATACCATGCTCCAACTGAAAGATCAATGACCCCATGATAAACCGATCTGTCTTTTCCGACGCCAGATCTGAAACAACATGGGTAGGCAAATCGTGATCGGGGTAAGGATAGGCCATGTTCTTCTTGCCTTCAGGACTGCAAGTGCTGAAATCACAGAGGTAAGCCTCGCGGCCCTGCGAGTCGAACAAAATGTTGTTCAGCCGAATATCAGAGTGCGCGATGCCCAGGTCGTGAATATGCGTTAAGGCAGCGACAATGTTCAGATACCATCGGATACGACCGGGCTGCGACGGAATCTCGACATCGTCGAGCTGTTTATATTTGCGAAAGTAGATTCCTTCAGGATAACGTGTTTCAACCGCTTCAATAATATTGGGATGCGGAGACTTGTGCTTCTGAAGGAGTTGAATAAAGGTCCGTTCATCGTTGGTCAGATTATTGTGGAAGAGAGTCTCGTTCGCGTAGGAGAACCGATCCCAGGCTCGGGTTTCGGCGGATGGAGGCTCAAAAACCTGAGAACTTTTGAGAACAATATCCTCGTCCACCTTGTACACTTGGCCTGATGCCCCTGCTCCCACCGTCTCTAGTCCATGTTGTTTCTGGCGTCGAAGCGAGTAGGTATTACAGTTACAAGTTGGTGTGGACGTTCCGGAAGCGATGTTTGGGCTGAAAGCGTCCTGCTTGTCAAGCATCGAGACGGAGCTTGCGCTGCTATATTGGATGAATACTCGGAAAAATAGCGAGAATGGACGGAAGAAATAGGTGCGAAATGCACCCCATAGGGGAGAATAGTACTGTTGTCGAACGAATACAAACATCGTTGACGGGGCCAAGGAGTCAGAGGGAGAAAACCTCCAGCGGTGTCAAAGAAACAAAGAGACTGCTGGGATCCTTGGGTGCGGTAGATCATTCGGCTTAATAGGAATTTTGTCACGCGATGTAAATGTACTCCAAACTCCACTCTCGTCGATAAATTTGGTCGAGTTGTTGCACAAAAATGTCATATACTCTCGAACTGTTGACGTCATGGAGGGCAAATCTACATCAGCAACTCTGGTCCATGACGGGTTCCAATCATCCATTGTATGTCGGTGAGAGATAACTCTAACCTTAATATCCAGAAATACTCTGCTTGGGTTTATCTCGTCCAATGAGGCAATCCCCCATGACTCGTGTGACCGTGACCTCTTACCGTGAGGGATGTTGCATTATGAATTCATTTGTATACCTCCGAACGGGACCCAATCGGATTACGGATTACCGCGAGAGAAGCTTGAATTCCCGCGCCACCAAACCCTATGCCCCACCCCAATCCTACCTGGGGATTCGAGGGAAGAAGAGGGGGAAGTATCAAGATAAGTCTGATTATAGCGATTGAAGACATTGATATTAAAAACATCCCAAAAATAGGCTCTTGGCCTTGAGCTATTATGACCAGATGGATCGGAGGTAAGTAAAGAGGGCAAGCCAAGTTCAATTCTCCAATCAATCCCAAATCACTTTCATCCGCGCCTTCCACCCAGAGCGCCTAACAGGCTCATTCGCCTCCTCCTCCTCTTCCATGGCGATAATTTCCGACAAGTCAGTATGGAGGTCGATATTCCCAAGGGGAATTGACCACGGCTCCAAGTGCGTGTAAATTCGGTGGGAAAAGTAGATACACAGGAAGATTGGAAGGCCAACGTATGAGGTCAGAAACGAGGACACAGACCATCGACCGGGGAAGAAGTTGTCAAATCCGTTGCACAAACACAGCAGGGCAGACATACTAGAATCAAAGTACGCCAGATAGGGCTGGAATTTGGACCGATATGGGACATTAACGCCCTGAGCCCTGCAAGCCCCCCGGAAACGATGGTAGATTATCCCAACACAGCTCCATGAGATGAACCCGGCCATATTAGTTAAACTGACAAACCAGTTGAACACGGCACTTGACCCCGAGCCACAACTCATGTAAGCTAGCAGGGCTATTGTACAGCTTGCCAGAAGCGCGTTGTACGGGATTCCCCACTTGGTGCAGTTGGAGAAAACTCTGGGAGCGTTGCCTGCCATGGACAGGGAGTATAACGACCGTGTTGCCATGTACAGATAGGAGTTTCCAGAGGACCACGCTGACGTTATGATAACGGCGTTGATGACACTATCCAGGCCCTTGATACCGGCTTCTTTGATGGCAATTGTCCAAGGGGACGCTGATGCACCCTCGCCACCATTCGTCAGGCCTTGAGCATTGCTATCACAGATGACACCAATTGCAATTACCCCCAGGACGTAAAATATGACAAGCCGGTAGAAGCATCGTTTCATCGCGGTAGGCAGGTTCTTACGAGGACGTTTCATTTCCCCAGCGGCAATCACAAAGAGTTCCGGGGCAAAGACAAAGGAAAACACTGAAAAGCATATAACATAAAGGAAGCTGCAAAATCGGCCGCTGGCTCCTGAAACAAGATACTCTTTCCACGGACCAGGGTCATTCCAGTAGTGAAATCCGAGTCGCTGATGGTTAGGGCCACCTCCCAGACACAACACCACGGACAGGATTAAAAGGCCCAGGATCATGAATACTTTCAGAGACGCAAACCAAAACTCGGTCTCACCATAATACCGAACGGGCAACAGGTTGAGACCCACAATCACAAAAAGCATGACCGATATCCAAACGGCGATGGGAACATTGTTTGGCCAGTAATTGATGACCAGGGCTGCTGCCGTAACCCCATATGCTGTGATGATGCTGAAGGAATACCAGTAGAGCCATCCCATCGCAAACCCAAGGCTTTTCGATACGAACCGATTGGCAAAATAAGCTATGGAGCAGCCAGGTACAGGAAGATATGAGCTCATTTCACCCGTGGCTGTGAATATCCCATAGGCCATCATGCAAATGATGCAATATGACAGGAGCAGTGGTCCAGGTCCACCTATAGCCAGTGCTTGTCCCGTTCCAACGAAGAGACCGGTGCCGATGGCCCCTCCGATTGCCAACATTTGGGCATGGCGGGACTTGATCCCTCTTTGTGTTTCTCCATGGGTCGCATAGACCTCTCCGTTATGTTTGGATTCGGTTTCAAGGGTGGTATTATTCGGTTCATATTCGGTCTTAGTGATTCCGAGCTCAGGGTCTATTGCCATGGTTTCTGTGTTCTCTGGACACGATGAGAGCTTAGTTGGTTTCTCGATAGTAACAATTTGAGAAATGATAAGTGTTGAGGAGATGAGGATGATGATTTAATAGATTGATTGATACTAGTTAGGCAGCCATTCGACAATAATAATCACACAGTGACTGTAACTGACGTGTGATAATGTAAGAAATACTTCATTTTGTCAGTACATATCACATTAGTAGTCTACCTAGTAGGCATGCTGCTATCGCCTCGATATCTGGGCCATTCGGAGTGGGGAAGTCATTTACTCCAGATCAAGTGTGATAGATACGAACATCCTGCTTGATAGATACAGGGACTGCTTGCCCCTCCGAGATGGCAATCAATGCTATGCAGCATCTTTTGGGCAGTTCATGCCGGTCACCTGACTTTACCTTCCTCGGATTCTGCAGTCATCTAAAATCACCAACTCATAGGGTAAGTGGGTCTGGATGTATAGAAGATCGTGATAAGAATATCACCCTATACTGAGCATGCTTGTCAAGGGATATCAAGCCTCTCCACCAAAACTTCTTTTTTTTTCCTTCCCAAGCTCCTGGCAGCAAACGGATTGACACCACATCGAATTTCCGAGATGTCGACATATAGCACAACTGTGACTGTCACAAAGAATAATGGTGTGAATAACGATGGGCTCGATGGGCATAATCAGGAGAAACAGCCCTCAAATGCTCTCCAAGCCATCTCGCAAGGTGTGACCCTGCCTAGCATTCCGTCCTTCACATCCATGGAAAAGAAGCGGCGTTGGATGCTCGAACACCTTGCCGGGGCTTTTCGAGTTTTCAGCAGAAACAATTATGCCGAGGGTATGAGCGGGCATATTTCGCTTCGGGACCCAGAACACCCTGATCTGTTCTGGACAAACCCGTACGTTCCACGGCCTATGCTAACCAAGTCGCCCGAGCTAATATGGAATTACCATCCCAGCCTCGCAGTTCATTTCGGTATGGTCAAGGTATCTGACCTCATCCTATTGGATCACGCCGGTCAACCAGTCGGTGGCAATACGACACGCCCGGCAAATGCAGCAGGATTTCAAATCCATGGACACCTTCACCGGAGGTATGCTCATGTCAATGCTGCGTGCCTCATGCATTCAGTAAACGGAAAGGCCTGGTCAACTTTTGCTCGTCCACTGGAGATGATTAGTCAAGACACAACGATGTTTTACTGCGAAGCCCAAGCAGTTTATAAGAAATTCGGAGGCGTTGTCCTCGATCCCGAAGAAGGAGAACGCCTGGCAGAGACTCTGGGCCCGAATGGGAAACTCTTAATCCTGCGCAACCATGGGCTTCTGACAGTAGGTCAGACCGTTGACGAGGCGGCCTATCTTTTTACTTTGGCAGAGAAAAGCTGCGGTATCCAGCTCCAGGTTGAAGCTGCAGCGGCAAATGGAATTCCCAAGATGATTATCGATGATCAAGTTGCGGAGTATACCTTCCAGATGACTAGTGAGCCGGTAAGTTTATTTAATTACACGTGTATATAAGGGAATAATATTTCTGACTTGGTATGTAGGAGGCACTATACTGCGAATTCCAGCCTGAATATGAATTTGAACTCGACAGATGCAATGGTAGCTTTACACAGTAGTCATGAAATCACACGGCCTTATTCCATGGCAAAGTTGGAAGTAAAACCCTTGATTGACTCGGTTGGACAGGAATTGGAAAACCTTAGAAATGACCTATTATGTTGACCTGAACGTTCCTCTTCTGTCAATCTTTTAACTTGTTCAGTTTATTATATATTTTTATATTTGATCAAAAAAGCGAGTTGCATCCTGGTCTTAGGGATGAAATCTTTCTTTTTCATTCCGTTATTCTTGACCTATTCTCTTGACATTCATTATTGACATTTGAGATATTTATTTTGATACGGAGTGCCATATTATCAAAATCGTACAGTAATCTCTCCTGATGAAACAGCTGCTCATTGATATCATTGTAACCCCTATCTATCTAGGTCGTAGCGGTGTGGTCTACCGCATCCGGAATCTGTATGAGACCATTCTTCTGTTTCGTATGCCACTGAATGGCCGACAATATATTGTACAGAACTGTCAGAGTCGGCATTGGAACGCCATGCTTCAGGCCTTCCCTCAAAGGCTCGCCCACACAGTTCTGATACTCCGAGTAACGACCCTGATTCCGGTCAGTTATTGAAAACTCGCTAAAACCGGGAGACAGGTATCTCATCTCACCTTCCGAATATCCACCTGCATGCTAGGTGGATTATACATAGTAACAGGATCCATGGTAATCATAAAATCAACCAGGTCCTGAGGGAGGTCGTGTCCGCACGCCTTAGCTCCAGCGCGGATCTCCTCCATAGCTGGTCTAACCAGACCATCGACGACTCCGTCGGCCAGCTGAATACGCCCGGTGTCAAGATCTGTGATAGCACAGGATGGATTCAAACACGCGTTGTACAGGAGCTTCCTCCAGCGAATCCATCCCACATTGGGTTGGTATTCGGGCGCGCACTTTCCACCTGCGCCATAGATCTCCACGAAATCTTTGGCGGCTTGGCTCTGTTCCTCGCTGCCGATGGTCGAATTCTTGAATGGGCCGACGGAAATCTTATCACTGTCCTCGTGGACGATCTCTCCCGTCTTAACTTCATGGGAGCCGCAGAAGCTGACGCCCGACAGCACGATATTGTTAGGGAAAGCGGCGATGGTGGGTTTTTCGATATTCAGTCCATTCTGAACCAAGACTATGACTGAATATCCCGGGGTGACTGCCGGCCTAATAATCTCCTCCAGAGTAGGGGACACATCTGGGATGTTTTTGGTCGTACATACAATGAACTTGTACGGTGGGATACCCTCGCTGGCGACATCTGGGACTTTTCGAAGAACTAAAAACACACATTATTACCTCGGGTAGTGTCTACCTAACCGAGGGAGATGAACTTACTGGTATCGGGTCGAAAGCCCTTCACCACTCCGTGGTCGATTGATCTGATGTTGAACCCATGCTTTGTGACATGGTTGTAGTTCGATCGAAGAATTGCCGTGACGCTGGCCTTTCCCCCATACTGCAGGTTAAGGGCAGCCATAGTGCCAATCCCCCCGCAGCCTATCAGGAGAACGTTTGTTTTTGTCATGTTTACAGTCAACGCAAGTGTACTAATCTTCCACTGGCAAGAAAATTAAGTAGAGGGATACTAAGACAGCGATCGATGTAACAGCACAGGCTTATATGGCACTTATCTTAGATTGAACGGGGAGTTGAGCAACTCTGGGCTTATCGTGCTATATCTATCCAGCCCATTGATTAGCTTATTCGGGGTAAACCCCCCACTTCTCTAAGATCCACCTTCGGAGTGGAGCGATGTAATACAAGATTAGGGCAAAGCCTCCGAAGCAAGTCACCCCGATCACCTGATTTCAGTTTCCTGCATACCGAGAGAAACTCAAACAACATGAAAGTATTCAACGCAGTTAGTTATCTCGTTGTAGGAACTCATGGTATATATAATAAGGGTCCATTCGCCCATTCCAGCGACATGTAGCTCCCAAGCCCGACTATCATTGCCCTCGTTCTTATCATGTCTACAATTACTAAATCCGCTGTCCTAAGCAAGGAGGCCCCTGCCCCCAGCCCTCTGATGTCACAAGGCGTTATTTGCAATGGCATGGTTTACTGTTCAGGCAGCCTAGGGATTGACCCAAAAACAAACGAGTTTGTTGAAGGCGATGTGGGAGACAGAACAGTAATCTTCTCCTTTGCCTTTATCTGCATGTCCTCTGAAACAAGTACGCTGACTTGTCACCACAGACGCAAGCATTGCGCAATCTTGAAAATGTTCTCCGCGCCGCGGGTAGTGACTTGAGCAGGGTGGTCAAGGTTAACATCTTCCTCTCGAGCATGAACCATTACACGAAGATGAATGAGGCTTATGGCAAGATATTCCACCATGATGTGAAACCTGTGAGCTTAAAACAACAGTCCCCCTGTCGCATGGTACGCCCATTGCTGATGTCAAGTAGTGCCGTACCTGTGTCCCGGTTCCTGAGCTTCCCTTAGGTGCAGAACTTGAGATCGAGTTGACGGCTCATTTGTAGGGTATAGTCCGAGATTTGGCGGCTCCAATGGTTGGGTGTAAATATAAAGTACGCTGAGCGATGAATTTTTCGAAATTCAAAATAGTATAACATAAGTTTCAGCTTCAGTAGATTTTCAAAATAAGTCAAGAAATGTAAAAAATGTGGGCATTGTTTCAGATATATATTTCGACTTCAAGTCGCGGGAAATGAATAATCAGAAACCACCACCTCTCAGAAACGTAGCGTAGCGAAATATTGGAATTAATAAAAGAAATTTGTCGACAGGTTTAGGAAAGACCAGTCTGTATACTTCCGGGCTATACTAGATATATATGCGAAGATTATGTGAAGTTATTGTGAGGTATTAAAGAGAGGGAACTTATTTTATTTAGGCTGAGGATAGTGACAAGAATGATTGAAACCAAGGCTTACCTGTCAGGGTCTGATTCCTATTGGTGATAATACTCATTGAGAAAAATGAAATAAATAAATTAGTATCATTAAAGTGACGGCTTATTGCACATGGTATATCACGTGGATTTCCCCAGGAAAGAAAACAAAATACCTAGAACAAATGCCTTAAAAAAAAGATCATGTATGCATAGCATAATTTGGGGACAAGCTTAGTCATGTTTTTGTGATCGACGGGGCGGTGTCACGGGGTCCGGGCGGTCGCAGACGACAGCCAATGAAAAAACAGAACCGAGCCCTAGCCTAAGCGGGCCGTCATGTGACGCACAACCCATCTTTTTCGACCACAGAAGAATCTTTTGGACCTCGATCTTGAAGATACCCGACGACGACCCCAAACGACAACCGTTCAAGCCCATTTACGATCCGTTAAAATGGCTGTCCAGAACAAGAGTACGTGAATCATTTTGCTTCCTCGAATTCGATCATTTCCATACGCAAAAATCTATATTTCCTGCCAGACCGACCGAGTATGCTGATAACCCGTCTTCCAGGCCTCGCCTCTTCGCGCAGCAAGTCGCGCAAGGCGCACTTCAACGCTCCTTCCAGCGAGCGCCGTGTCAAGATGGCCGCCCCTCTCTCTGCTGAATTGCGCGCCAAATATGGAGTACGTCGAACAACACCGAAACGATCTACACAAACCCCTTTGAAGTCGGAATGGATTGGCCGTGAACCCCTCTTTCCCTCTCTTCTCCGTTGGGATTGGGCTTGCTCGCCCAGTGGAATTTGGAGTGGGAATCGGGACGAAGGCAACACCAACGATACCGAATTCAGATGAAACATTGAAATATTTCCGTGTGAATTGAAGCGCACAGTTCTAACGCAATCTACAATAGGTCCGCTCTATCCCCATCCGCAAGGACGACGAAGTCACCGTTGTCCGTGGTAGCCAGAAGGGCCGTGAGGGCAAGGTCACCTCCGTCTACCGTCTCAAGTGGTCCATCCACGTCGAGCGTGTTGTCCGCGAGAAGTCCAACGGCCAGAGCGTCCCCATCCCCCTCGATGCCTCCAAGGTTGTTATCACCAAGCTCCACCTCGACAAGGACCGTGAGGATATCCTCTCGCGCAAGGGTCAGGGCCGTCAGGCTGTCAAGAGCAAGTCTGCTTAAAGGGTTTTCTTTGGGGTTCAAGTTCATGTTGCAATGGCGGTAACAGCACAGGAGTTCGGAAAGGCTCGAAAAATGGGCGATTCAACCTCCTACGATCAGGGAACGTCTACCAAAATAGGTGCTTCCGATAAATGAAACACAAAAAATCATATTTCCTCCATCTGCAGTGTGCACCACGGGCTTTCAGGCTGTAGTGTTGGACTGTGTTGCCCTCTGGCGTATATAGGGATAATCTATCAACAGCGACTCAATATCCACAGGCCGCTATCGAATTCTTTTTCACTGGATTTCCCGATTCCCGACGACTGTTTGATTTTTTACCGTAGCGAGACCCATTCACACTCACTTTCAACATGACAGATTATACCATTCGACCACCCCATTCGGCCCCGAAACCTTTTCATTAACCCCATTTCGGCCGATTCCAGCTTTTCAAAATGTGGAAGGCTTTGTAGAAATCCTTGGGAACCATTTTCACGGCTAATTCTAAACGCTCTTGCTTTCAGTCCGGACATAATGCCTTCCGGCTGAGAGAGTATTAGGTCCGATAAGGAGATATAGACCATTCCATCCGACTGAGGTATATGGCCCTGTAGGACAGAGAAACAGATGCTAATCAAATCAACGATGGGGTTGCGTCACCTACTACATTCTACTTATCATATCCTCCGCGTACTGTGTACACCTTGACTTAGGAAAAATCAGAGTCTATCTTGGACTTGAAAACTAAGTGAATTCCAAATAGCCTAGAGCTGTATATTTGTAGGCTCCAACAACACCTAAGCAGCGGAAGAGATGACCAAGAAACCCCGAGAGTTGCCATCATACTGCTGCCTTATAGCCCACGTTATTTTCTTAAAAAAAAAAGAGATAAAAAGAAAGGAACTTAAGACCATGATTACATCATAATCAATCTAATAAAATCAATTTTTCTTTGCTGGGCTACTTAATTTCTACTGAGTTCCATTGTATTTCTATGGAAACTCTGTGTCGTCATTGGATATATATATTCGTGCAGTGTATCATGAGGTTGAATTATCTGCGATACATTTTCCCAATCTCCTGATGGACATAAATGATAATCTAATTTTAGAATTTGATAACAAATAAATCTGAACATAGTCAACAACGCTTTTATTACGCAAATAATAAAATTGAAAAGTAAAGACAAAGAAAAAGGACAATTTCACTGCTTTGGTTTAGTTGGAGGTTCTTCCCTTTCCCCCCTGCAGTAATTTCATGTTTTTGTAACTGTTTTTGTAACGTCATTCCGTTTAATCTTGCTCCTGTGGAAATTTTGACTCTAGGATAGAGTACAATGGCAAACTATGTAATTTGATTGGCAAAAAAATGTATTGTCAATGTTTATTTATCTATTGGTAGGTACCTATTACTGCCTGTATAATTATTTTAGGTGGGACACTTAAGTAAATACCTTGAACGGCTAGGAGGTGTGGAGGTATTTTACTAAACAGTAATGAATACTGAATTAAACCTAATAAAGATTAGTGTAGAATTTATTGCCTCGTAACTTGGATGATGCCCGTGACAGCCTGGATAAAGCCAAATACTACTGTCAAAAAGATTCCCACCACGATAAGCCAAAATCCCCACCATTGATCCGTGTCACGTCGGTCATGCCACCACTGGCGCAATGTCGCCGGCCTAGATCGATCATACCATTCCGCAATGATCAAGAGTCGGGACTGCCAGTGTGCATAGTCCGCGACCGACCGGGAAACACCAGTCCTATATACAATATTTCTGTCCAAGCCATGCTTATCCATCTCAGCACATAGCCAGTTCGTGCAGTGTCGGTTGGCGATTGGGAGAAGTAGGCCAAAGGTGGCTAGAGTCTCCTGGATAAGGTCATGTGGGAGCGAACTACCACGCAAAATTAGAACTGGGTAAATCCAGGCAAAGGTTCCCTTACAAATCAGGCGAGTCCCGCAGTCTTTCCAAAAGGGTGACATGAGGGTATAAATAAAGAACCGATCCAACGAGCAGAAGGTGACTTGCTAAGTCATCTGTCCAGATAATGCGCAATCCGGATGTCTGGACCATATCATATATATTGAGAAAAGGCGAGAACTGCTGAGCTGGATCGAATACAGAGCTCTGGAAATTCATCTGTGAATATGACACCCACCGGCGGATTACCTCCGAAAGAGAGATATTATCAGGCCAAGCCAAGACATTTTGCACCGCAAATGGGCTGGTAGGCATGATATTCCGCACATTTATCGTGAGCCAAAGGCGGACTACAAGCTCTATCGATGTTGCGAGCTTGATGCTATCATTGCCTAATTGTCCTTTCTGAGAGAAAATCTCTTTCAATTCGGAAAGAGCTGCCGTGGGATTGGATCTAATAACCGAGTGGATGTATAGTAGATCATGGTAACAATGGGCGACATGTGTTGGCTGATTAACGGGATCACATTCTGACCGGAAAAAGCGAAAATACGATGCAAAGTTATCAATCTCACAATCTTCATCCAAAGACGGGTCTTTTGGAGGCCAAAACCCTCTGATAAGCGCCCGTTTCGTATCCCAGGATAGAGGTTCGCCGATGAAACAGGGGCTATGAAGACTGGTTGTGTCGCTTCTTGCCGATGTAACTTTTTCCATTCTGAAGACAAATGAAGACTTGGAGATGGAGAATTATTTGGGAATGAAGAAGACAACCTCGTCGTGAATGGGGCCGAAATTCTCAAACGCGCCCAATGCGTTCTCGCTCAGCCTCGAATCTCGATACCCAATGAGAGCGCGTCAGCTAAGGACGAGGCTCTGAGATCATCACCACCTGGTACCACTTGCCCCTCATCCAAAGACCCTCTGTTTTAAAGCTCCTGCGAGATTAACGAGCCACGCGCTTGCTTCTCATGTTGTCAATATACCCCACCGCGAATATAATGACAGAGACGAGATCAATGACCCTCGATGGTAGCCATGCTCCGTCTCGACTGGCGATTGTGCATCGATTTGCAACGACGAAGCCTGCGTATCGAAACTCCTTTGAAGAACCTGAAGCATTTCGATGGAAAACCTCATTCGGAACAATTCTCGCATGGCGAGTGAAAGACCGCGTCTCTCAAATATGGAGCAGATTGCAGGTCTCTTTGACGGGCGTTTTGGAGGCCGGAAAGGCAGAGTTCAACGAAGCCCATCATGGCGCCGTTAGGCGCGGCTATACGGGTACAAGGGAGCCTTGCTATTCGATCCGCTGCTTTCTAATGGGTGTCGACAAAGATCATGCCCGTCCAAATGTGGTGGTGATGTGCGATGTGGAATGGTGTAGCAAGGTTGCGAGAAACATCATTCTCGCAAGCGATTTGTTGAATAATGAGGGCTGGAAATGTTTGAGATTACCGTTTTCAATTACCCAGCTTGGGAAGAGAGCTTCTGATATTACTGGATCAGGTGGCGGTAGTGCTGTGCAGCATACTACACCGAGCTTAGGTCCTGGTTATGTTGACACATCTATTCCGAGCTTAGGTCCTGGTTATGTTGACGCACCTATTCCGAGACAAAGCTATTCTGCCCCGTATCATCCTGGTTTCCCATACCCTTTCACAGACGAATCCGCACCAAGGTGGCGTTCATACGGTTACCCACCAATCTCTGAATCAGCCAATGTCAAGGATATAGGGTGTTACAAGATTATCACGACAGATTCCTATGAAGACAATGTGACTGGGGTGTCATTCAGCGCTGAATTGCGTGGTCAAAATATTGGTGCCGCTACTATTGGCGGATTAGTACAGGTCGGTGATTTGCTGCTTGGGATGACAGTAGGACATGTGTTTCATCCGCCAGATGGAAATGGACTTGCTGAACCCGACTTTACGCCCGATGAAGATGAATTAGATTTGTTCGATGATGATAACACTACAACTGCAAGGGGAAGCCTGCGATGGGCTCAGAGGTCGTCCAACCCCCTGGAATCATCCGAGGATGAAATTCCGGACAGACCTGAACCGACTTTCTCCGGAGAAAAATTTCAGATCGGTGTGTTGGAAGAAATATCTAGCGTTACTAGCGCAAGTAGATATCCGCTCCCTGATCTGCGACTGGATTGGGCCTTGATCAGGCTGAATGCAGACCATCCAATACTGTTAAGGGGCCTCGGTGTATCTGATAGGCCTCAAAATATGGATGGGGTTTACCGTGGAAATTTGTCCAAGAAGACAAAAATCACCATGAGATTTGCATCGACAGATGATAAACAGTCTAACGGATGTGGGACTGAATCGACAACAGTCATCAAGATTCCAGGGGTTCAAAAGCTTCAAAGAGTTCATATTTGCCTGCTGAACTCGAACTGGCCTCGTGCTGGAGATTGTGGATGCTGGGCGCTTATAGATGTTGAAAATACGCGTGGTTCAAAGTTTGTTGGTATGCTGGTTGCATCGTGTCATGCATTGAATGAGGTCTACATTTTGCGTGCGCATGATATACTGGACGACATTCAAAGACAAACACATCAGCAAGTGAATATCCCGGCTACATATCCGGATCCGCGAAGGTCGTCGCCTTATAATCCCGCGGCAGGTAGATGGGATGGATCAAGTCACGAGAGACCATCTGACACCGGCTATTTCCCAACGGTGTCGTCTACAATTCGCCCAGGATCATATCTACCACCTCAGACAGGAATTCATGGATTGTATGCCATTGCCGAGAATGGAGCTTGAAATTTGTAACAGCTAACATTTGTCTAGGCCGAATGAGTATGGAGAGAGCTATGTCGAGTCGGGTTATTCATCTCAATTTAGTGGATATTTCACGCCCAGTCACCCTTATACGATAAGTAGTCGGCATACAGTTGAGTTTGACCAACCACTGCTTCGAGAGGATCCAGGTCCACGGCATATGAGTGCACGGGTGAGTTCTGAGCACTATTATTCTTATGGTAGGGGCTCTAGGTTTTAACTGTTATATAGGTTTCATCACCGCTACATACCAGGATTTCGACAAGCAATACTAACAGCAGATTGGACTCACGTGTGTATATTCTGCTTTGTCTTCTTCGGCCACTAGCTGTGTTTACTGACTGTCCTTAGGTTACAAAGTACCGCCACCCGCATTTTTCAAGCCTGGAAGGGTAAAAATCCCACCTAATTTCTCCAATGAACTTCTTTTGCTGATGATGCATATATAGGTCTTTAGTATTTTATGGCATGAAGCCCCAGGGTCAACACGTCAAAATCAGAGTTATATCAGCGAGGCAATATACCAAACCAGATTTGACGAACAGGTGTATTGTGGGATCCGGCGTATGGTCGTTGTGAAAGAACTCGCACAATGCTCATTGTGCTTGTAAGTCCTACAGACCGTGACGTGTCTCTCAACTATGCTAACAATTATTTCTTCAGTTCAATACATACATATGGTGGGCGTGGTGTTGGAAAGGACACTTCAGACGCATCTAAACATGCTATTATTTATATGGAAGGACACAGGCCCGTTCAGGGTCCAAACGAGCCACCATTGACAAAGGAACCTCTGGAGATCCGGCCTGTGTCGGCAGATGAAAAGCTTGACAGTATGTCACGAATCAACTTTGGTAAACTTTACACAGTTGAACATAACGTGAAAGTACGGGAAGTCGGAAGAATTACTCAGAGGTCTATGTCGAGGTTCGTGGATTATGCAAGGGCGGAATTTGCTATATAAAGCTGTAGGTGATCTGAGCTTTTGCACTAGTTATCGCAACATAACATACCTTACGTGTTTGAGTTAGCTTATTATGTTGTAACAAGTCATATGTCGCGAGATTCGTCGATACTCCCAAAGAAAATGTTTTTTTTATCTTTTTTTTTTTTTTTTTTGACAGCTAATTATCAAGATACCGGAAGCATATTTGATCCAGAAAGCGTGCGGATCTCCCTGCCAGTCAGTGCCTATCAAGAGGCCGACTGGACGAACTTCATACCGCATTTTTAGGGCATGATCTGTATATAATTCTATCAGTGTAGACAGGAAGAGAAAGACCTCGACTGTGATGAATCCTAACGAGAATGGGTCCAAACCCCACAGTCCCCAATCTTCTATCATTGGATAGAACCCCGCTGTTATCTCGTCCTGGATCCACATGCGTGTTCTCTACTGTGTTTGTCGCATCTGGAAGATGATGCTTTTCTCATCTCGCATATCGCATACCCCCCTACCATGACCACGCAGGCAGGTCGAGATAGATCACTTGGAGGCTGTGGAACCTGTCGGAGCCGTCATACAAAATGCGACGAGACCAAGCCAGCTCCCTGCAAAGTATGTGTCATGTCCAATGTTCCGTGTAGAGGTTACGATATTAGACTCCGGTTTATCCAATATCAAGGGGAGAATGAACCCCCGGAGACAAATGCGTTGCGCTTCCGCCGGCCACTGTTTACCGAATCGCAACGCAAGGCCATGAACAACACTCTCATCCGTTCATTCGGCGACATCGATCCCAATCAGGCCCTCTTACAGCTGGATGAAGAGAGTCTTTTAGAGCAACCGTTCTATCCACTATCCCGGGGTCCGTTTGGAGTCTTCCCGGCACAGTCCTTACAGCCTTCACCGCCAGAGAATGCTTTATCACAGCCAGAGAACCCTATACCACCGCCAGAGCCGTGCATCCCAGATGCCGACTCTATAGAACAACCGTACACGGTCTCGGATGAGACGATTGATTTGCTTGATTCGCTTCCCTTGGACTTCTCGCTAAACAACGAGCTCGACGAGTCCGCCCTGCTGGACCCTGAGTCTATCTCGTTTGTGGATTCGCTTCTTTTCCCAGAGATCAATGCCAATGACCTTATTTCCCGTCCCTACAATGTCCCGGATACGGTGCCAACTCCGCAAGTCCAACATCGAATACCAAGTCCCCGATTGTTCTATCCAATCCACCAAAGCTCACGGCTTCCAGAAGACTCCTGGTTCCTCCTGGCAAACTACCGTGATCGCGTGATACCATTACTGGCGCCATTGAACACGACCAAAAAGTCCCCATGGCATCATCTGATATTTCCTTGTGCCATGACTACGCTGGCGGAAATCACCATGGGAGGGACAATCAGCTATGCGCGTTCCTCGCTGTTGTATATCCTCCTTGCAACCAGCGCAACTCATGTCCAATTGGCGTCGTCTTCCCCGGCCGGAGAACTCTCTGCCATCACCATTCAGTACTATAAGCAACGAGCATGGCATGATCTCAAGTGCTGTCTGCAGAAGGAGGTCTCGTCGCCTGTGAAGCGAGCCAAGTATAAGGATGTCCTGATGGCCCTAATTTCCATGGCCATCTTGAACGTATGCAATGCCAATCCACGCGCCGTCTCCCAACCAGGTTACAGGATATTTCAACTAACTCTCTCCAGGTCTTCGAAGAGGATGCCGACTCCCTCCTCGCCTCCCTCTTAATCACCGAAGAATACATCAAACGAAAGGGCCTAACCAAACCCACACTATCCCGCAAAAACCGCCTCCTCCACCACTGCTACGCCTACCTCCGCATTATCAACGAAAGCATCATCCTCTCCGACATGTCGACTGATCCCTTCCAAGACCTCGGCGTCGTCCCAGATCCCACATCCACCTCCCAAGCATCCCGATTCCGCATCTCCCAATGGACTGACCCCCCCGACTTCGCCATGACCCAATCCAAACCCCTCGAGCTCGGCCAACACGACCTCCACCTCGAGTACCCCGGCCGATGGGACTTGACCATGTACCCGGAGATCTTCGGCATCCCCGAATCCCTACTGTATCTGATCTCGCATGTCACTCGGCTGGGTAACGAGCGCGACCTCCTCCTGACGAGTATGAGTCGGCCACCGGGTGATTGTGATCCCTCTGCGCCGAACGCGCGCGACTTCTTGGTGCGCGCAAAGCTGCTCGAGAAACACATCTCGCGGTGGGATCCGAAACAAGGCGTCGAGAGCGGCTCGCCGTCGTCCAACACGGTCATGATGTTGGCGATGCAGAAGGCGCTGCTTATCTTCTTTTATCGGCGGTTCTACGATGTGGAGGCGTCGGTCTTGCAGGATGAAGTAAGGCAGGTGCGGGATTTGTTGCGGAGGTCGAGGGCGGCTTCGGATCGCAATGTGCATATGATTTGGCCGGGGTTTATTGCGGCGTGTGAGGCGCTGACACCGGATCTGCAGGAGTTTTTTCGTGGGTGGTTTCTCGATGGGTTTCGGGATACGGGGCTGCCTTCGTTTGAGATGGCGAGGTCGATTGCGGAGTCGATCTGGACGAGCGATAGGGCGCTGCAGTGGCCGGAGGTTGTGCGGGTGAGTAGGAGATTAGTTATCTTCTAGTTTAATGTCTAATAGATCTATCTCTACTTTGAATGAACCAGAGTGATTCGGGGTCACTTTCCCTTTTCTTTTCGCCGGGATTTGATCTCAATTGATTTACCTAAATGAAGCCCTAACTCAAGCCAAGACATAAACATAGTTTCATAGTCTGATTGACTTTCGAGGGTTAGAATAGCCGCCCCTAACTTAGCTTGCTGCTAGTATACTTTAATACTCTCGTGAGGGGTCAAATCAAAATCAAATCAAATTGCTACTAACTACGCAAAGTCAACGAATTCCCCCAATTCCTCGCGACGCAGAAACTGCAGCGGCGTTTTAAACTCCACAAAGCCAATATTCGGATGCGACAATTCATAGCCCATGGCCTTCCTCGCCTCAGGCCTCCACGATAAGACCTCCTCGGGCGAATTAGCCAGATAAACATTCTCCTCATGGCGGTAATAGCCCCGCGTGAAGAACAACCCATGCACCGTCCGTCTCTCCAACTCCGTCACATTGGCTCCGCCGGCATGATACAGCCCTCCCAGCATGACCCAGCAGTCTGTGACGTCCAGTTCGGCGGGGATGGCTTCATGGGTCTTCGGCGCACGATCCGCCCCCCACAGGTGACTGCCTGGGATGGCGATCGTCGCGCCATTGGCGATGGTGGTGTCGACTCCTGGCACCATGAACGCCATCATCACGTCGGAGCCGACCTGGTACCCCGTTGTTGTTTGGTCGGGGTGATCGGCGTGGAAGTTTTTGTCGTCGCGGTGGAGGCGCTGGGCTTGGGCGCCCGGCCCAATGTCGAAGGTGATGGCGATCGAGCAGATCGCCTCGCTGGTGTAGGTGTGTTTCGTCTCGCCGTAGTAGTTGGTGGTGGTTTTGTCGACGAAGTGCGACGTGAGGGTGCGGATTAGGGGATCGACGAGCCATTTCTCTCGCGCCGTTTGGCTTCGTCCGACGAGATTCGAGCACCTTCGTGTCTCGGGAGGGAAGAGATCGCCCTATAGTATAGACTGGGGCGTAAGTAGGTTTGCCTTGAGTAGTCTAGTCTAGTCATATTTGCTTACCTTCCATGGCTTATCGGCTTCAAGATACGGCTGGACTTCCTCGTTGGTCTTCTGGATGGTCGCCAGATCGGTGAAATTCTTGATGATGCAGCAACCATCTCGCGTCACGGCGTCGAGGATCTCGGAGACTTTGGAGCGGTCGATGCGCTGGATTTCGGCGTATTGGATGGCCATGGTTATTCTACCTAGTTGGTTCTGTTTTTTTCTGTATACTTCCTGTCGCCTTTTATCTATAGTCTTCTTATCATCTCCTTCGTATCGGCATCAGATTGGAATGTGGGGCCGGATCAGCCCAAAGAACAGGAAGAGCGAATCGCATTGATTGAAGCATCCTTTATGCGGGGTTGGTTGGAGATACGATCTCGCCTGTTATCATAGTATCTCCTCCACAAAATTGAGCCCTAATTGCTTCTCTCCCCCGGAACCCTCGACAGAACAAGAAGTCGCGTGCGATGCCACCATGGCCTCCTCCTCTCCATCTCGAAGCATCGCAGAGGGTTCCTGTTTTAATTGTCGGGCCAAGAAAGTCCGATGCGATCGTCTTCTGCCGCGATGCTCGCCTTGTCATCTTCGGGGGTTGACGTGCGCCACTCCAGCTGCTCCTCCCCGCATGCTCTGGCTGCGTCCTTGGACCATGAGCTGTGCGGACGGAGACAGCCACCCCGTGGATGGTACCCATGCCAGGCGTCAGCCTCTGTTTCGAGGTATTATTATTGTCTTCCTCTGCAAAAGCCATGAACTGTTCTTGATTAATGAGTGTCGTTTCTGTCACGGAAGGGGACCAGCAGGCCCAGGATGCGGCCGATCTAGTATCGCTCTTATCACGCCCCACCAGCTCCATAGCTCCGTTGATCGAGGAGATAGACTGTCACGCAGAGGCGATTCATGGCGATGAAATGATCGTGAAGGGGCCGTTCCATGTATTTCGTCATGAATGCGTGCAGGGTATCTCATCTACCATGTCATCATCTCTACCGGATCTCGATGTCTTTCCCTCAATATCCGATGCGATCGCACAGGACTTGGACGAGGAAGATATCCTTCAATTGCCTTGGACACCAGCAAGTCCACCAACACCCAAAGAACAGACCAATGTAAACGAGACCAGACGTCAGAATGCGCAAATGGCGAATATCCAGCCCTCACTGCCGGTGCTGGAGGAAGAACGGCTCTGCTCACCACACCCGCTAGAATTGACCATTCCAATGCCTCGAGTTCCCGATCTCGATGATTTCTCCATGACCACAGCAAAGTCACTGCTGCATCACTACCAGAAGATGATGGTGCCGTTTCACACCCCGGCTCGCGTGAACCGCAAGACCCCCTGGGAGATCCTCTATATTCCCAACGTTCTGAGCACCATCGGGGAAATCATGCTGACGGGGAATAGTGGAAACGCAAAGGTCGCGCTTCTATTCGCTCTATTTGCTGTGAGTGCATTCAGTCTGGACAGTCTGCGCACCCACGGCCAGCATCTCGAGGCCAAGGATTGGCGTTGTCTAGGAGAGATCTACCGCGAGAAGGCGACGGTGAGGCTGAAACTGTCGCTTCGGAACTTGTCGATAGCGCGATCGAAGAAGGAAAAGTACAAGGAAATTCTCATGCCGTTGCTGAGTATGGTCACCATATGTGTATGCATTATGAATTACCCTTTAACTAACCTTTTTACCAAAATCACCATGGCTAATGAGTGGCTGTATCTAGGTCGTGAGTGGAGATATGAAAAACGCAACCCATTACCTTCAAGATCTAGAGAAGATCATCAGTCGTCATGGCATCCCGAAAGTTCGCAAGTCGCGTAAAGTGCAGATGCTTCATAGCATCTATCTCTATCTCCGGGTGTTGACCGAAAGCACCAATATCAACAACACCTCCTCCAGCTCCTCCACCGGGGATGATATTGTTTCGTGCAACCGTATCCCCCCATGGGATCAACTCCTCCGCGACTCATCCCACACCTACGACTTACTAGACTTGGACTTTATGCAGAGCCTATCTCCCCCGCGCAGTCCGTTCGAGGAAATCTACTCGTTTCCCGAGTCGCTGTTCAAATTAATCCTCCGCACAACGCAGCTCGCAGGGGACGTCGAGAAACTCCGCATATACCAACGAGCGCGGAACACCGATCATGATGCGTTTGCGTCCGCCGTCAAGGATCTCGAAAACAGCATTTGCGAATGGGAGTATCAACAATCCCCTGATCCCCTCGCCCCCGATGGCTCGGCCAGCCTGCCCTCAAGGGAGACCTTCCCCTACCATCTGGTGCAGGCAGTGCACTCGGCTCTGTTTATCTATTTCTATCGCTGTGTGCGGGACGTCAACGCCGTGATGTTGCAGCCATACGTACATCAAACTATCCATCACCTCCTCGAATACGACAAGCAGAAAGAACGGCACAAAGACCAATCCGCCAATACCTGTTGGCCCGGGTTCATTGCAGGTTGCGAAGCGACTCAGCTCCAGGCGAGACGGCAAGTATCTGAATGGCTGGAGCAGTCGGCACGATCCAGTGGGATTCGCATGTTTACCGTCGCCCTCAAGGCCGTGCGCAAGGTTTGGAATGCGAGAAGTGTCTCCGGGGATCATAATCTTCCGTGGGGGAGCATATTGCGTGAGTTTAGTGATTTGCGCGTATTAGTTCTCAGTTGATTCAAGCGATATATCTTATTATTCTATGTAGTTATCTCATAATGCTTTGTAATCCTGCGACTGGGCCGATTCATACTGGAGATAGACCTGGAACTCCGCGTACAGACTGTCCTAGACAGATGTTAACACCCACGTAAGAGGGACAAATCCAAGCATATTCTGCTCTAAACAGTGACCTTACCGGCTCACTTGTCTTCTCAAAGGTATACCTCGCCGCCTCATCATCGATATAAACCTTCTTCCGACCACACGCCGCAGCGGCATCCACCGCCAGCTGGATCTGGCAGCTCTTTTCCATCATCAAAAACAAATACGCCGCCTCATCGACTGTGCCCCCGACAGTCAACAGCCCATGGTTCCGTAGAATCATCGCTTTGCCCTCATCGCCTAGGCTTCTGGCTAAGGCTTCCGATTCCTCGGTCTCGAGGACCACGCCACCAAAGTCTTGGTACACACTCTGCGCTTTTCCATAGAGCATGGCCACGTCTTGGTTCAGCATCTCCAGCGGCTGGGCAAATGCTGACCACGCTTTCCCGTACGTCGAATGAAAATGGCAGGCGGCGTTGACGTCCGGGCGGGCTCGATGGATCGCACTATGGATGAGGAACCCGGCGGCGTTGGCTGGTCGGGCTGTGTTTCCTCCCACTGCCTGTCCGTCTTCGTTCACGAGGATCAGATCGGAGGGAGTGATCAGGCCGAAATGTAATCCAAGTCTGGCGAATGGTGGGAATTGAGATTAGTGTATGTACTATGTAGGCATTGGACACATTCCTTAGAGTCACCCAGAGAAGGGGGGGGGAAACATACGGATTTGTCCAGAAGCGGTCCGGGAATTCGGGGTCCCTCAATGAGATATGGCCTGCCATTCCTTCCACGAAGCCTTGTCGCGCAAACACCCTGAAGGCGCCGACCATATGATTCAGCATGTGGCGTCTTTGGGTGTCGATATCTGCGAAACGGGGAATTCCAGGCAATGCGACGCCCTGAGATAGACTCTCGAGTGCCGTGCGCGGTTTGCTCATCGTGCCGTTTTTCGCAGAAGTATCAATTGATGACACCATGTCTTTTTTTTTTTTTTGTCTTTGGTGCTATTTTGACACCATCTGCCTGGATTTTCAATTGAATTCATTTAATTTATTCTTTCATCAAGGAGAGGGGAAATTCATTTGGAGACGTGTCGATCTTATCGATTTGCGATACAATTGGGAAGGCGATACCGAAGCCAGTTTAGCCCTAATTTTTGGCCGCATGAGGGGAAGCCAAGTTTTGGTCTCCACCGCCAGGAGATCAAAGACCCTTTGCTCACTGACGTAGGGAATCCCTTCATTCCTTCTTCTCCTTGGCCGAGGCATAGGCACCCCTTTATCGCGAGATCGTATTAGCCCCAAAAGGATTCTCAACGCTAGGATGGAAGTATTTAACGGCAGCGGGTCCCGACGAGATGGAAGTCAGTCTGTGTCAATTGGGGGTTAACTTGGCAGTTGATTATTATTTTTATTATCATAACATTTCCCCCCGAATTGAATGATTTGTTTTTCTCATCATGGCTAGTGAGAAGATCGAGGAATCCGTTCCCAAAACCCATGATGGCCCCGAAGTCTCGACCAATTCGTCACTTCACTCCGAGAGGAAAGCCGATCTCGAGCCGGTCGTCAGCGTCGATGAGGGCAGCCAGGAGGAGAATTTTGGGAGTCTGCATCGCTCCTTCACGGCGAGGCAAATCCATGTGCGTCTTACTCCGTCTCTGTGTCGCTGTCTCTCTTAATTAATACCTTCCAGGTCATCTCCTTGGGATCCAATGTCGGCAGTGGACTGTTCATCGCCACAGGCAAGGCTCTTGCCAATGGAGGCCCAGGCAATATGATCCTCGGGTATTTCATGATCTGCATCGGTGTCTGGGCCAATTTAAACACCCTGACCGAAATGACTGTCGCGTTTCCCACGTCTGGAAACTACATTGACTACGCCGACAGATGGGTAGACCCGGCCTTAGCCTTTGGCGCTGGTCTTGCCGAGTTCCTTGGTAGGTCTTCGGAGTCAGATAGATACAATAGCCTGTTCTTGCTTGCCTGCTTGCTGATCTACTATCGACATAGGCTGGACTTCTGTGTTCGCGTCTGAGGCCACGTTCTTCGTCGTGCTGGTGAACTATTGGGCCCAGGACACCGTGCCAACTGCAGGCCTCCTGTCCATCTTTCTCGTGTTTTGCCTCGCCGTCTTTCTCCTTCCCAATCGCTACTTTGCTTGGCTCCAGTATGTGGGCTCGTTAACCAAAGTCTTCCTATTCATATTCAACGTTTTCGTCTCCCTAGCCATCATTGGTGGAGCGGGACCAAAAGGCGAGGTGAAGGATGGGAGCACATGGACACGGCTTCCGGCGTTCAAGAACGGGTTCTATGTGAGTTGGATGACTTTATTTCTTCATCCCTTTCTAACCAACGAACTAGGGCTTCGCCAATGCGGCCCTTTTAGGTATCTGGGCCGTCGGAGATCAAATATTCATCGGAGTGATGGGCGGCGAGGCTAAAAGCCCGCGCTATTCCATGGTGCACGCATCGAACCTCGTCCCGTGGCGAGTCGGTGTCTTCTATCTTGTCTCCGTGACTCTGGTTTCGATCATTGTTCCATCGGATGATGATCGGCTCCTAGGTGGCTCGGGGGTTGCGGCGTCGCCGTTCGTCATCGCGGTCGATGATGCCGGTATCAAGGTGGTGCCGGACATCATCAACGCCTGCATGATCGTTGGCATCCTGGCTATTTCCTTGGAGTGCATTTACTTGCCCTCTCGCATTCTCCGGACGATGTCCATCCAGAAACTCTTACCCCCGTGGATCGGCCATGTCGATGATAAGGGTCGTCCGAGGGCAGCTCTGCTCATAACCTCTGGTCTGGGGGTGACGCTGACTTACATGAGTCTAAGCAGTGAGTATCTATCTTTGTTGGCTCGATTGAAACCTCTGTGAGTTTGCGTCTTCAGCGTACTAACTGTGGCCCAGCCGACGGGACGGAGGTTCTCAACTGGCTCATCTCGATTACAAGCGCCTCCTTTTTCATCAACTGGGCCATTGTGGCCTTCACCTCGTTCCGATTCCGTGCCGCTATTCGAGCCCAGGAGTCGCCCCTGTTCAGTCAGATATACGCCTGGCAATCGAAGTGGTGGCCTCTGGCTCCCACAGCTTCCCTCACCATATCGACGATGCTACTGATCTCGGTGCTTTATGCGGCTATCGCGCCCCCAGTACGTGTACCCACATTTCACTCCGTTTGTGCTTGGTTGACTAACCAGGTGTCTAGGGTGAGGCGGGCTTTACAGTGTATAACTTCTTCTCGTATATCATCGGTATCCTGGTCATTGGGACGTGTACTGCGGCGTACAAGATTATCTTTCGCACCAAATGGCGAGACCCTGCTACTGCGGACTTGGTCACTGGCCGAAGGGAACTGACCGCAGAGGAGATCCAGGAGCTCGATCAATATTATGGGAGGCCCTTCTGGAGACGGCTGGGGACATATGTTCGACTATGGTAGAAGTCATCCTGGATAGTACATACTACCCTCAGCAGCAATAAGTACTATTATCAAGGATATACCTATCCAGGTCCACTCCAGGCAACCCCCAAGGAATATGATTGTGTAAAGTAGAACATGTCACCGTTTTTCTCTCAGTATAATCCAATCCTCATCCAAACCTACTCGCCCACCATCCCTTCTTCCACGACCCTCGAAACCGATGATTCAAACAAGCCTGGGGACTATCAAACCCCTCGGCCTGGCTATGTCTCTGCCCGTTCCCCCACGCACTGATCGGCAGCACACAGAGCCCCCCCCATGGAAGAACCCGTTGACATCCCTTCTTCTTCTTCTTCTTCTTCTTCTTCTTCTTCTTCTTCTTCTTCTTCTTCTTTTTCTTCCCCCGCCCCCACGCACACCATACTCTGAAGCCGATAGAACGGCGCCCACGTCACGAAACCCTAGTGTTACTCAGGGGAAATTGATAGATGGGAATCCCCTATTATTTATAATGGCAGTGCATAGATACCTATTGTCTATCTTAACCAATCTCCTATAATTCAGATGCATTTTGGGGGAAATTTGGGTGTCGATCATAGATCGTTTCTAGTAACTAGCCCTAATTATCAGTCCTAGACTATTGAATTAAGCGCCAACCACTAAAAAAATAAATGAAACGAACCTCCGGATCGCCTTAGACGCATCGACCGGGAGTAGTGGAATAACTACGAACCTATTATTATACAATTGGGTGGATGGACTGAGATTCATTTGGATAAGCTTTGAGAACCAGTGGGGAGAGTGTCGATCCTCATATCCAAGGGCAGATTGAGTTCTTCGCTGGTGGGTTTAGTGACTCTTCCCAATGAAAGAAACTTTTTTTCGGTTCATTTTTTCGGCATTTTATTGATGAAAAGTATTCGATTATATTATCGTATTTATTCGAAGGGACGAAACGCTTTAAAAAAAAAAGTATACCCAGTCGATCAAGAAAGAGAAAAGAATCAATGAACTCTTCTTCTACCTATCACCCACTTCCCGACCAGGTCGATGGAACTCATGCGACTCCCTTGGCTCGTGCGAAATCTCAATCGTCGTCTCCTGATAGACTGCATGGCGCAGCTGATCCATCTCCAAGTCGCCCTTGCGCACAATATCCTCCGTCGAATCGCCACGCCCATCGTCGACCGTGTCGTTGATGCTCTGCATGCCTCGACGGAGGCGCGACCGGACTTTCTTACTCTCGCGTCCGGCGGTAGTGATGTTGGTCTGATATGCCAGAGACTCGGAAAATACATACATCTTGTCTGAGGCGCTGAGCTCCGTATCCAACAGCAGGTGTCGACGCGTCAGGGTATAGACCAGAACGTCCACGAAACCAGAAAATGCCATCAGTGATCCAGCCACGGCGAAGTAGGATTTGCTGGGGATGATGTGTCGCGCGGTGGACATGCGCCCGGCGGCTAGAGGGAGAGATAGGACCAGGTACACGAATGGGTAGATGACCATGTAGATGACCACGCGATTCAGTCGCTTCATGTTCTCCTGCGGACCCCGTCGCAGCATCGCCGATTCCTTCATCCGCCGACGAAGGTAGAAGAACATGACGCCGTAAAGCGCGATGGTACCGAACTCGGACAGGAAGATCCAGAGGTAGTGGGCCCAAAGTCGTTCGGTTTCGTGGTCTGGGCCGATCCAGCACTGGATTTATTTATTTTTTTACGATCAGTTTTTGTGCTCCCACTTCGAATCATTGGGGGCCCACAGTCACTTACCCAACCAGCCTCTGAGATGACAAAGGACTCATCTCTGAACATTCCGACTGGGATCAACCCCAAGATAAGGATAAACACCCATAGCCCGATGACCGAGAGGATGAAGGCCCGACGGGGGAGTTGTCGGCCTCGGAGAACCACGGCCCCCGTGTGCATTGCAATCGCCATCACGAAAAGCCCACTCCCTGGATCTGCTATCTGAATGAACCAGCCTTGAAGATAACAGGCGGTAGTCGGAGAGTAGACAGCTCCACGGGCGATCCAATGCAGGCATATCAAAAACGCCACTGCTTGTTGGATATCGATCAGAAGCAGGTTGTAAA
Source organism: Aspergillus nanangensis (assembly GCA_015844325.1). Lineage (NCBI taxonomy): Eukaryota > Fungi > Ascomycota > Eurotiomycetes > Eurotiales > Aspergillaceae > Aspergillus > Aspergillus nanangensis. The sequence continues at coordinate 21,922 of VCAU01000006.1, read as the reverse complement.
TCAGCACGACGTATTGGTTCTCTGCAAGAGGGTGCTTGTAATATCGACGCCAAAAGATGAATCGGTATGTGAGGAAGCACCAGAGGCTGAAGGTCGAGATAAATGAACAAAGCGCAATCACGCCCATTGCAATGAACCCTGCCCTGTGGGTACCTACAAGAGGCTCGTAGATAGGCTGAGGGGATCTCGCACCGAGATGACCGTCATGCAGAGTTGGAAGGAGGGCCGCCATTGTTCATTCTCCGGAGCCAGTGAAACGGCAATGAATGTCGTAAAGGCGAGGTGTGAGACTACGAAGGGGGGGGGGGGGGGGGGGTT
>VCAU01000006.1:0-21379 GCA_015844325.1 Aspergillus nanangensis | reverse complement strand
CCCCCCCCCCACCCCCCCTTAAATATCGAAAAAGAGAAGCGGCCTGGTCCGCCTGATAGTCAATTGCATCCCCATATAAAGGGCCAGGGATTTGGGTATCCCCGCGACGATCTGCAGAGGAGAAAAAAAAAAGCTTTGCCGAAGCAATTCCTGTTGTTAATAGTACCAGTGTAGATCTCTGGGGGATTGCACGTTTGCATGGATTTGGCGAATCGTAGATTTATGGGCTGCTAAGTGTTTAGCAGCTCATAGTTTCTGGCCGATTTTCCATTTTGGGCCCACTTTCGGAGGAAAAAAAAAATTAGTAACCCTTCCAAGACCTGTCCCTGATTCAGTAGAGTTTGAGAAATGCAAGCAACGCTATAGGCTGGCTTGATGTGGTCGAGTGTTGGGATTACTTGTGTCGCCACAGCTCCAGACACCAAAATAGAGTGTGTTGGCTCAATATCCAGATACTGGAAGATTAGTCGATGCGGATGCCTTCTCCGTGGCCCAATGAGCCCTCTAAGGTCCCCAGATTTGCTCGTTATTGGGCCTTCTCATCGCAGGATTCCGATCTGGCAACCCATGGGGATCTACGGCGATTTTCAGGGAGTCGAAGCTTATTTAGTCGTGGTGCTGTTGACCTGAGTCATGAGAATTATCCCATCCATGGAAATGTATTGCACTGTTTTTAATAATTTCCCCGAGTCATGTACCTATACATACCACAATTTCTATCACAACTGAAGATTTTCTAGTCGGGGTACTCATTTAGTAGACAGTATGTGTTTGTTATGCTTTAAAAACTCATGGAATTTAATGTTTAAATTTGGAATATTTTTGGATTATGCTGACAGCCTTACGTGATTCTAGGACCCAACCCCATCCAATACTATATAGCCAACGGGCCATTATGAGTAGACTTAGTAGTTACGATTATTGGTGGCCTATTATCAGAACTAAGAAAGGCTTCCCCTTAGGATAGTCTCGTCATAAGCTCTGTATAAAGTCGGTGAAGGTTGAAGGACCAAAGCGCTGCCATGTGAGGGGAAATAGACATTTTCTACCATATTGTAGGTATGCTATGACAGGCATCACCCTCGTGTCTTTGCATTAGCTCGGTGGTCAAATCTCTGCACCAATATCATCATGGCACTCCCCCCGCTCCATCCGACACAACTCCCTAGAAATGCCCAACAAAGCCGGGTAAAGCGTAACCCTTCCATTTGATTAACCTCAAGCTTACATCTTTCTCCATGACGATGACCACCCAGAATACTTCAACTCCAACCAAGGACATCGCTTCCGGACCGATACAGTCCATCCGTGAATCCAATAGCGAAGAAGCACTAGCCTCTGATACGAATGAGGAATCGATTCGCGCAACGGAGCGGGGGCTTGTTCGAAAATTGGACTGGACGTTAATGCCGATATTATGGATCCTTTATATGCTCAAAAACCTCGACAAATTCAATATCTCGTGAGTGTTGAACCTAGTCAGATCACTGTGCGCCACTAAAGTTGATATTCCCATATCACAGTCAGGCCAAGCTGAGCTCCCTAGAAGATGACCTCGGGATGCACGGAACGCAGTACAACACCGTCGTGTCCATGGCGACAGTAGGATATATCCCCATGATGATACCCAGTAACATGATGATAACCCGGGTCCGGCCTTCGTTGTTTTTGTCTATATTCGCGATTCTCTGGTCGATTATTGCAACTGCGATGGCCGCAAGTCAAAGCTATTCCCAGATCGCGGGGCTGCGGTTTCTGTTAGGGTTGTTCGAGGCGCCCTTCGCACCTGGGGCGCTCTGGCTCATGTCTTGCTGGTATACGAAGCGGGAGCTGGGACTCCGTGTTGCCATCATGCATTCGGGTGCGATTATGGCCTCGTCCTTCGCGGGATTGATTGCTGCCGGCGTGTTTTCGAAGCTAGAGGGGTATAAAGGCATGGGAGGCTGGCGGTGGTTATTCATTATAGAGGGTTCGATTAGTTTGGGGTTTGCTCTTCTGGCTATTGGCCTCCTTTTTGACTCACCCGGGGATTCACCCGAGAAAATGTCGGGTGCAGGAAGATGGATCCTGAGTGAGAAAGAGAAAGAGTGCGCCATTGAGCGTATACGCCAGGACCAAGTCTCTAACCAGATAACATCCAATCGATCGGTATGGTTTGGATTGAAACTTGCCATAAGAGATTATCGAGTTTGGATGTTGGTAAGTTACGTCGTGCTCTGCTATCCAGTCAATGGAAATAGAACAACACTGATATATGAATCATTAGGCCTTGATCGCCTGTACGCAAGGCTCTACTACTGGATATGCCAGTTTCTATCCGGCGATGGTGGAAGGAATGCATATCGGGGGAACAGTGGTCACATTGCTGTGTACAGTGCCACCAAGCATGTTCAGCGCGGTGGTCCAGCTTATAGTTGCCTGGCTGAGTGACAGATTCTGCGATCGCAGTGGGCCTATTATTCTGTCCATGATAGTAATGATCATCGGACTGGCCGTCGATATGGGCACAGACACGTCTCGCTCAGCAGTTCGCTATTTCGCCTCGTTTCTTTACATCACGGGGAGTGATGCCGTGTTCTCAATTCCACGAGCGTGGGTGGCCACGGCGGCCAGCCAAACGTCAGAGGAAAGAGCTTGTGCTGCGGCCATTTTAGAGGTTATAAGCGCTTTGAGTTATATCTGGAGCCCGTATTTCTTCCGCAATGAAGACGCTCCACGGTATCGGCCGGGAATGATTATTCTCATCGTCTTTGCAGTGGCTTGCGGCGCCGTCACGGGATTAATGCGTTGGCTACTGTGGAGGGACAATCGGAAGATACTTGCCAAATACCAAGGCACGGGTTTGACACCAGTTCTGCACCCGATATAGGTATCTTGTCTTGGTAAAAGTTATATCTGCTGATGCACAAGTGTCAAGTTAAGGGTCCTGCGTGGGATTGGGATTCAGAAGGAAAATTGATGGTTCTAATCTCCCCCCGAAACAAGAGGATATATGAAGTCTAGGTTGAATTCCAATCAGTCTGAATTGTAACGCAAATCAACGGAATAAATTCCGTACATGTACGAAGCAGCTGCTTTACTTAGGGTATAGGGCTTAGGGTGAGCATGAAAACGGAAAGGGAGTATCTATATGACCGATGTTGGGTTGGACAAAGCACTCAGCCACAGCACAATCTGCATACCTAAAAAAAAAAAAACATTGGCTCTGATGGCAACCTACTTCTGTAACTTGGTTCGAACCAGTCAGCTTGAGTTCATTCTACTGGATTGTGGATTCTAAGGTGGAACCCCAAAGCAATGATTCAGAGACATCCGACTCAACGAAGTATATCTGACTTAGGGCTTATTTGTTTCCCTCTCTCTTCAGATTGTTACAGTAGCATCCGATGATGCTGATGGGTTCATGGTCTACCTAATGAGTGATGCAGGAAGCAAACAGTTTGGATTTCAGGCCTACCATCGCGCCACTGTGAGGGGGTCTGGACATGCATGCTCTATAAGACCGATTCATGAAACCCGACATTCTTGACTAAGTTGGGATTTCTTCTCCACATGGGCGAGATGGGACGGATCCATTTCTGATTCACGATATTACCTACAATAAATCGATCACTGATGTATAAATTCTAGAACTGGTAACTAACTAATATAAGGATGACAACTCTATTACCTATCTAGAACGACAGGTCTTCCTCCAGATCCCAGGAAAAGAAACCCCGCCAACTTGTAACTCACGCCACAATCAATTAATTGAATGATCTCGATATTCTTGGCGTACATACCAGAGCTATCAATCTATGAATAGAATCTATTCACTGCCGTTGTCTTCCAAGTCAGCGGGCCTAAAGCTGTGTGTCTCAAACTCAGGCACTCTGACTGGTCGTCGGCCGAGGTCTCCCCGCAGATGCCTTGAGATGGAGAGGTTTATCATCTCCCCATTCGGAGACTGTCTCACTTGTCACTATACTACCTCATGACCACGCGATCCGTGGTATGAGACAACCAGATGAGGATACCATCAAGTAAATCGAAAATATGAGACAGAGCGAGAGAGCATGAATGAAAAGCAAGCCAGTGGGAAAAAAAAGGTATATAACCCTGCCAACATCCCCTCGCCAGGCAACAACTACTCCTCCAACCAACTCAACAATCTCAAGTACCTCTCACACTTTCCTCAATTCTACTACTCCACTACCACCCACTTCTCCCTCCTCAAACAAAACACACATACACCACCCCTCCCACCCAACCAAAAAAATGAAGTTCATCGCCCCCACCGTGGCTGTCCTCAGCGCCTTCCTCTCGTCTGCTGTCGCTGTCTCCGTCTCGTACGACCCCAAGTACGACGTCGCCGGGAGCTCCCTCAACACCGTCGCCTGCTCGGATGGCATAAACGGTCTCGTCACCAAGTACCCGACCTTTGGGCAGATTCCCAGCTTCGCCCGTATCGGCGGTGCCCCTACCATTGCCGGCTGGAACAGCGCCAACTGTGGGAAATGCTATCAACTTCACTTCAAATCCGGCACCATTGACAAGTCGATCTATATGACCGCCATCGATGCTGCTCCCGGTGGTTTCAACATCGCCCTGGCTGCAATGAATGAGCTGACTGATGGCCACGCGGTTGAGCTTGGTCGCGTCGAGGCAACTTACACTGAGGTGGCGCTGTCGAACTGTGGTCGCTAGGTTTGAGGTGGGTTTGAAGTAGACTTGGACTTCGGCTCGGATGGGGATTGGATTGGGGGAAAGATAACACGTCAGGAGGGGGGTCAGTTGTCTGATAGAGAGTCGGGTCCTTTTTCGGGTTGATTTGGAAATGAACGGGGATCATGAAGGAAAGCAGCGCGTAGAGCATTCATTTTAGTCGATATGATATGATTTTAATTTAATATACAGTTTTCTATGGATATTCTTGTTTTCCGTCATTGTATGACGAGATCTAATATACATATCTAAATCGCTCAAGACCGAAGGACATCCAGCATTTCCTCCACCCGGCCAAATTTGGAGCGAATCTTGCCGTTTTGGCGGCCCACTTCCTTCTCGGCAGCATCGATGCGTTCCCAGTCTCCCCATGTGGTGGCGTGGACGCCCAGTTTCTCGGCTTCGGGTCGTACACCCTCCCAGCCAAGCCCGGTGCTATGACCGGGGGAGTTCAATAGGGACCCCTTGCCTTGCTGGCCGGCGAGATCCGATACGATCGCATCGGCGGTTGTGAAGGCGTCGGTCATGGTCGTGGCGATGACGCCGGTGGGTCCCCGTTTGACCCAACCGGCACAGTACAGTCCGGGAAGATGTGAGATCAAAGAGCCATCCGGAAGCCGCTTGTTGTCACCCGTGTTTGAGGGGGCGGTAACTCTACCGAACCCGTCGTTGGGAATCACCCCACGGCCGGTGTCAAACGGGACCCCGATGTCTTCCAGCCCGGGGATTGGGAGTGACTTATATCCGACACTTCGGAAAAAAGTGTTGGCTGGGATGTCAACCTGCGCCGGCTTCCCGCTGGATAGATACTTGGGGGTTACCTTGGCGGTGGGGAGGTAAGGGTCTGAAGGGTCTAGCTGGTTCCGCGAGAATCTGACATGCGACAAGCGGTATGGATGGACAGGAGACCAGTTCAGGCACTCAGGGGACAGAAGAAAATCCAGAGACCAAGACTTGGTAGCCGTTGCAGGGTCGTTGGTGGACCCTTTTGCGAGTAACTGCATCAGACGTTTTTGGGCACGGGGGAGTGCGGCCATCGCATCATCAGGGGGTAGTAAATCGCGAGGGATTGGGTCAAATGAGACAGATGGTAGTTGCAACAATTCGCGAATTTCTTTGATGGTAAATGCAGCCTGGGGGGGGTATGAGCATGGGATTTTAAAGTGAAAAACAGCAGCTGAGTTCAGGCTTACCTGCATCGGACCGCGGCGCCCAACGACACGCACGCGCTTGATCTTGCTCTTAGCCAGTTCTTCCAGGGCGTGGTCGGCGATGTCGGTTTTGCGCAGAGCATCCACGTCCGATAACAGAATGCGGGCGACATCAAGCGCGACGTTTCCTTGCCCGATGATGACGGCGTTTTCACCTGTAGTGAGGTCCGGGGCGAGATCACGATGTTCCGGAAGACCATTGTACCAGCCGACGAACTCCCGAGCTGAATATACATTTCGAATGGCCTTTTCTCCAGGGATTCCCAGCTCCTTGTCCTTGGGCGCGCCGTACGAGAAAAGAATAGCGTCGTAGTGTGGTTTGAGAGTGTGGAGAGGGAGCTTATCGCCGAGTTCAACATTTCCGATGAAGTTAAAACGAGGAGAAGCTGCAACTTCAGTAAATTTCTCTTCGCAGTTCTAAATCGACATTAGTATCTGCTTCACAACGACGGCCGTGGGTGGAGTGTATGTTGCGGCATACCTTAACTTCCGGGTGATCAGGAGCTACTCCATAGCGCACCAATCCGAAAGGAACCGGCAGCTTTTCGTACATATCCACCACTGCATTTTCCGCCTTTGCCAGCAGTCGATAGGCGGCGTAGAACCCCGCAGGACCAGAGCCGACAATGGCAACGCGATATGGCCGATCGGTCTGAACGGCCTGGCTATACCGCCGGTGGAACCGGCTCAACTGCGACAGTCCATGGGGTTGAGGTCGGGAGATAGACTTCCGGGTAATATTCCCAGTGCATTGGGTGCAGAGATATGGCACCCGTAAGGAATTCATGGCGCGAAGATACACAGGAATGATTCATCGTGATCCGATTATTGATGTGCCAATTCCATCTCCATTGCGGGACGCGGATTACGTCAGACACAAACGCCGGGGGAGCCCACGTGATCTTATCGGCCCCGTTGCCGCGCCGACAATCAAGCGTGTTGATTTGATCGAAACGAGGATCGATGGATCTAAAGACCGCATCGCATCGCATGGTCGTGCGGACACTTTCTGACATTCCACGTTCCACGGTTCTGTCCCTCATTTTCATCTCCATTGCTTCCCATTCCGGGTCTGTTCCCAGCATTCTTTCGTTATATTCCCCTATTGTATCCACCGATCGCCATCTCGCGTAGGTGGATGCCCCTCCCCCATATTTATTGGAAATTGAAGCCCCATTGCCACAATGGGCGGATCGTCGCCTCCATTCCTTTACGGCACCCCCTCCTCATACAACTTCCATGGTCCGACTGACCGTCCTTTCAACCCAAAGGCTGTGACGCAGGCGAGCTGGACTCGACCTCCGTCGAAAGAGAAGCCAAAAGGCCCTTTAGTGGATTTCAATCGTCATCCAGATTCTGTACGTCAAATCTCTCAATCACGCGATTGAATAGTCTGTGCTAATGGTGGGTACCTGTGAAGTATTCCAATATCCCGGATGGATCATCGCGATGGACACCGATGAGCCCTCGCACGAAGGGTAAAGTGGTGTATGGTAGAAAAATACAGCTTGGCCTGCGTGTACTGGCATTGATTGGAGCGCTGGGGTCACTGTTTTGCGCAATTATCGTGAAGAATGTGCCCGCAACGATAGTCTGGATTATTCGGGTTGCAGTAAGTCGATGTGTTCATCATTGGGTTATATTCTGCTGACAGTAATTCAGCCTGGTGTCGCCATTCTCCACCTTGTCTATGGCATATACCACCTCTGTCGCTCCCCTATCACTAGACCTCCCGGATCTCAGGCTAGTTATATGCTCTTCGCATCGATATTGGACCTTGGATTAATACCCTTCTATGTCTTTTCGGCGTATCTGGGATATATGCAATATGTACACAGTGCATATGAATGGGGTACTATGCTTGGTTCCGACATCGAGATAGTAACGAAGATCGCCCAGGCCACGTTCCTGCTCAGTGTAATTAACGGAGGTTTGCATCTGATCAGCTTGGGTATCTGTATCTTCCTGGGTATCCTGTTCCGAGAAATTTCGAAGCTGCCTCCTGACCTCAACCCCTTGGAGGATAATTTGACAGCTCGACGCCACAAACTAACCAAGACTGAAATGGCTGAAAAGCACGCAAGTCAAACGACCTTGGACTCCGCTATGTCGGATGACCCTCTCATGGGCTCCCCTCGTAAAATGGCATTCATGCACACCAGAGGCCAATCCTCCGGCGGTGGCTCGACCGATTTCCCACACCTTGGTGGAAACAGAGAATCGCAGACTTCTCTGCCGTCTATTCCGCAGATGCCCTTCCACCAAACCGCTGATCCACTGGACGATATGATGTATCATATTCCCGAGCATGAGGTAGACATCTTCACCAAGCCAACATCTACAATCCCTCATGGCGCACCAGTCAGAGAGCCATCTCCCCAGGTTCCAAGCAGGTCCCAGTGCGCAAGCCCAGACTCGTCCGAAAATTGGGTGGCCTTCGAGTCGCGAGACCCTTCGCTGATGAACGAAGTTCTCAACGATGACATGGCCCGTCGCGATCCATCATCTGTTTACAGCAGAGGAAACACTCCTGCTTCCCACAAAGGTGGCATGCTGGACTGGGTCACCTCTGGGCCGCGAACTGGATGGGGCACTAAGCAGAGTGTCAAGCAAGATCACGGGCAATATGAATCGGTCCCAATCCAGGAGTACTACGGTAATGATGACGATGACCAACACCGTCGACAAACTGAATTGTATGACAGTATTGAACAAGATATTGGAGACAACCGGATCAATATCTACCAGGATCAGGGCCAATACTATGACGACTATGATGTGCCTTCTGACAGCCTTCGAGTCAACCCGCTAGGAATGAACCCGCCTACTCCACAGCCTATTTTGAACGATGTCACAGACGATACCCCACTCAAAGGCCGTCCAGCTCTGGCCGCCATTCCAAACCTCTCCCCCACTCCACCCGTGACAGCAGCTTCTCTCATTGACAGTCCCGAAAAGAATGGCCGTTTCTATGGGGAGTTAGAAGGGAAGTCGGGACTCAACATCCCGCGCAACATCAGCAACCGCGAGGGGGATTCTGGTGGTCTAGGAAGAAAGAAGAGCAAACTCATCAAACGGCAAAGCCAAAAGAAGAGTACCTACGGCGCCCTGAAGCAAAACGAGGATGGTGTTGAAGCCGAACCTCCGATTGCTGCCACAGCGGAAGGCGACCGCACGGGCCGTATCGTCAGTAACTCGGGCGCTGATATCGGCCATCATCTAGGCACGGGCTCCTCTTTGTCGTACGGAAAGTACATTGCAGGCTTGGGTGTTGGCAGAAGACGCGATGTTAGTGGCAAAGTGGCCGAGGAAGGTCGTGCCATCGACAACAACGTATCTGATACACAAACCCCGTCACCGATCAGAGCTGCTGGATGGGCACGCTTTGCTGGTCTGTGAGGGACAATGGAAAAAAAGAAAACGACGTAGATTTGGTGATGAGAAGCTGTTCTGGTTTGCCGCTTTGGTTTTTTCAAGGGTCTCCCACGGTGTTTTAATGGAATTGCAAGGGTTGGATGATTTGTAACGAGGCACGTTTATGGTTCGCATTGTGTGATATTACCCATTGAAATTTGTATTTAGGAGTAGAATAGCTAGTAACATATTATTGAGCACCGCACTGATCATTCAATCTTGGTATCATATATCTATTTATTATAATGCAATGTGTCCGATCATACTGGTCTCTGTACCCTTGCGATTGGTACTGGGACCTATTTTGATTCAAAGGTCCAACTTAGGTGGGCACTCCTTCGTACTCCCACCCTTGAATGACTCTCCGTCCCCTGCGCGTGTTGCGTCTATTTGCGTTACATTTGACAAACAGAGTCAATGCAGCGATGATACAGATAACAATACCCGCAATAGCAGCGACGAGAACGGTCCGTTTCTCCAACTGTTGTGGATCCGACGCATAAGGGCACTCCGCCCCTGGGCCCCCAGTAACCCAGCATGATGCAATATCCAACGAGTTGAAATCAAGCCAGACTTCCTTCAGGGCCGGCAGCGTCGATGTCGGGTCAATCACGTCATTCGATTGTGATAAGAGATGTCGGTAAAGGTACGTGTTTTCCAGACCAGTGCGAGGGGCATCCATTGACAGCCTTCCCTGACAGGCGCGCGCGTATGCATCTTCATATGTGTATGTAGTGTTGGACAGCGTCCAAGTATATGGCAAGTGTTCCACGCGACATGCGGCGCGGCGTGGCTCACTGCAGTTGGCGGAGCGCCAGTGGCCATTGAGCGACATGTCCATGACGGCGCATCGTTCCCTTTTGGGCGCATCCATTTCTTGGGTGATGGCAGAGTCCTGAGGTTCACCGACAGCCCAGGCCCAAGATGAGGATAACGAAACATTCCGGTATGGCCGAGTGTCAATGTCGGCGGTGGTGTTGAAGAGAGTGTCGTTCAGGGTCGGGGTCAACCCGCAGGCAGTCAGATTTACAACCATTGCGGACAGATCCACCAGGCCATAACTCTCGTTCAGGTATGCGGGAACTGGGATGCGACTGGACATTGCCCAGGACGTGTTGACTTCAGAAACCAGGTAGGCTTCTGGGTCGTAGAGACAGCCGGAATCCAGGCTTCCGCTGTCTGCAGAGGCCACGGGGACCGTGTCACTGAGATACCCCGGAGGAAAAAGCACTTCGGTCTCGTCTGGGATGAGAACGTATTCATCTAGTTGTGGGTCAATGGATCCGTATTCAAGGAGGAGCCGCTTCTCTCGGGCGAGTTGCACGTATTTCGTGCAGGGCCAACCGTCGGGGGTGCTCTGGGTGCCGTCCACATTTATAGTAGTTGTGAAGTATTCGGCGATGGGTTTATATCCATCATCGACCTCATACCATGACTCGTTCAGGTTCCTACGCTCGTCATCTAACTGGGCGGGGGTGTATATGTAGGCGAGAAGGCGGTTGTCAAGAAGTTCACCTATACGTTCTGAGTGCGTCGGTAAATCGGTGTTAGGAACCTCTGCGGGTGGTTTATTGGGTGTCATAGGACTAGCCGCAACATGCAAATTGAATGTGATGTAACGAGTGTATACATTCAACTGGGAAGTGGTGCGTGTGAAATAGTCTTGCCAGACGTCAATCAACCCCGAGACATCCAATCCTCTTGAGCAGAGATAGGGTCCTAATGAGTATAGCGTCGCCTCTGGAGTGATGATCTCGGTCACGGCTCCATCCGACACGCCGGCAGTGGCGGCTGGTGTCGCAACCGCGGATGTCGCTGATACCGTCACGGCGGCGGCCTGAGTTGGGATGTTCACAGGGCAGAAGTTCCAGGTGCGCGACTCCACCGACCAGTATAGATCCACGATGAAGCGACGGTATCCAACCGCTAATAAATTAGATATGCATTTGGCTGCGGCTTGTGCCTCGAAAATATTCTTGCCGAAACATGCTGCCCGGAGGGATACCGCAGAGCTGGTAATAAAGTTGATGGGGATTTGGCCGGCTACATCTCGTTCGCTCTGTATGCGGGAATGTTAGACAGTGGATTGATGACGAGGTTGCGGTTTATTGATTTTGACAACCCACCAAGAAGACAGCGGCCCATGTAGGATCTACAAGGGAGCCATCGGGGTCGTATCCTAATGGCATGGGGCAGCCTGAGGGCGGAGAGGGGATTAGCCGTTGGAGGAGATGTTCATGGCCAGGAGCGATAGTCTTCCAAGGGAAATTTCGAGATTGGCGGGAATAAATAAAGATATATAGTATCAATGAAATTTAGAGGAGTTGGTTGTGTTGTGTTGTGTTGGTGGGAAAAGAAGATGATGAATGACGATGGAAGATCGGCGGCGCTTTCCCCCTTTGGGCGACGCGATAAGTACTACCGATCTGGCCACTTCAAAGAATATCAGCCGCTTCTTCTTCTTCTTCTTCTCCCTCTCTTCTTCTACCATCATCACTCCTCCCCCCTCTCCTTTTCCCCCCCACCATTATTCTTTCCAATCCCTCTTGACCTCCCTAAAAATGGCTACCCCGGGTCAGCCAAACCCCCAGCAAATGGCGGCCATGCAGCAACAGTTCGCCGCTGAAGCTGCCAAGCGAGGACTGTCCCCCGAAGAGTTTGCCAAACAGCAACGCGAACAGTTGAACACCGAGGCTGCGAAACATGGGATGACTACCGAGCAATATGTCACTCAGTTGAGAATGCGCGCCATGGCAGCACACCAGAAACAGGTCGAAGCTCAACAACAAGGCCAGGGCTCCCCTCAACCCGGACAGCCTGCGGCTGCAGAGCAACAACAACAACAGCAACAACCCAAACCGCAACAGACAACACAGCAAGTTCCCGTTAACCCTTCAAATCCCCCGGACCCGAAGGCAATTGCCGTGGCGCAATTCTTGCGATCCCAGAATCTGAAGACAAGAACATGTATCATGGATGGACAACGCAAGGATCTGTTTAAAGGTATATACTTACTCACCCTTCCAAACAACTCAAACATTATATATATACATACTGGTATATCTGCATGTCCTCGCTCCTAACTCTCGATAGTGAAACGTGCCATCCGTGCCATTGAATCCCCTGCCTACACGAAAGCCGCCTCCAAGAAGGGATCCCTTCTGCCCCCCGTCACGGATCGCGCCTCTGCCGAGAACGTATTCAAGCTCCTTCCATTATCGCTTCTTGCCCTGCGCGTATCCAAAGTCGACCCTCACGCCGGCCATAACCATGCCAAGCCAAAGAACCGGGTCAAGGGATTATGGACCGTCAAGATCGAACAACACCAAGAAACGGGGCCAATGATGCATTACGTCTGGCTCTACGAAGGACCGCAGTGGAAACAGAAAGCCATGGCCGGTGCTGTGGTGGCTGGTATCTTTGCGGTGGTTCTCTTCCCCTTGTGGCCCATGATGCTGCGACAGGGTGTCTGGTACCTAAGTGTTGGCATGATGGGCTTACTCGGTCTCTTCTTTGCCATGTCGATTTTCCGTCTGATTCTGTTCTGCATCACCTTCTTTACCGTTTCCCCTGGTCTTTGGTTGTTCCCCAACTTGTTTGAGGATGTTGGTTTCTTCGATAGTTTCAAGCCTTTGTGGGGCTGGCAAGAGGTATGTTTCTCTCTCTCTCTCTTTCTCTCCCTCTCTGGATAGCGTCGTCATGGGTTTCCCTCAATTCCTAACATTTACCAGGACAAGAAGAAGAAGAAGAAGTCCAAGAGCACGGCTATCAATGCACCCGCAGCCATGGAGTCCAAGGAAACCACGCCGTCTGCAACTACGACTGCCACTCCGGCTACCGATACTTCAAGCGCCGTGAAGCGTGATCTGACAGCTAGAGTTGAAGAGGCTGGGGACGAGTAATACGATAGATATGGTGACCTGGTGAATGTAGTGCATTCGAATGATTCTCGGTAGGAATGAGATTTTTTTTTATTTCTTACGGCAAATTGTTATGGTGCAAACTTGGATGGGTTTTACTATAGTTTTTGCTAGGGGAGAGAGTTTTGGATAGGGGTAAAATTTCGGCAGTGTCAGCATGTTTCCTGCAATGAATCGTTCCATCGCGAGTATTTATCACTGCCACTCACGGCCTCATGAGAGGGCTTACTCCCCATGTAATGAATTTCCCATGAATCTCCCATCAAGTCACTGAGTAACCAAAGAGGCAAGACTGGTAGGCAGTGACATATTGCATTCGACCACAAAGATATTTAAACCGGTAACGGAATGTCTCAGATTAATTGTCCATCTTTTTTCTTACAGGGAGAGCAGGTCGAGGTTCATCGTCATGATCCCCAGAATGTGCCAAGGGAGGAAGATGTTCCCTTGTCCTCTCTGCAACTTGCCTCTGAAGCCGGGCCTCTTCCGCATCTGCCTGCTCATCATTGTCCAAAACCTTTTGCGCCGACGCTTCTTCGCCTTCGATTCCAGCCCGACGCTCATTGCGTATGCGTTCACGCTCCTGTTCTTCGGCCTTCGCAGCAAGTGCTGCCTCTTCCCGTGCCACCTCCCGTTTGTCGATAGGCTCCAACCCAACTCTTCGAAGGATATGTCCGACCAAGAACTGATAACGCAGGTGACCACTGATGATATCACTCACATCCAGGTTCTCAACACCGGCCACCCCTTTTACCGGCTCCAGGCCTGCGATATCAAGTTGCAAACTACTAGTTCGGTACATGAGGGCGAGCACGGTGTCATTTTCCGAGTAAGCATTAACCAGCCGACCGCTGACCACGCTTCGAAGACGACGCCATTCCTGGGTGCCAGATGGAACCGGCGAGCCCATCAGAACTACAGACTCCACCAGACCATATGCGTTGCGCTTGGCCAGGTTCTGAAGGCAGGAGTAAATAACCCGGGAGCCTAGAGAATATCCCATCAACGTGACGGACCGTTCACCCTGCACCTTGTTGATCAGAGCATCGGCCAGAACCTCACCAGCCTTGTCGGCGCGTGCTTTGGCAACGCTAAAGGGGTTGGCTGCGACGCGACTAATCTTCATTAAACCTAGAGGCAAAACGACGGCGCTCAACAAAGAGGCAAGGATGGTCTTCTTGAGCACTTGCTCTCCAGCAGTCCAGGCAGCGCTAGTGACCAGAAGATCGATTGCATTGCCCAGGTCCATAAGCGGCTCCATCTCCCAGCGTAAGCCGAAGACCTCGGAATCAGGTCCGATCACACGCCATGGAACAACAAAGTTATCTTCTTCCGTGACCCAGCCGGTAATCCCAATAGTGACCCGTAGTCGGTGATCTTGTTTTGCGGCTTCCTTGTCGTTGAATAACCTCTTGCGAGATCCACGGATAGGGATAAAGGCGAAATCGTCGACTTCACGGGCATACTTGTCAACCATTTTGCCTGTCATGCGACCTCCATAGGCACCAAAAAGGCCTCCAACAATTACACCACTGCCAGCCAATGCGCCCAAATAACCTGCGGCAGCTGTTGCACCAAGGCCCAGTCCTCCCATAACGGTTCCAAGACCGGCCGCAACCAGTGGGGCAGCGAGTCCACCAGTCAGGCCAATGAGTGTAGCCCCGACAACGGATGCTATGCCTACCTTCCACTTTCGAGAAGAGTCGCTACCACGGCCTTGACCTTGGGCCTCAGCATTGGCGGAGAGCTCAAGAGCAGTGTCCAGTAATCCACGAGCCACCTTAACCTCGTCTTCGTTGAGAAATCTGATGTCAAGGCCCAGACTGGATGAAACATAGAGCATCAAAACTCGCGAGCGTGCATTATAGTGCTCTAGGCTAAGCAGTAGCAGAAGCAAAGAGTGGAGAATAAGAAGTTTTTTGGCCCCTGGAAGCTGTGCGAGAGGAGTCTCAATAGGAGGGTAAAGTTCGCGAAGGGTATCTAGAGACCCCCGATCCTCCTCCACTGGGGGGGTCGGTACTGGACGATCGGTCTGGGTATTTGGGTTGCTGGGCTGTGAATCGTCGTTGGCTTCGTTGGTTTTATTGACGACTTCGCCTATTCTGAGCAGCACAGAATCTCGCCAGTCATCGAAGGATGTCAACGACTGAGCCTCCGCCTTCAGATCTCGCACACTAAGCTTTGCCTCTGATTGCGTTGGTGGGGGAAGGAAAACACCCTCCTGAGCGACCGAATCCGGTGGCAAAGAACCCACTTGTTCATGGTCATCTTGCTTTGGTTGTTCAGAGGAAGTCTTATCGCTTTGAGGTTCCGGGGTGTGGAAATGGTCTTCAATCATATTCCGCATCCGCCCTGTGATCTCCCCTACCAGCAGGGTCAAGTCCGCACGTTGGGACCGGTCCAGAACAGTGGTCAGGTCCTGGTCGCGATTGCTCGGCGGAGGAGTCGATGAAGACTCCGAGCCAAAGAGGCCGGCATGTTTTTCCTTGAGATTGTCCCACATTGGCATGGCAAAAATGGCACGATTTAATGGCTGTTTGACTTTTCAGGGGAAAGGGCCCATATTAGTACTATTAAAGCGACCAGGGCATGTAGGTGCACGAGAATGCGGGCAGCAGCATTGTTGGTGAAAGAAGCCGATGAGATCATCGGCTGACTCAGCTGCCTAGAGGTTCACAGATCAATTCCTCAGGGGAATTGTTTGCTGCAGGCGGTAGGACAAGTGGTAGGAAACAAGGTAACCTTGCAAGGCTGAATCCGCCGTGTTTGATTAAAGGTGACAATCATTTCGACCCGGGGCTGCTTGTCTCGACGACGAAGAATTTCCCCTTGGTCTTGGCGGCGTAGCCCAGCGCATTGCCGTCCCAAACATTGCCATCTGGGCGCTCATTCCTCTCATTCTCAATACGTTGGATCTTCTTGTTACGGCCGACTACTCGTTCTTTAGCCAAGGCTTCCTTGAGCTGTTCTAAGCCTATCGTGTTTTCCTTCATGCCCTCCGAGGTTTCGTCCTGAATACTCTGTAGAGGTGCCACGCCCGTCGCGTCAACCCGCTGGATTTCCTTTACGAAATGAATCTGCGACTCCAGTGTCTCCAGCATTTTGCGTTCCTCTTCTTCACTCGAAGGCTGCGGCAGAGCGGATAAGCGCAGGAGATGGCGAAGCTGCGCGGGAGTGACGGACGGTGTAGACGGTTTTGCGGCTTCGTCGGGAAGAAGTGAACGAACTGACCATGTCGGTTTGGCCAGGAGATCATCAATATCAATTTCATCTGTTTTGGATGAGTAGTTTCGTAGACTTGTAGGGCGTTGACAGAGGATTCGAGGGCGGGCGGATCTCGATAATTGAGAGGAGAGGGATCGTATACAAGCCATGGCAACGGAAAGATATGGCGGAAGTCACAGTTGAATTAGACAATGACGAGTATTAAGTGATAGTATATGGAGGAATTGATGTGAAGGGTTAGAGGGGGGTTCGGGGGGAGGAGAGGGGGAGGAGAAGTCATGAAGAAGCTTGCATGAAAGAAGAAGGAATTCAGGCGGCCACCGCCTTTGCAACAAACGATCACCTTCATCATACTGATTCAATCAATCGCCTCCCGTCGTCGGAATACTTCCAACCATCCCTCCAGCCCAACCACCTTCGCTACTAGTTTTTCCTCTCTCGTCTTTACTCTACTTCCTTGGTACAGTTCCTTTATCCACATCCCTTCATCATGGCTCAAGACCCCCGAGTCCTGCTCCAGCGAGTAAGTTCCGCCATAGAATGACATACATTCCATTCCCCTCCTCCCCGCTCCGCAACCCGAACAACAAATACAACTACAACACTCACTCACTCACTCACTCACTCACTCATCATTCTCCACAGGCAGACAAGGCTCTGAGCAGCGCATCCGGTGGATTCAACTTCTTCGGTGGCCGGGCAGAGAAGTACGAGAACGCCGCCGATTTGTATTCCCAGGCAGCAAACGCATTCCGAGTCCAGAAGCAAAGTACGCAACCCTATCCTATCCGCCGAAAGAGATCTCACGCCCAAGATAACTAACCAGAGTAAACGCCCCCCCAGACAAGGAAGCGGGCCTCGCCTTCGAAAAAGCCGCTTCCATCCAGACCCAGCACCTCAACGAACCAGATGATGCCGCCAACTCGCTTGGCGAGGCCTTCAAGGTCTACCGCAAGTCCGACCCCGAAGATGCTGCCCGTGTGCTCTCCTCCGCCATCCAACACTACGTCCTGAAAGGAAATCTCCGTCGCGCCGCTACGCAGCAGCAACATCTAGCAGAAGTATACGAGGTGGAGCTCGGTGACACAAAGAAGGCCCTGGCGGCCTACGAGAAGGCAGCCGAGTGGTTCGAGAGTGACAATGCCGAAGCGTATGTGATAGCCTGGTTGAAGGGGACTGGGTCTTGCACAGTGATCTAATGCCGTCGTCTATAGTCTCGCGAACAAGCACTTCCTGAAGGCCGCTGATCTGGCTGCCATGGAAGGTGACTACTACAAAGCCATCGAACACTACGAGCGCATCGGACGGTCATCTGTCGCCAATAATCTGATGAAGTGGTCAGTCAAGGACTACTTCTTGAAGGCCGCGATCTGCCATTTGGCCACCAACGTAATGTTTTGCTTCTTTTTTCTGTTGTAAACAACGTACTAATCAAGATTCAGGATCTGGTCGCTACGAACCGCGCCCTTGAGAATTACCGCGATGTCGATCCCACATTTTCCTCGACGAGAGAACACCAGCTACTTGTTGATCTAGTCCAGGCCATTGAAGCTGGCGACCAGGAGGCGTTCGCCGATAAGCTGTTCCAGTACGATCAGCTGAGCAAGCTGGATAAGTGGAAGACGACTCTTCTGCTCCGGATTAAGAGCAATATCGAGGAGGCGACCGAAGATTTCTCCTAGATTCCCATCTTAGTTTCTGCTTTGTTTTTTTTTCTCTTTTTTTTTTTTTTGTTTTTTGTTTTGCTACGTGGTGATCATTACCATGTTTATTGACTCGAATATTATGTCTTTATCACGTTGGTTTGGTTGGTCTATATTAGATGCTGTCATGACTGTTACTGGAGCTTGCCATGCGACACGACACTTGGTTTTTCTTCATTTTAAAACATAAATAGCTTACTTTGTAGTGGTGGGAAATGGGAGTAGTTGTCTTCTCTATAGGCTACTTCGTGTTCAAATCTACAAACACTAGGTATCCATGGATAAAGCACGGGAAGAAAGATCGTAACTCATTAAAGTCTGGCATACTCATTGATCTATATAATCTTAAATGCTTTTGAAAATAGCACGAAATCTCGGACTTCGCGTATAGGACTCATCAATTCATGCGGTATTTTGTGGTATCATATCATCCTCCCATTCATGCTTGCCGTAACCCTAGACCTAAGCAAGCCCCTCAACCAAGAACATGTTCCAGAGGCAGAGCCTTGCGCGGGAAAACACGCTTGTACAAGCTGATGCCGACGGAGTCCTGGGGGTTGATCTTGGCATCGAAAGTGGCCTTGAAGTAACCATGCGTACCCAGAGACTCCTGGATGAAACCACTCCGGCCTCTCCGGGTCCAAAGTTGCAGAGCCTTGAACCAGCTGATATCCTCCGAATTGAAGAACATGTACCGCACAGTGACCACCCTCTTGTGGATCTTGTAAGGGTGACCGGTGAGGATGGCGCGTTTCGCAACCACACGGGCCTGGTCGGGCGCAACGACTGTTCCATTGCCGATGAGTTCGAGGCGGTTGGTGTCGAGCTTCTCGGGGTTTCCGTCGGCAGAATCGAGGATCTCTGGGTCTTCGGCGGTCTTGTTCTTGTAGACGAGGACCGGGACAGCACCCCAAGTCAGAGGGCCGACCCATGTGGCGATGGCGCTACGACCAGGGTGCAGGAATCGATCAAACTTGTGCACGTTATTAGGAGTATTGTCGTTGGATGAGTATATGGGCTTTACGACTATACGGCGGAAGCCGCATTGGACGATCAGCTCTTCCTTGGACTTCAACGGCGCCTCCACGCTCGAGTTCAAGTGCATGTTGACATTGACGACAGTATTCTTGTGCTCATGGCGGAGAAGGGAGAAGAGCGACAGTGGCTGGGGCTGATTGCGCAGCGTAGTAGGCACTGCACGAAGATGAATATCGACTCGTGTGCCAGCGCTCACACCACCAACAAGGGCCTCCCGGGTAAATCTGTTCCTGGAGCCCTTATAATCAGCAAACTGGAGCAATCGGCGCCAGTCCTCAGGCTCGTGGGGGCGATCTTCAGAGGTCTCCCACGGGCTGGTCTTGAAGCTCTTTAAGCCTCTGAAGCGAGCCAGTCGTTCTCTAGCAAGAACATTCGGGTGCAACTCGATTTCATCGGGGAATTCGAGATCTTCCTCGGCTTCGTTTTTACGGCTGGCGCGGTAGTTCGTCAACTGTTCGGCCTCATCGTCTGGCGAAGGATCGAGAAACATTTCCGATTGAGGATACTCGGTAGCGCCGCCTTCGGTCATAGCATCCAGGTTATCGGGGAATACCCCATCCTCAGGTGCTCCTGTAGTGACCATTTCCACCTCCATCTCTTCCTCGTCGTCATCCATATCGGACCCGGAGTCGGAGACATCATCCAAGAACCAAGCAGACTGGTACTCCGACGTACCCTTGGGAAGACGCTTTGGTGTCGGGGGGATGTGAGAATCGTCATCTGAGAAGTAGTGGTGGTCATCGAGTAGAACACCCTTGCGCTCGATCTCCGGCTCGTGCATATCGTTATCCTCCATTTCAATCTCCTCAGGGGCGATAGTAGCCATGTCATCCTGGTCTGCCGAGGGAGCGTCCAATATTTGGGTGGATACGTTCTCGTCAACGTTCATAGTATCCTCACGCTTGCCCCGCGTAGTGGGCAAGGGCGCCGCTGTAATGGAGTCGACCTGGAAATCGCCCCAGCCTGGAATATGGACCAGACGGTCCGCCTTCATGCCTTTACCGCGAACAATACCAGTGACTACCACATCATCCACAGTTTCGGTGTTGGTCTCGGGCCATTGTACGTTTTCCACAAGCATCCAGCTGCGGTCATCCCGCCAGCGGATTCCCTTCGGCGTTGCCGTACAGAGAGATCTAATAGCGTTGGAACATTCCTGTCTAGAATCGGCGGAAAGTATCTTCTCGACAGTAGGGAAGAAATGGTTGATGAAAGACTTCAAGGAAGTGACGACCTGTGGACGTCTCTTGGCGGGGTTGACTTTGTCCAGGTCCTATAGACAAGGCTTAGATCAGTACGAGCTTATTAAAACGCAGGATTCAATAACATACCTGAACAACTGTGACGACATTTGAGATACCCTGCCCCTCAATTGACCGCAACAACAGCTCACCCTGCTCATCGACCTCGACCTCGGCGGAGAGAACCAGTACGACAAAATCGGCCAAACGACAGACATCCAACGCACTCATCAAGTCATACTTTGCGGGAATATACTGCAAGCTCTGACGAAAACGGTCGATCTTCACGCGGGTAATGTTGTCAACGGAGACTGCAGCGGAAACGTCCACGCTGTCGTTGAGGGATTGGATAACCGATGTGACGTCGACATCTGCCGACAGAGGGACGACGGCGACATGACGAGGAGCACCATTTTGACCGGAGAATACACTGTTGGCCTGGGATTTCTCCTGATGTTTGAATTGCTGCTTCTGGCGGGCTTGATTTCTCCGATCGAGTTTCGACATAAGTTGCTGATGAGGGGTTTTGCGCGTGCCCCGCTCGCTTCCTTCGACTTTGCCTGTGAAGATATTAGTTAAACAATCCTTGCAAAACAAGGTGATAAATAGGATTGGCAGTACGTACCCTTTTCTTTATCCTTGATGGAACTCTTGGATGCATGTCGGGACTTGTAAGCCTTGTGGGAAGTTTTGGTGGTATTACGGTGATGATGCACCGCCTGGGTAATGGGCGCCATTTTGGCGCCGGAGGACCCTTTAAACCGAAATGGAAGAGAGTCCAGGGTGACGGATTATTCCGCGAGGAGAGTAGAGAGAGATCGCAAGGATGAACCGGTGGAAGGAATGAGGGAAGTCGAATGTCGAGTTGGATGGATTTTTGTGGTGGAGGAAAAGCAAGAACGAACAAGCGAATTAGAAAAAAA